>QRFJ01000091.1:574734-1007917 GCA_006176705.1 Cocos nucifera | reverse complement strand
CTTCTTCTTCACCAAGTTCTCCACATCAAGAGCAACAGGACAATCAATTTCAGCAATCAAACAGTCTAATTTCTCTATGCTTTTTATTTTATTTGCTATTTTTGAATTTGTTATCATGAACTAAATTTTATTTTACTAAGGCTAAGGTGTAGCCACTCTTTTGATGCAATATTCAGTATGATTTATTTTTAAATTTTATTCATGAGGAGTATATAAATCTGATCTTAATGCTTTTAGATTACTGGCCATCTTCTAATTGATCTGATGAACATAGATGTTACGGACCAAGTACATCTATGTTAATTGCTTCTTGATTATATACCTTGTATTATGAATCAAATTAGAATTCATATGCATGCGGAAATTTTAGTGCGCTTTGGACGCAGCGTATTTTAATTAGAGGGTTTCACAAAACTTAATGCATTAATATTTATTTAAATTACACCTGGACCAAAGGATAATTAATAAATATTGATAGTTTTGCTATGCCTGGACCAAAGGGTAGTGAATAAATTAGGAGACTCCACCGTCACATGAAATAAAATTAATCTAAAAATCTGAATATTGTATTGACTGAGTTGGTGAACCGATTGCCTTAGTAATCCATTGCTCTTGAGTTTAAAACCCTAATAATTTACACTCTCTCTATTTAATTAAAAACTTTTAATTATTTTTTTTTTTTTTTTTAATTTCTTATTCTCATAAATCGATCTTCTAAATAAAGCATAGGAAAGAGCTTTTCAGTACTTATTTTCCAATCCTCTAGGGATGATACTCTACTCATTCACTTTATTACTTGATCGACTGGTGCACTTGCCATAGCTATAAATTAGCACGCATCAAGTTTTTGGCGCCGTTGTCGGGGATTGTGTCTAAAATAATATTAAAATTTTGATCCTAGCTTTACTTTAGAAATTTATTTTTAATTTTTATTATTTAAAAAAAAAAAATTTTAGTGCATGACATGTACTGGACATAGTAACTTACTACCTTTAGATCCAGAAATTGAAAGGAACCATTAGAAGACTACAACAAGAGAAGAAACATGGCAGCTGAAGATCCTAACGACATCAATCTAGGATTGGATATGGCGACTGAAGGACAGCATGAAGCTATTCGACCAGTACATCATCCATTAAATGATTACATCACACCATCTGTAGCCGATGCAGCTTCGAGCATCAGGAGACCGCCTGTACGAGCAAACAACTTTGAAATAAAATCGACGATGATCCAGATGATTCAATCAACTGTCCAATTCAGTGGACACGTGCATGATGATCCGAATGCCCATATTTCTAATTTTCTTGAACTTTGTGATACTTTTAAAATTAATGGGGTGTCGGATGATGCTATTAGATTAAGGTTATTTCCTTTCTCTTTATGGGATAAAGCTAAAAGTTGGCTTCATTCTCTTCCTGCAGGTTCTATCACAACTTGGGATGTCCTAGCCCAAAAATTCTTAGCCAAGTACTTTCCACCTTCCAAGACTGCTAAGATGCGCAACGATATCACTTCTTTTATGCAGATGGACATGGAGACACTATATGAGGCTTGGGAGCATTTCAAGGAAACTTGCTGAGGAGATGTCCACATCATCAACTACCCGTATGGCTTCAGGTACAAACTTTCTATAATGGTTTATCTCCTACTAATCGATTCTATGATTGATGCAGCAGCAGGAGGAACCATTAATCGAAAAAATGGAGGAAGAAGCCTTTCGATCTGATCGATGAGATGGCATCAAATAGCTATCAATGGCAGACAGAGCGCATGATGCCAAAAAGACTAGCAGCTGTGCAGGGAGTAGATTGCGTGCCAACCTTACTAGCTGAAATTGCAGCCCTTAGAGCCGAAGTCAACAACTTAAAGGGAACAGCTATGCATGTTCAGAGCATTACTTGTGACCTGTGTGGAGGAGGACACGATACGAGCAATTGCCAGACAGGTAATCCTTTTGCTAAAACAACTGATACAGCTAATTATATTGGTAATTTTTTCAGGCCGCAACAAAACAATCCCTACTCCAACACATACAATCAAGGGTGGAGGCAGCACCCAAATTTCTCATGGAGCAATCAAAATGCAGCACAACAGCCACCCCCGGGATTCCAAGTACCTGAAAAGAAGTCCAACATGGAAGAGCTGATGGTCAAATTTATGCAAAACCAAGAAGCAACTATAAAAAATTTGGAAGCCAAACTTAGGCAGGACCAAACAGCAGCAATTCGAAACTTGGAGATGCAAATAGGTCAAATGGCTAAGAATAATCTCCGAGAGACCTCAAGGGATCCTTGCCCAGCAACACGGAGACAAATCCAAGGGAGCAAGTCAATGCTATCACCCTAAGAAGTGGTACAAAGCTTGGAGGAGCCACATCAGAAGAAAGAGACTGAAGAGCCAACTACAAATAAGGAACCATCAACTCAAAATTCGTCAGTCACCAAAACAACCAGCAGATGGATGGTCTCCAGGTATACGGTTTGCTGATCCAAATGTGAAGCCCTACGTGCCGCCACTACCATTCCCAGAGAGACAAATACAGCATCCAGATAAGAAATTTTCTAACTTTTTCAAAATTCTAAAGAATTTACATATTAATATTCCTTTTGTAGATGCTATTACTCAAATGCCCAGGTATGCCAAGTTTCTCAAAGAAATCCTAACAAATAAGAAAAAGCTGAAGGAGCATGAGAGAATAAATTTGAATGAAGAATGCTCAGCAATACTTCAAAATAAATTACCACAGAAGCTTAAAAGATCCAGGGAGTTTTACTATCCCCTGCATTATTGGTGATTGTAGTTTTGATAAAGTTTTATGTGATTTAGGAGCAAGCATTAATCTCATGCCTTTTTCTATTTTCAGGAAGCTGGGTCTAGGAGAACCAAAGCCTACCACTATTACTCTTCAATTAGCCGACAGATCCATTAAATATCCAAGAGGTATAGTGGAGGATGTCTTGGTAAAGGTAAACAAGTTTATTTTTCCTGTTGATTTTATTGTTCTTGATATGGAAAGAAGATTATGATGTACCCCTTATTTTAGGGAGACCCTTTTTAGCTACTGGAGGAGCTTTAATAGATGTTCAACAAGAAAAATTAATTCTTAGAGTCCAAGACGAACAAGTTACTTTTAATGTTTTTAAAGCTATTAAACATTCCAATGATAATCAAACTTGTTTTCGTATAGATGATATTGACAATTTAGTGCATGAGTATTTTTTAGAAAATAGGTTTGAAGGACCCTATTGAAGCTTGCATTGTCCAATCACAAGAGGGTTCAGCTGAAGATGAAAGGCAAACAGAATGCATAAAATTGCTAAGGGCCAGACCATATATTCCACGCACATACAGACCACGATTTGAAGAATTAGAAAGATCATCCACTCCTTTTCCAAAGACATCAATTGAAGAGCCACCTACTCTTGAACTTAAACCTCTCCCTTCTCATTTAAAATATGTTTTCTTGGAAGGTTCATCACACTTACCTGTTATTATTTCTTCTTCCTTGACAGATTTAATGGAAGAAAAATTATTAAGAGTACTAAAGAAACACAAAAAGGCATTTGGATGGACAATAGCAGACATCAAAGGAATTAGTCCCTCAATTTGTATGCACAAAATTCTCATGGAGGACAACTATGAGCCTACGGTCCAACCCCAAAGAAGACTCAACCCCAAGATGCAAGAAGTGGTCAAAAAGGAGGTAATCAAGCTACTGGATGCAGGTATTATTTATCCTATCTCTGATAGTTCATGGGTGAGCCCTGTTCAAGTAGTTCCTAAGAAAGGTGGGATTACTGTAGTTCAAAATGATAATAATGAATTAATCCCCACTAGAACTGTTACTGGATGGAGAGTGTGCATGGATTATAGAAAATTAAATGATGCAACTAGAAAAGATCATTATCCTCTTCCATTCATTGATCAGATGTTAGAAAGATTAGCTGGACATGATTTTTACTGCTTTCTAGATGGATATTCTGGTTATAATCAAATTGCCATAGCACCTGAGGATCAAGAGAAAACTACTTTTACATGTCCTTATGGTACATTTGCTTTTAGAAGAATGCCGTTTGGTTTATGTAATGCACCAGCTACTTTTCAACGATGCATGATGGCTATTTTTTATGATATGATTGAAAATTATCTTGAAATATTTATGGATGATTTTTCTATCTTTGGATCCACATTTGATAAATGCTTGCATAACTTATCTCTTATTTTACAAAGATGTGAGGATACTAATCTTGTCTTAAATTGGGAAAAGTGTCATCTGATGGTACAAGAAGGCATAGTGTTAGGCCACAAGATTTCATATAAAGGTATTGAGGTTGATAGAGCTAAGCTTGAGGTGATCGAAAAATTACCCATACCGACCTCAGTTAAGGCCATTAGGAGCTTTTTGGGGCATGCTGGATTTTACCGTCGATTTATAAAGGACTTCTCTCTAATTTCTAAACCTTTATCTAAATTATTATGCAAGGATGTCTCTTTTCATTTTTCTGATGAGTGTTTGCAGGCATTTAACACCCTCAAGGAGAAGCTGGTCACGGCACCTATTATGGTAGCACCAGATTGGTCCCTACCTTTTGAGTTGATGTGTGATGCTAGTGACACAGCCATAGGAGCAGTACTTGGTCAAAGAAAGGATAAGATTTTTCAAACAATATACTATGCTAGCCGCACTTTGACTGAAGCTCAACAAAAATATGCAACCACTGAAAAGGAGCTTCTGGCAGTAGTATTTGCATTAGACAAATTTCATTCTTATCTTATTTTATCTAAAGTTATTATATACACCGACCATGCAGCTCTAAAGTATCTCCTTACCAAGAAAGATGCAAAACCCAGATTGATCAGATGGATTCTTTTGCTACAAGAATATGATTTGGAGATCAAGGACAAGAAGGGCACAGAGAATTCAGTTGCTGACCACCTTTCCAGACTGGAAAACATCATAGAGAAGGAATTAGATATTTGCCCTATCAAGGAGGAATTTCCAGATGAACGCCTCTTATGCTATATCAGGTAGAACGTTTCCATGGTATGCTGATATTATTAACTACTTGGTTGGTAAGGTTTTTCCACTTGGTCTTTCTTTTCAACAAAAGAAGAGGTTCTTATCTATTGTTAAACATTATTTCTGGGATGAACCCTTTTTGTATAAGTGTTGTTCAGATCAGGTCATTAGAAGATGCATTCCAGAGGAAGAAATGGAGAAAATTCTGCATCATTGTCATGATCGAGAGGCAGGAGGACATTTCGGCCCAACTAGAACAGCATATAAGGTTCTTCAATCAGGTTTTTATTGGCCCTCTCTATTTAAAGATGCTCATACTTATGTCTCTTCATGTGACCGCTGTCAAAGAACTGGAAATCTCTCTAGAAGACATGAAATGCCTTTAAACAATATTCTTGTGTGTGAAATTTTTGATGTTTGGGGTATTGATTTTATGGGACCTTTTCCTAGTTCTTTTTCAAATCAATATATACTTGTGGCTGTAGATTATGTTTCAAAATGGGTAGAAGCAGCACCCTTTCCAACTAATGATGCAAAGGTAGTTGTCAAATTTTTGAAAAAGCATATTTTTACTCATTTTGGCACTCCTAGAGCAATCATTAGTGATGGAGGTAAACACTTTTGTAATAAATAATTTGAAAATCTATTAAACAAATATGGTGTCACTCATAAAATAGCTACCCCATATCATCCACAAACTAGTGGTCAAGTAGAGGTGTCTAATAGGGAATTAAAAAGAATTTTAGAAAAAACTATAATTGCATCTAGAAAAGACTGGTCATTGAAATTAGATGATGCATTATGGGCATATAGAACTGCATATAAAACACCTATTGGTATGTCCCCATATAGGCTACTCTTTGGAAAAGCATGCCACCTCCCTGTTGAGCTTAGAACATAAAGCATATTGGGCCATGAAAATTCTTAACTTTGATATACAAGATGCAGAGAAGAACAGGTTAATGCAAATAAATGAGATGGACGAATTTCGCCACCATGCTTATGAGAATGCCAGGATTTACAAAGAACGTACTAAGAAATGGCATGATAACCATATTGTAAAAAGAGAATTCCATGAGGGACAGCAAGTTCTTTTGTATAGTTCATGGCTACATTTGTTTCCAGGAAAGCTAAAATCAAGATGGACAGGTCCCTATACAATTACTAAGGTATTTCCATATGGAGCAGTAGAGATCTTTGATGAATCAAAAGGTACCTTCAAGGTAAACGGTCACAGGCTGAAAAATTACATTAATGGAAGTTTTGAAAAGGAGAAGGAAGCATTTCAATTACAAGATCCACTTTAGAACTCAAAGAAAGTCAAGCTGAAGACTATAAATCAGAACTACTAGATAGGTTGTTTCTTTTCTTTTTAGTTTTGATCATTTTTCTTTTCTTTTATTTTTCAGTAATTTGTTGTTGCTCTTTTACTGCTCTGGTGTGTATTTTCAATTTTGCAGAAAAATCAATGAGAGCTCAAGCAAAATTTCAAAGCTCCAAAGAACCAGACTGAACCAAATCAGGTGTATTCCTTCCTATCCTTTATTGCATCCCTTTATTTTTCTTTCTCCTTTAAGACAATGTAGAATAAGTTAAAAAAAAAAAAAAAACATGTGTCAAGAAGAAAATCTTGAGCAAGATAAACTGGATAAGTGATAAAAGATAGAATTATTTGCTAATGAATGTAATGAGTTAAAGAAGTAGATTAGTTGGTCAACTTTTAGCAGCCTACTTAGGTCATTAAAAGATTATTAGCACTTTTTATTGCACATGCACACTAACAAGGCAAAGTAGGTATTGATTATAAGGCCAACTGAGGATTCAATTATCACTAAAAATTGGTAATTAATATACATTCTAATCAAAGAAACTTGAATTTAAGGAAAGAGCTACCTGCCTATAAATAAAGTGCAAAAGATAGAGTATATGTGGATTGCCCAAAGCCTAGTAACTGGGTCTCTGCACCTAGGTCAAGTGTGAAAATTCACGTAAAATGGTGAAGGAAAGGCCAGGATGCTCAGCACAGTAAAAAAAAAAAAAAAAAGAAAGAAAAAAAGAAAAGAAAAGGCAGTGTGAAAGCTACCTTAATTCATGAGTATAAAATTGAGAATGTATAGAAAATTGACCAAAATAGGTGATAAGAGAGGATACTTTTGTTCTTTTAATTTAATACTGAAATGCTAAAGTTAGTCATCACGAACACAAGTGCTATAGATCTTTGATGTACTCTAAGAAAGTTTTTAATTGTATTGACTGAAAAATTTGCTTCTGAAGCTCAATGCTTAGTTAGCAGTATTTTCTAAACTTTTTGACCTTTAATCCTAGATTTTATCTTTGTGATGGATAATCTTATTGAAATATGGTATTAAATAAAACATTGCTAAGGGACTAGCAATGACTAAGTTGGGGGGTGTGATAAGTGGTAAAAATATACTAATAAAAGTATTAAATTATAAAATAAATTAATCTATTTTATTAGAAATTGATACTTTTATTAATCTTATGTAGGAAAGAAGGCCACCAATGTGAAGATCTTATTTTTCTGGTTCAGATGAAAAAATTTTCAGGCAAAACGGACTTCAAACGAGCCCAGAATTGAATTTCAAAAAAAAAAAAAAAATCCGCAACGCTGACGTCAGGATGACGTCAGCATTTTTCGCGGCGCACGGTGGACCATCTGAAGGATAATTCGGGAATTTCACAGTATAAAGAGCGCTCTGATTGGCTGAAGAACGCGGCGGTCCATGCAACACCGGGCTCGCGCACGGTCCACGGAGGGCAATTTGGGAATTCTGATTGATCTAACGGGCGGTTTTCACTGAAGCTTGATCGGACGGACGAGAAGAAGGCGCTGATGGATGGCATCCGCAGCTCCCGATCGAGATCCAACGGCTGAGATTCATCCCGACGTTAAACTAAAGATCTGAAGGCCTTCTTTCAACGCGATCGGACGGCCCAGATTCGATCCAATGGATGATCCAACGGCTGATATTAAATCCGACTTGATCTGGGTTATTTTAAGGGCTTTTTGAGTGGTTTTTGGACCGTTTGATCAACATCTAATGGGCAGAATTATCCAGATCTTAATTTGAGTTGATTTTAGGAGTCTTAAACCTAATTTTTGATGGATTTTGGGGAAATCAAAACTCTTTATCTATAAAAAACCTAGTGTTGTCGTGAGAAAAAAAAGAGAAATCAGAGAGAGAAAAGAAAGAGAGGAGAGAAAGAGAGAGAGGGAGAAAAAGAGAGAGACAAAGAGAGAGACGGGAGAAAGAGAGAGAGGAGAGAAAGAGAGAGGAGAGAGATAAAAGAAAAGTGATTTGTGAGAAAATCAAAAAAGGATTTTTTTGATTTTTCTTCGACGATCAAGACATCGATCAAGGAGCCTCTTCTTCTTCACCAAGTTCTCCACATCAAGAGCAGCAGACAATCAATTTCAGCAATCAAACAGTCTAATTTCTTCTATGCTTTTTATTTTATTTGCTGTTTTTGAATTTGTTATCATGAACTAAATTTTATTTTACTAAGGCTAAGGTGTAGCCACTCTTTTGATGCAATATTCAGTATGATTTATTTTTAAATTTTATTCATGAGGAGTATATAAATCTGATCTTAATGCTTTTAGATTACTGGCCATCTTCTAATTGATCTGATGAACATAGATGTTACGGACCAAGTACATCTATGTTAATGCTTCTTGATTATATACCTTGTATTATGAATCAAATTAGAATTCATATGCATGCGGGAATTTTAGTGCGCTTTGGACGCAGCGTATTTTAATTAGAGGGTTTCACAAAACCTAATGCATTAATATTTATTTAAATTACACCTGGACCAAAGGATAATTAATAAATATTAATAGTTTTGCTATGCCTGGACCAAAGGGTAGTGAATAAATTAGGAGACTCCACCGTCACATGAAATAAAATTAATCTAAAAATCTGAATATTGTATTGACTGAGTTGGTGAATCGATTGCCTTAGTAATCCATTGCTCTTGAATTTAAAATCCTAATAATTTACACTCTCTCTATTTAATTAAAAATTTTTAATTATTTTTTTATTTTTTTTAATTTCTTATTCTCGTAAATCGATCTTCTAAATAAAGCATAGGAAAGAGTTTTTCAGTACTTGTTTTCCAATCCTCTAGGGATGATACTTTTCTCATTCACTTTATTACTTGATCGACTGGTGTACTTGTCATAGCTATAAATTAGCATGCATCACTCCCAAAATCCACCAATGATACCTAGCAGTATATGGTGGCAACCCATCAAAATTGAAAATGAACCTCTTGGTGTAGTTACTTATTTGATTAAGTTCTTCTATCTTGAGCCCCGATTAGATTAGGGTTAAGGTGAACTCGTCAGACCCTAATTTCTATCATATGATTTAATCATTCGATTCAAGTCCAATGTGAAAACCTTAATAGAAACTCTTTCTATTATTTCACATTCTACCATAGCCATGGGCTTATGGACTTGATTCTCATGATCATCATAGGGCTGCTCCTCTTCTACCGAGGTAGATAGATTACGTCTTGGTGCAATCCAATTCCTACAATGAACATGCTATAGCCAATATACACATCAGAATTTTGAATGGCTAGGAGACCGAGTCATGGTGTAGTCAAACTATAACACCCTCAAGGTGAACTATCGATGCACCTCAGAACAAAGAACCAAACACACCACTGCAACATCGAGTCAGTCATCGATGAGAAGGTAGACTTCCTTATGACTACTCGAGGTGGTCACGCTCAGTGCCCTCATTCTCTAACGAGTACTTGTACTCTCGCTCTAGTATCTTTACACCATAGACTCAAGACTCATCTACTATAAAGAAGCGGTTGTACACTAACCTTCTAGATTAATCACCATCCTCATGATAATCCTACGGTCATGAGCATTTTATGAGTTAATAAATAAAAATTTATATCTTAAATTTTTTAACTCTTGAAAATATGAATTATCATTATCATTAACTCAAGGGATATATCATAGACACTAAATATACTTATGTGATAGAAAATAATCCATTTTATTATTTATAGTCAAAATTATAATTTTTTTCTTAGAAGTGTATTACAAGTGTCAGCCAATTCTGGTTTCTAGGGCACATATATCTAACACTATAAAAGTTGTGTTAGGTGTCAACAAATAGGTCGGATCACAAAAAAATGTATGATGCCTATGAATCTAATTTTAATTATAGTGATTTTTGATGTATGGGAAATAGATTTCATGGGACCATTTCCAAAATCTTTCGAAAATGAATACATCTTAGTAGTTGTAGACTATGTATCCAAGTGGATAGAGGGAGTGCCATGCAAGACTAATGATAGTAGGATTGTTATAAAATTTCTTAAAGAAAATATTCTATCTTGATTTGGTACTCTTAGAGCTATTATCAGTGATCGTGGCACACACTTCTACAATCGATCTATTGCATCACTAATGAAGAAGTATAACATTATCCACAAACTAGCCATACCCTATCATCCGCAAATTAGTGGGCAAGTTGAAGTTTCTAATCGCTAAATCAAGCCGATTTTAGAGAAGACACTAAGCATAAATAGGAAAGACTGGTCTTTAAAACTAATAGATGCACCATGGGCATATCTCACAGCTTTCAAGACCAACTTAGGGATATCCTCTTATAGGCTTATTTTTGGTAAGGCATGTCACTTGCTAGTAGAACTGGAATATAGCACAATGTGGGCCATTAAATAATTAAACATAAATTTAAATGTAGCTGGAGGTTTGAGAAAATTATAGATGAACTTGAGGAAATTAAGAATAAAGCCTATGAAAATTCAAAAATTTATAAAGAAAGAACTAAAGCTTTTCATGATCAAGCAATTAATAGAAAATCTTTTACACCTAGACAAAAAGTTCTACTATATAATTCTTGGCTACACTTATTCCATGGTAAACTAAGATCTAGATGGACTAGACTATATATTGTTAAGAAAGTCTTCTCACACGAGGCCATAGAGATTGAAAGCCTAAGTAATGGTGTTACTTTTAAAGTTAATGGATAATGACTAAAACTATTCTTGGAACTACCCACTGAACCTATTGAAGAAGTCATGGTTCTTTATGAACCTATTTACTCTAAGTAATTTGGACAAGTTCAACTGAAGATGTTAAACTTAGCATTTACTAGGAGGCAACCTAGCCCTTTTTGCTTTTGAATTTTTTTTTTTAGCTTATCATTCAAGGTTAAGTTGGGGGGGGGGCATTACAGACTCATACTAAATGGAGAACAAATAAAACTCAGGCCAAGACCAGAAATATATTAAGTCAAATGAACTCTTTTCTTGTTATTTTCTTATCATTTATCATGCTCTATTTCTTTCCTCCATTGAGGATAATGAAAATTAAGTTAGGGGGGAAGGTAAATAAAAATAATTAAGTCCTCAAGTATGGTAATTATTGGGGATAAACTCTGCTCCTGCCGAAGTTTAGTTCGATGCTCAGCCTAATGCAATCGATAGCCACGGACGAGCTCCAGTTGGGCTCCCATAAGAGCCGAACTTCTTCCAAGCTCCTCCTTCGGTCGAACTCCTCAGCGGTCATGCCCCGACTGAACTCCCTCAGCCGACCGAACTCCTCAGCGGTCGAGCTTCAGTCGGACTCCCGCGAGAGCTGAACTCTCTCCAAGCTTCTCCTTCGATCGGACTTCTTCAGGAGCCAAACTTTTCCCAGACATCCCCTTCGATCGTCTGGATTTTTTAGTGGCCGAGCTCCTTCCAAACTTTTCAGCGGTTGAGCTCCTTCCGAACTCTCGAGCGATCGAGCCTTAACCGTACTTTCTTAGCCAGACACCTACGGAAGTCGAACTCCTTTCGAGCTTTTCCTTCAAGAGTCCAAACTCCTTTGGAATCGATATATGCCGAGGTCCACCAACCAAACTTTCTCAGAGCTACCGCCATTGAATCTGATCAAACGGTCACCATCAGTCTACCACAGGCGACGCTACAGGCGGTGTCCTCCTCCATGACTGACTCCGCCAGACCTTGAGCAACCCACCACTATCAAATGGTATGGCTGTCGCTATCGTCCTGATGATACCATCCTCTCCACATCAAATTCGGTGCAGCCTCGAGCAGCCCACCATCAGATAGCTGCAGCTATCACCATCAAGCTCCGTCTATAAAAAGAACCCTCCAGATATGCTAACTCAAGGCTCTACGCTCTCCTCTCCTTCTCTAAACTCTGCGAAACTCATTTTCGAGCACTCCATTTCTGTTGGTCAGAGCTGACTTGATCGTCGAAGGATCTTACCGAAGCTGCCCCCATCGACTCTGGACGAGACTTTATTTTATAGGTCTTCGACGGCGACCTCATCCTCCTCCACTCCAATTGGATCTGACGATGATCAATTTCTGCACTAACAGATTTGGTGCTAGAAGGAGGGCCCGAACCTCCGAGGTTTTCTTATTCTTAAAGGAGTGCTCGACGATGATTTTTTTCTTCCCTCTTCGGAATTCTCTCTTCTTCCTCTTTGGAGTTCTTTTTCGAAGAGAAAATGCCTTCAGGAGAGCTTCGACTCGACGATCGACGGTCTCCATGCCAGGTCCATCTGCTCCCATTTCAGCCCCGGCAGCCCAGGTTCCACTTGAAGCCACCATAGATGTGGAGCAGTTCAACCTACTGATCCAGTAGGTTCGTGGCCCCGTCGAGATGATGCGGGCCATGCGACAATCTCTGGCGGAGACTTTGCTAGCAAACCCGCAATGAGGATGCGAGAAACTGACCTTAAGGAAGAGTATTCAGCCTAGCATACCAATCGCCCTTAGGAAGAAGAAATAGAGAGCAAAAGTTCTCCCCTAGAAGATTTCATAGGAGGATGGAATGAAGTTCGGCATGAGCAAGGCAACCGAACTCCCCCTCGAGCTCATCATCGAGGAAGCCCCGATAAAGGGGCATGAAGTCCTCCCAAAGAAGGTTTCACAGGAGGCGGAATGAAGTTCGACCGCATTCATGACATCTCCAGCGCAAGCGAGGCCAAACTCCCCCTCGAACTCATCATCAAGGAAGCCCTGATGAAGGTTTCATAGGAGGACGGAATGAAGTTCGGCATGAGCGAGGCCACCGAACTCTCCCTCAAGCTCGTCATCAAGGAAGCCCCAACAAAAGGGCATGAAGTTCTCTAACAGGTTTCACAAGAGGACGGAATGAAGTTTGGCTGCACTTACGACCTCCCTAGCGCAAGCAAAGCCCAAACTCCTCGAGCTCACCACCAAGGAAGCTCCGACAAAAGGATGCAAAAAAGTCCTCCTCCCAAAAGGTTCCGCAACTATGCTCCCCGCAATGCTCCTTGAACTTAAATTCTCACGAAAGTTAAGAACCAGCTACCAAGATCAGAAGGGATTACAATCTCCCCAAACAAATACGATCGAAACAAGTATTGCCTCTACCATCACGACCACGACCATGAAACTGAGGAATGTATTCAGTTCTGAGATGAAATTGAGGAACTCATCAAAAAGGGGTGGCTGGATAAATTTCTTTGACGCCAGCCTGAAGCAGGAGAAGATTGGCCAAGGGCGCTGCCGTAGCCAGAAATGACAAGGAGGTCGGCTGCCTTACGGCATCATTAACGTTACCCCTGGGAAGAGTTTGGTACTTCGACGGGCTGTCATCTCCCAGCGTCAAAGCCAAGAGAAGCTTGCTCCAAATTGAGAAGGCCAACTTGAGATAGAGGAGGTCGTCCAGCCTGGGACTTACTGCCCGAGGGAACCCAGAGGAACAATGCCCCCATAACCCTGAAACGGGGATGTGCTGCAAGTAACTTTCCCTCGATAAAATTCTTTTCTTTCAATAATATTATTTCTGGGTGCAAGAGTTACATGATGATAGGAGAGAAACGAACGAAAGTGGTCCATTTAGAACAGGAGGAGAACCTCGTCCTAACACGAGCAAAGTCGAAGGTCTCGTTCATTTAGGACGGAATGGAGGGAGGGATCCTAACAACGGCCCTTATGTACCCCATAGCCCATTAGGAATAGGAGGAGAACCTCATCCTAACGTGAGCAAAGTCGAAGGTCTCGTTCACCATAGGACGGAATGACGGGGAGAGGCCCTGACAATAGCGGTCTATTATGTGCCCCTACAGCCCATTAGGAACAGGAGGAGAACCTCGTCCTAACGCGAGCAAAGTCGAGGGCCTCGTTCACCTTAGACGAGATGGAAGGAGAGGCACAGACGATGGTCCGTATATGCCCCCATAGCTCGTTAGGAACAGGAGGAAAACCTCATCCTAACGCGAGCAAAGTCTAAGGCTCTCATTCACCTTAGATGAGATGGAGGGAGAGGCCCTGACAGCAGCCCATATGCCCCCATAGCCCATTAGAAATAGGAGGAGAACCTTATCCTAACGCGAGCAAAGTCGAAGATCGAGCTCCGAAGTCTGCAAGAGATAAGATCTTTTTCGAGCGCCCAAGTCAACCTCGGCCAGAGATAAGATCTCTCCCAAGCAACTGCCACAACCACGGTAGGAGATAAGATCTCCCCCGAGGGTCCGGGCCAACCTCGACTGTAGGAGATGAGATCTTCCCCGAGTGCCCGAGTCAACCTCGGCCAGAAATAAGATCTCTTCCGAGCAATGACGACAACCTCGATTAGAGATGAGATCTCTTCCGAGTGATCAAGCCAACCTCGACCGTAGGAGACAAAATCTCCTCCAAGCGCCCGCATCAATCTCGACTGTAGGAGAGAAGATCTCTCCCGAATCAGCCTCGGCTGCTAGAGATAGTATCGCCCCCGAGGAGCTCAACCTCCGACCTCGACTACAAGAGACAAAATCTACTTCAACCTCGGTTGGAGATGAGATCTCTCCCAGGCTTCAACTTCAGCATCAACTTTGGCTAGAGATGAGATCCCCCCAAGCTTCAAATTGAACCAGCGCGGAAGCCCAGAAGAGAACTTCGACAGTCATCTTTTCTGCACTCTCTTTCTTCTAGTTTCGAACTCGAGAGTGGGAGAGACTATTATTGGGGATAAACCCCACTCCTACCAAAGTCCAATTCGATGCTCAGTCTAATGCAATCGATAGCCATGGACGAGCTCTAGTCGGACTCCCACAGGAGCCAAACTCCTTCCAAACTCCTCCTTCATTCAAACTTCTCAGCGGTCGTGCCCCAGTCGAACTCCCTCAGTCGATCGAACTCCTCAACGGTCGAACTTCAGTCGAACTTCCATGAGAGCTGAACTCCCTCCAAGCTTTTCCTTCAGTCGAACTTCTTCAGGAGCTAGACTTTTCTCAGACATCCCCTTCGGCCGTCCGAACTTCTTAGCAATCGAGCTCCTTCCAGACTTCTCAGCGATCGAGCTCTTTCCAAACTTCCGAGCGACCGAGCCTTAACCACACTCCCCCAGCCAGACGTCTATGGAAGCCGAACTCCTTTCGAGCTTCTTCTTTAGGAGTCCAAACTCCTTTGGAATTGATATATGCCAAGGTTCACCAACCAAACTTTCTCAGAGCTACCATCATTGAATCTGGCCAAACGATCATCATCAGTCTGCCACAGACGATGCTACAGATGGTGCCCTCCTCCATGACTGACTCTGCCAGATTTTGAGCAGCCCACCACTATCAGACGGTATGGCTGTCACTATCGGTCTGACGATACCATCCTCTTCGCATCAAATCTGATGCAGCCTCGAACGGCCCACCATGAGGTAGCTGCAGCTGTCACCATCAAGCTCCGTCTATAAAAAGAACCCTCTAGATATGCTAACTCAAGGCTCTAAGCTCTCCTCTCCTTCTCTAAACTCTGCGAAACTCATTCTCGAGCACTCCAGTTTTGTTGGCCGGAGTTGACTTGATCGTCGGAGGATTCTACCGGAGCCACCCCCCACCGATTTCGGATGAAACTTTATTTTGTAGGTCTCCGATGGCGACTTCGTCCTCCTCCGCTCCAGCTGGATACAACGACGATCAGTTTCTGCACCAACAGTAATAATTAGTCTTATGTACCTAATTTCATCCTAATTTAAAGTTTTTCAAGTATTCTAATCGATGATTGATTAATGGTCTAGAGAATTTTTGAAATACTAAGAATCCAATTATTAAGAAAATCTAATAAATAATCAGGTTTAGAATAGAATAAATTTTTGAGTGATTCTAAAATCTTCTTCCAACCTATATTCAATAAAGAATCTACTTTGGATGAATATGAGTATAAAAAATAATAAAAAATAAAAAATAAAAAATAAAAAAATAAGTTCTAAACATTGGTTTATCATCGAGTAATTAGGTTTTATATCTAAGTAAGCAATGTTATTCACGTTAAAAAGTGGACAATATGAAGAAACTTGCTATATAGTTAGTTTTAACCTATAGCTTATTTGACTCGAGTCAGTAAATCCGAGAAATATTTTATACTTAATGTCCTAAAGTCTGCTGGTTTGGAAGTCATTGATCCAAAGCTCGCTATAAGGATCAAATAGAAAGCTTAAGAGGTTAAAACATTACACTGGCTGTAACAAAAAAAGAAAACTTTAGTCCATACTAAAGATAGAGAATTTAAAGAATAAAGATAAAAAATTGATCCAAAAAAGATCTAAAATTTTATGTTCTCTACTTAACTACTATTTGAGATAGAATTAATAATTTAATAACGTATTTCTTAAATCTCTAACCAGATATCAACTGACTTTAAAATAGTCTAAAAAAATTTTCACATCTTATCAAGTCGGCCCATATTTTTAATTTTTCTTTCTTTACTAGAGGATGAGTAAAAATCAAGTTGAGGAGTGTGATAATCATTATAAAATTATAAATAAAAATATTAAAATATATTAATTAATATTTATTTAAAAAATATTTTTATTAATATTTTATAGAAAATAAGTTTATCAATGCGAAGAGCCCAATTTTTTGAATCAAATGAATCAAATTTGATGAAAATCGAAGCTAAAATAAAAAAGATAAGAAAGCCAGAAGTTTTAAAAAAAAAGAAAAAAAATATATAAAAACTGATCGGCTCAGCTGGCCGGTCTAGAGAAAATCGGCCCACATGTGCGAACCAGAAAATCCAGGCCACCCATGACCCAGTTCCCTCTAGCTCTGACATCACCCTGATGTCAAAAAATCATGTGGTCCATGGTGGACCGCTCATTGACTTAATATGCATAGACCCCTAAAAGGTCCATGAAATTAACCATGTGGCGTTCAGGGCCATTTTCGTCAATTTTTCTAGCATGGTGCATTCGGATTCATCACAGTCTTCATAACAGCTGGTTTATGATGGTCCAACGGCATAGTTATGTGTGATCCAACAGTTCTTAATGCAACCATTTCAGATCCAATGGTGGATGGTGACTTCGGTCTTGATAAGGATTTCTTTAGCATCTTTAGCACGATCTGATGGTGGACAATTGTCTGATTAGATGATCTAATGGCCTAGAAATGATGTGAGCATTGATCTTAAGATTTTGATGGATTTTTTGATAGATTTTGAAGCGCTGATTTAAGATCTAACAGCCAAAATTCAGTTAAGCATGAGAATTTCAATCCAGACTCCAAATTAAGTTCAACAAAGACTCACAAATTCCTTTGTTCCTCTATTTAAGTCCTTGTTATACCAGAAGCAAAATAGAGAGACCCTCTCCTTGGGGGGAATCAACCCTCTCAGTCCTCCTCCTCCTCTCTCTCTCTCTCTCTCTCTCTCTCTCTCTCTCTCTCTCTCTTCTTTTTTTTTCTTTTTTCTTTCTTCTTTTCTTTTTCTTTTCTTTGGAGATTTGAATATACCGAAAGCTAGCAAGATCAAATTCATGTACGACTAAAGGTCTCATGTCCAAGGGAGTAAGAAAAGTCTTCTAATTATGAGAGTTTATAATTTGAACCCTATTTATATTTTTATTGGATAATAAAATTTATTTATCTTTTACATATATTTTTTATTTATGCTTTAATATTTATTTTTCTTATAATTTATACCTAAGAAGATAGATCATGATCATAGATAGATACGGTCTATGCTTAAATTAAAATGAATTATAAGAATTAATTATGATTTATATTTATATTCTTTGATTGCATGATCTAAATAATCAATGTCTGTGAGATGGGTCATGATCATATTAGATATAGTCCACGCTCAATAGAATAGGTTATGTTAGAATTAGATTAAAAAAATATACATCTTATAAGATTGCATACTGACAATAGAAAGATTGCATGAATCAATTATAAACTTGAATATTGAAAGATGAAATTGAAACCCCAGATATTTTTTTTTAATCTTTAATAATTAATTATTATTTATTTTTTTATTTTAATTTATTAAATTTTAATTATTTTTTTTAATTTACTTATTTAAATTTTTGCTTCATAAATTAACTTTAAAATTTTAGTTTTTAATTAAAAATTGAACGAAACTTAGCCTTCAATTTTTGAGAAAATTGATACCTGACTCACCTCTATTGTAATTAATAGTAAGATTGATTTTAATTTTATTTATTGCTGTAATGATAAGCACCGCCTGCCTGTGCGCCGTGGTAGATCGGTTCACTATTCCCATGGTCCGACATGAGTTGCATGAAAACTGATGTCAGGATGACATTAGCCAAGTAGGCTGATGGGCTGGGCCAAGCTACGTTTGCACTGTAGGTGGGCTGGGTTGAGCCGGGCGTGCTAGGCTACGATATGTGCGGGCTGGCCTGTGGGCGTTGGCCAGGCTAGGTCAAGCTTCCAGTTTATTTTTATTTTTTATTTTTTTCTTTTTATTTCTTTTGGCCTTTGTTTAAGCTCTAATTTAGCTCCGATTTGCATCAAATTTGATTTTTTTTAACATATGAATCAGACTTTTTGCTTTAGTGAGCTTCTTCCCTATAAAATATAATAAAAATATTAATTTTTAAAATAAATATTAATTAATATATATTTTAATATTTTTAATTAATATATTTATGATAGTTATCACATCCTTTAACTTAGGTTTTACTCATTCTCAAGTAAAAGAAAGAAAAATTAGAAGTATGTATCGACTCATTTAAGATGTCAATTTTTTTTTAGATCATTCTAAAGTCAGTTAATATCTAATTAGAAAATTAAAAATATGTCATTGGATTATTAATTCCATCTTAAATAGTGGTTAAGTAAAGAACATAAAATTTTAGAATTTTTTCTTGATCAATTTTTAATTTTAATATTTAAATCCTCTATCTTTAGTATAGGCTAGAGTATAAATTTTTGTATATATATATATTTTACAACTAGTACAATGTTTTAACCTCTTAAGCTTTCTATCTAATTCTTATATCGAGTTTTGGATCAATGACTTACAAACTAGTTGTTTTTAGGCCATTAGATGTAGAACATCTCTTAGGCCTACTGATTCAAGTTAAATAGACTGTAAGTTAAAACTAACTATATAATAAGTTTCTTTATATTATCCATTTTTTGATGTAAAAATTATTACTTACCTAGGCAATGGGATCTGGTTACTTGGTGAAAAATCAATGTTAAAGAACTTGCTCTTTATTTATTATTTTTTTATTTATTTTTTTTATATTTTTTACTTGTACCCATATAAAGTTGATTCTTTATTGATATATATTGGAAGAAGATTTTAGAATCACTCATAAATTTATTTTATTCTAGATCTAACCATTTATTATATTTTTTTAATAATTAGATTTTTAGTATTTCAAAAATTTTCTAGATCATTAATCAATAATCAATTAAAAATATTATAATATAATTTAAGTATTTGAGATATATTCCTACATTATTATTAAGTTTTATGTGAGATTTTTGATTCTTTCAAATTTTAATTTGAATAATTATATATTGAACTACGTCTATCAGGTAAAAAAGAATAAAAAATAATAAATTTATAGTATTTTTTGCTATTAAAAAATTTATGATAGTGATTTTTCAATCGCTACTATAATCGTGCCAACTACTATCGTAGATATGTATCAACTACTGTCATAATCTATAGCAATAGTTATAAAACTGCTATCGTAGATTTATAGTAGCAGTTTTAAAATTACTGTCATAATTTTAATTATGATAATGGTTAAGTAACCACTGTTATAGATTGACTATAGCAGTGGTTTACCAATCATTACCATTGACTCTATAGCAGTGATTTTATAACCACCATCATATTGGATCTATAGCAGCAGTTGAAGAACCATTATCACAGATTTGGTTATAGTAGGGGTTGAATAACCACTGCTATACCTAACATATGGCAGTGGTTATAATAACCACTGCAGAAACAGCTGCCATAAATCTATGATGATAATGATGGTGGTTAAGTAACCGCTGCCATAGACTAGGATAACATTTTTTAGGCTGTGACAGTGGTTAGATTTCTAATTGCTGTAGGCCTTTTCTATAATAGTACGATAGGCTATTATATAAATAAAGATTGCCCTAAAGAAGTCTCCCAAAATTTCAAACAGTTTTTTAAATTACGAGCATGTAAGCTAATATCACGAAGTTAACACTTGTAACCCACTATCCATGATCCCTAAGACATTGATTCTCTACTTTTATTATGGAATTTAGAGATGACACGTAACTATCCCCCTCTATATAAAGAGGGTATAGGAGACTCTCAAGTAAGTTTTCACGCTCTTAGAAAACAAACCAACTCTCTCTCTCTCTCTCTCTCTCTCTCTCTCTCTCTCATTAGATCTATTTTCTCTACTATTCTTAAACTCCAACTAACATCAGCTTCAGAGAATCCTCTATCGGAGAATCTTCAACGAGAGTGGACTTCCTTTTCAGGTTTCCCAAGAGATCTAGTCCTCAGATAGATATCGAACTCCAGGTCGATAGGAGACCGACCCCATCCATTCATCTTGGTTTGAAGACTTGTAGGAATAGAAACTAAAGTAAGATAAGCCTTTATTTGGACCTTATCCTAAGGATAAGCAAGTATAAACTTGGCTTGTCCCCATTTGAAACTGGTCCTAAATATTTTGGAGTTCAATTTGTGGTGCATACAAAAGAGTTATTAAAAAAAATATAATCCATATTTTTTATAAGCAAGATGGCTCATTAATATCTAGTATGAAGCATCCAATAAAATTAGAAAATAAAATATTATGAAAAAGTAGCAATCTTGCAGCAAAATCTATCCATAATAATCCACCAAATGATCTATAACATAGGATACCATCCAATCCACTACTCTATTGATATTTTTGAATAGTATAGAATGAGACCAATTGGCTAGCAAACTCCCAAATTGATCGGATCATGGATAAGAAGAATTTTTTCAACCCACTTAACTTGAATCAATAAAAAAAAAGATAAAAGAAAAAGAGAATTTTTTGAAAGTAGAGATTAAGTTCCTTTTCTTTTTCTATTTTTTACTAATTAAAAATAAGATATATATCTTCTATTTATAATAATGAGATCCGTTCTTACACAAATTGGATCAGATTATTCTTCTAGTTCTAATAAGATTTTTTACCTAATATAGATGTATCTAATAAAAATCATGCAGAAAAAGTTAAAGCTCTTCGGAAAGTAGATCTTGACTTTTACATTAATTTTATCTACTATCATTCTACCGGATTCTTCTTAAATTGAAAATTATGCTCAATCAAAGTTTTATCCGAAAGAAAAAATTTTGGATTGATTGATCTATTTGGAGGCCCAGACTAAGAAATTTTATCCTAATCGCTACAATATTATTCTCTTAATGGGGTGTCATATGGTAGATTTTGCAAAATTATCTAATTTTAAAAAATTATCATCAAAATCGAACATCGTATGAACAAGTTATGATCTTCGAAAGTTTGATTTGTGATTTAACTTTTCAATTCGATGGATTTTGCTTCTAGATCTTGTTCAATACTATTCATAGTGGTTAAAATAATTTATATCGAGTTTGAGAATCATTCTAAATCATAAACATCCCTCACCAATAGATAAGAATCCAATAAATTATTTTGCCTTAATATCCACCTAATAACTATTGCAAAGTCCCTTCAAAGACAATTTGGTTGCCCCTTAGGAGATACAGTGCATGCTACCGGTGAAAAGAGATTAATGAGGTGGGTTATTTAATAATGCTAGATGTTTATTGTACGTGACTGTAGAGTTTACATACGTTTTTTCATATTTACCCTGTGCGTCGATTTTATTCGTGGGATTGGTGCGGTATGCCGACAATCCCGATTGTAATTGTGATGATGGGGATATTTAATCAACTTACCAGCTATCTACGAGCCTGTACCATTTTGTCCATTATCAAGTACAAAGATTGGGCATCAAGCAATTTTCATACCATATGTTAAAAATTATGTGGTTTCCAAGATCGCTTGTGGCATGTGCGTGGTGCCTCTGATTCAATCTTTAGATTAGTCGGATAGAAGATTTAGGTGGAGCTAAGGAAAGGATATGGATAGTCTTGCCTAGTTTTGGAATCTATTTTCATTATATTCGTATCCTTTTCTTGTTTTCAAAAGATTCCCGTCTTTTACAAATCTATTTTCGAGTCCTTTGAATCCGAATGCACCGGCCCTAAAGTTTCCTCGGCCCGAAAAGGAAAATGACCGGTCATTCACGTCTCATGTGGGATCGACTTTATCCCATCACGTGTGGAATAAATCATGGTGCTGCGATTCAGGTGCCATGCGTTTAATAATACAGCCTCTCTCTCTCTCTCTCTTTTAATACCAGCATTGCATACTGATCTGTAACACTATGGTTCTTGATTTGCAACCCTATTTCAAATGGAAAATATTTTGAGCTATGGGCAACTGCCCATCTAGGAAATGTTGGTTTGGACGTACCATATTCAACCATGTTTTTGATTGGTACGCTAATTTAGTAATTTGAAGGAGACAATTGTTAGCCCAAAAATTTATAAAAAAAAGAAGAAGACAGTTGTTGGTATTTTCCTTCCATGCCTTTGCACCGTTGCTAGGGAAAGATTAGAGTCTCTGTCCTTCCACACACATAAAAAATAAAATAAAATAAAAATATGAGTTAGACAACATGTTGAATCAAAATTTATCCAGCAGTGACAAACATATCTATAAATAGACTAATAATATTGAGGATTAGATAGTACCATATATAGCTAACCATATCTATAAATAGACAAACATATCCCATCTGAGCCTGTAGATACTTTTTTTCTCATTCACATGAATGCATATACTCTAGATTAATTTGATATTTGATTAATAAAAAGAGAAAATTCATCCAATAACTTTTTTAGGCATGAGAAAGAGCGAAAAAAAATAATAATAATAAGAAAATGACAACATGGCACATGCTCCAAACTATATATATATATATATTACTCAATCAGAAATGGTACTTCAATTACACGGCATCTCATGAACAACCCAACTCCTCTCCTTTTCCGCATCAGAATGGGCACCAGTACTCTTGAGTGACTCAAAGCTTCCTAGGACTTGCGCTAGCTAATTAAAATAGCTTTTGCAAAAATCATAGCATAACTAAGCATATATACTCATACACTGCTAAGAGACAAGGATGCGTCCGACAACAGCCCGGCCCTCGCCAAATCCTCGACCTTCTTCTTCCTTGGCCGTGGCGCCGCCTCTTAAACATACCCGTTCGCCGGCGGCGGGTATTGGTACCCCGCCGTCGCCGTCGTGCGTTTGATGATGACCTGGTTGGTCTCACGGACAACAGTACCGGGAATGGCCGCACGAGGAGCAATCCTCTTGCCAACCTTATACGAGAACTTCAGGACCCCCTTATACTCCCCATAGGATGGCACGTATACCTGGAAGCTGACGGACTGCATTTTGCCACTGCCGTTGCCCTTGCCAGCAATATTATCAAGAAGGTCCTTCACAGGGATGTCGACCTCGCCGACGTCCCGGTCGCCAAGGCTTCGCTCGGTGCGGAGGAGGAACCGGAGGGTAAGGCGGCCGGGGTTGTCAGCGGGGACGTTGAATTGGAACGTCGAGTTCCAAGAGGGGTTTTCCCGGCCAACCCGATCGGTAGGAGTCCTCTTCGCCGTCTGTGGGTCACCGGAGAGGGACACCACCACATAGACTTTCATTCTGCCGAGACGCCTGACATCTTTGAGGCCATGGGCTGAGAGCTGTGTGATCTCTAAAGATCTGTAGGCCATGAAGAAGAATAAGGAAGTCAAGAATGGTAAATGGTTGGGATATGAGAATGGGATGGGGAAGTGTGGTATTTATAAGAGTTGTAGTGGCTTCAAAAGCTAAAAAATTCCTGCGGAAGCTAACCCTTGGGTATGCATGGCATTCTTGTTGTCTTAACTGAGGTGCGAACGTTTCATTGGAGCGTAAAAAGAGTTGCTGGATTATCTTCTAGTGTCTGCTTTCAAAATGAACTAGCACCGGTCAAAGAAAATGGCCAAACATATAATACCAATCCTTTGTCTTCCAAGGTTAATGATTTTGCGTGGAATTCAAGCGCACTTGTGTTCGAATAAATCTATAGATCCATGCAATGGCTGAACTAACTTTAGATAAGATTATATAAACAACGGCTAAAGAAATGATATGGACAATTTTGTGCAAACTGGCAACCTATTTTTTACGGTGAGTTGGGATCCATTCAAGCTAGGATGCAAACCACAGACGTCTAGCCTTCCCACTCCAGATTCTAATTAGGTTGAGTAAAATCTATCTTATTGGGGATAAACCCCATTTTTACCGAAGTCCAGTTTGATGATCAACCTAATGCAATCGGCAGTTATGGAAGAACTTCCCAGCGGATGAGCCTTAGCCGCACTCCTTCAACCGGCCGAACTTCCCAACGGCCGAGTCCAGCTGAACCCCTTCAATCGACCGAACTCTCCAGCGGTCGAGCCCCAACCGAACCCCATCAGTCGATCGAACTTCTCAGCGGTCGAGCTTCAGTCGAACTTTTCCAACGGTCGAATTTCTACCGAACTCTTCAGGAGCCGGACTCTTTCCAGACTTCTCCTTCGATCGGACTTTTACGGAAGCCGAACTCTTGGATTCCTTCTTTAGTCGAATCCCTATAGGAGCCGAACTCCTTCTAAGCTTCTCTTTCAATCGGACGCTTACGGAAGCCGAACTCCTTTAGCTAGCGCTCCTCCTAGATGATCCTCTCTAGCCGTATTTTCTTTAGAAGTCCGAACTCCTCCGAAATGGATATACGCCAAAGCTCTTCAACCCTCCATGTGGCTCCGAGTGGCTCAGTATCGGATGGCTACGGCTGTCACTATCAGTCCGCTGTAGGCGACAGCAATCCGCTATCGGACGGCGATGACTGTCACCATCAATCTGTTGCAGGCGGCGCCTGCAGGCGGCGCCTTCCTCCATGACTGACTCCGTCAGACCTTAAGTGGCTCACTATCAGGCAGCTACGGTTGTCACCATCAACCCACTATGAGCTCTGTCTATAAAAAGGGACCCCCCAGATATGTTTGCTCCAGGTTTTAAGCTTACTTCTCTTTTCTGAGCACTCCATTTCTGTTGGCCAAAAGAGCTGACTTGATCGTCGGAGGATCCTGTCGGAGCCACCACCACCGACTCCGGATGAAATTTTATTTTGCAGGTCACCGACGGCGACCTCATCCTCCTCCACTTCAGCTCATTTCGATGTCAATCAGATTCTGTGACAACAGAATTGATGCTAGAAGAAGGGCCCTCTGCCTCTGAGGTTCTCTTATTCTTAAAGGAGTGCTCAGCGACGATCTCTCTCTCCCTTCTTTAGAGATATCCCTTCTTCCTCTCTAAAGTTCTTTTCCGAGAAAAAATGCCTCCCAGAAGAGCTTCGATCCGATAATTGACGGCCTCTGCGATCTGATCCCATCCAGATCCATCTACTCTCGCTCCAGCCCCAGCAACTCAGATTTTGCATGTAGCCACGATAGATGTGGAGCAGTTCAACCTACTTATCCAATAGGTTTGTGGCCTCACAGAGGTGATGCAGGCCATGCATCGATAGGCTCTGGCACCAGTTCAACTGGTGCAGGATTCTCCAGAGCCCTGTGGTCCGGTCCAAGAATGGTCGACTTGGACTATCCGGCCTTCGATCCCCGAAAAGGAGAAGCAGAGGATGGAGGGCTCCTGCTCGGACCACGACTCGACCCAGGAAGAAGCTTCGCACCCATTCCACCAGAAAATTCTGAAGATCAAAGACTGTGAAGATCTCTTGGATCAAAGGCTCTTAGAAATGAGCTGATGAATCGAAGAACTCCATCACACTCCCTCCTCACATGGTAATGACATTTGTACTGACCCTTCTTTTTCGAAGAAAATTATGCAAGAATCGATCCTGTCGAACTTCAAGCTCCCATAGTTTGAGAGTTACGATGGGACCATCAATCTGGTTGACCATCTGAAAGTCTTTTGGATAATGATGTTGCTCCATGATGCACCAAACGCTATTTTGTGCCAGACTTTCTTCTTTATCCTTAAGAAAGCTGTCAGGAACTGGTACTCGATGCTTAAGCCGAGTACCATCTTATCGTTTGATAAGATGAGCCATTAGTTCGCAGCCCACTTCATCAGCAATCGACATCCGCATCGAGGTTCAAATTTTCTGATGATCATCAAGCAAAAGATTGGAAAATCCATCCAGACTTATGTCATCCAATTTAATGCTGCTGCATTGGAGGTCCGAAATTTGGATCAATCAATCGCCATGGCCGCTCTCAAGAGTAGCCTCCAAAAGAATGATTTGCTATTCTCCCTGGAAAAGAAGTATCCCAGAGACTTTGCTGATATGCTAGCTCGAGCTAAAGAGGCCTTCAAGGCCAAGGACGATAAAGCCTGCCCGACCCACCGAAGAAGGAAAGCCGAGTGAAGCTCGACCGCATTTCTGGACTCCTTTTGGGCACAGGCGAGCCCGAACTCCCCCCGAGCTCGGAGGCAGGGAAGCCTCGGTGGAAGGGCATATCGAGGTTCTCCCCAATGAAGATTTCATAACTACGCCCCTCTTAATGCTCCAAAAGTCCAAGTGTTGATGAAAATCAGGAAACAACTTTCGAGATCGGAGAAAATGCGTTTCCATCCCAGCAAGCGCAATCCCAACAAGTCTGCCTTTATCATCGTGACCACGGTCATGATATTGAAAAGTGCATCCAACTCCAGGACAAGATCGAAGAGCTTGTCAGATGAGGTAGACTTGGTCGATTCCTAAGGAGACGATCTGAAGGGTGGAAAGATTGGCCGAGGGCGTTACCACCGAGGGGGAGGACCAACAAGAAGATTGGCCGCCTCTCAGCATCATCAATACTATCTTGGGGGGACTTTAGCAAGAGAAGGCCAGCGGACCCGAGGGATCGGCGAAAAAATGAAGGATCGAGGAATCCATGACCTTTACCGAGGTGGATGCCCAGGGGGTCCAGTTCCCGCATAATGACATGGTTGTAATCTCTTTGAACATTGCCGACTATGATATATACCGCATTTTAGTGGATAATGGAAGCTCAATCGATGTATTATTTTACGATGCTTTCTCAAAAATATCTTTATCCGATGACCACTTGGAGCCTATAAATTTTTTGCTGGTAGGATTCACTAGCAATGCCATACCAGTTGAGGGCATAATAACTTT
Organism: Cocos nucifera; assembly: GCA_006176705.1. Taxonomy (NCBI): domain Eukaryota; kingdom Viridiplantae; phylum Streptophyta; class Magnoliopsida; order Arecales; family Arecaceae; genus Cocos; species Cocos nucifera. Next base: position 980,365 of record QRFJ01000091.1, on the reverse strand, counting down.
GGTTGTGACTGCAGAGCAACGCCCAAAATTGGCTAAGGTGCAAGTCAATTTTTTGATCGTGAGGACTCCGTCTGCCTATAATGCTATTCTCGACCGACCTGATCTAAATGCACTTTGGGCGGTGGTATCAACCTACTATTTGAAGATGAAATTTTCGACAAGTCATAGGATCAGAGAGATCATGAGAGATCAGGCTCTGGCAAAGTACTGCTACTCAATCACCCTACATAAGGAAGGGCGGTCTGATCCTTATCCTATTGATGGACTGGATGTCCGCGATGACCTCACTGAGGAGCGGGGTGAGGAGCGGGGCGAGCCTATGGAGGACCTCGTCTCTGTACCCTTAAACGATGAAAACCTAGAGCACGTGGTGCATATTGGCTCTAACTTAGAAGACGAGGTTCGGAAGCAACTCATTGCCTTCCTCAGGCAAAATGCGGACGTCTTCACCTGGACCCCAGTAAATATATCGAGAATCGACATCGAGATCATGAAACATCGGCTGATCGTTGATCCTAAGCATCGACCGATAAAAGAAAGGATGCGCCACCACACCCCGGAGAGGCGAAAAGCAATCGTCGAAGAAGTAGACAAGCTCCTCAAAGTCGGATTCATCCGAAAGGTTAATTATCTGTCCTGGATCTCAAATGTGATCCTCATAAAAAAGATAAATAATAAGTGGAGGATGTGCATCAACTTCAAAATGCTAAACAAAATCTGTCCGAAGGACAGCTATCCTCTATCCAGGATTGATCAACTGATGGACGCGACCTCGGGCCACGAGCTCCTCACCTTCATGGACGCCTTCTCCGATTATAACCAGATATGAATGGCGCCTGAGGGCGAGGAGAAAATCACTTTTGTTACTGACTGTGGTCTTTATTATTATACGGTCATGCCCTTTGGACTCAAAAATGTAGGGGCAATATACCAACGTCTGATCAATAAGATCTTCAAGGAGCAGATCGACCGCAATATAGAGGTGTATGTGGATGACATGCTCGTTAAAAGTCGAGTTTCTATAGACCACCTCACTGACCTTGAAGAGATCTTCGACGTACTCAGAAAGCTCAAGATGAAACTGAACCCGACCAAGTGCATCTTTGATGTGACCTTCAGAAAGTTTCTGAGGTTCATGATGTCGAGGTGCGGGATTGAAGCAAACCCCAAGAAAGTCCAAGTCATTCAGGAGATGACCACTCCAAAAATGATCAAAGAGGTCCAGCGCATGACTGAAAAAGTGGCATCTCTAAATCGCTTTGTTTCAAGATCAGCCGAACGATGTATACCCTTCTTCCGAGTTCTCAGGCAACCAAAGAACTTCTGCTGGACGGCGGAGTGCCAACGGATGTTTGAGAAGCTTAAAAACTATCTTGGCTCATCCCTACTACTGGCAAAGCTCAAACTCGGAGAGGAATTATTTTTGTACTTAGCAGTCTCCCCGATGGCCTTGGTGGCAGTCCTGATCAAGAAAGAAATGAAGATGCAGCGATCGGTTTACTACGTAAGTCGGATCCTGAGGGATACGGAGATCAGGTACTCTAGGCTAGAAAAACTAACTTACTCTCTTTTAATTACTGTCAGGAGACTCTGACCTTACTTTCAAGGGCACATCATAACGGTCCTCGTCCTCATGGATCAATCAATAAAAGCAGTCCTTCACCGAACGGACGCTTCTAGGAGAATCACAAAATAGGCAATCAAGCTCACAGAGTTTGATATCAACTATCGACCTCGACCATCGATCAAGGCCCAGATATTGGTAGATTTTATGTTAGAATGCACCATTTCAGTTGAAGCCAAGCTTGAATAGAATGAGACCGGTGCCCTACTATCGTGGCCGAACCTCTTCGAGAAAAGTGCCAACCTTTTTGAAGGCTTTTGGGCTCTGCACGTGGATGGTTCTTCCAATTTCGTTGGAGCTAGTGTAGAGTTGGTCTTGGTCAGTCCCGAGGGTGTCATCGTCGAGTACGCACTATGCTTTGAATTTTCTGTGACCAACAATAGGGCCAAATATGAAGTGCTGATCGTTGGATTAAAAATAATAAAAAATTGAAAGTAGATCGACTTCAAGTCTACAGTGATTCACAGTTGGTGGTCAGCCAAGTTAATGGCAGTTACGAAGTGCGAAAGGAAAGCATGGTGAGATACCTTGGGAAAGTGAAGGATTTGACTCTAGCCTTCGATAGTTTCGACATTCGATATATTTTAAGAGCAGAAAATGCAAGAGCCGATCTTCTCTTCAAGTTGGCCACTTCAGCTCCAGCCGAACTGTCCAAAAAAGTATTTTTGGAGACTCTGAAATGCCCAAGCCTAAGAAAATCCCATGTTGTTGTGCAGACAAAATTCGAGCTGAGCTGGATTGATCCGTTGGTCGCCTACCTCAAGGAGGGAGTCGTTCCTCATGATCCGAAAGAAGCTCAAAAACTCAGGAATCAAGCCTTCCGATATGTTTTGTATGAGGACAGATTGTATAAGAGGTCGTACTTGCTCCCACTGCTAAGATGTCTTCGACCTTCAGAGGCCGACCTCGCATTGTGGGAGGTGCATGAGAGACTCTGTGGAAGTCACGTAGGAGCCAGGTTCCTATCACAAAAACTACTTCGGTAAGGATACTATTGGCCAACCTTATTTCATGACTCCATGGAGTATGTTAAGAAATATGACCGCTGTGAGAAGAATGCAAACGTACAAAGACAGCCGACCTCCGAACTTACTCCGCTAAGTACACCTTGGCCATTTGCGCAATGGGGAATGAACATACTTGGCCCTTTTCTAACGACATCCGGGCAACAAAAGTTTCTTCTGATCGCGATCGACTATTTCACCAAGTGGGTCGAAGTCGAACCACTAGTGAAGATTACCGAGGCCAAAGTATAGGACTTCATCTGAAAGTTGATAGTCTGTTGATTTGGTCTACCTCGAACCCTCATAACCGATAATGGATGGTAGTTCGCTGTGATGAGATTCGCCAAGTTCTGTGAAAACCTAAATATCTCCCACTACTTCACATCGGTGGCTCACCCACAAGCCAATGGAGAAGCTAAAGTGACCAATCAGATTCTACTGCAAGGCATCAAGATGAGGCTCAATAGAGCAAAAGGGGCTTGGGTGGACGAACTCTATCACATCCTCTGAGCATACCGAACTATACAAAGGTTGTCGACCAAAAAAATACCATTCATCTTGGCCTTTGACATGGAGGCAGTCATCCCAATTGAACTTAAGCTTCTGTCAGCACGAGTCGTGGCCTTTAACGAGCAACACAACCCACAAGACCTCAGAGTTAACCTCGATCTGCTGGAAGAAAAAAGGGAGGAAGCCCACATTCGGATGACAGCCTACAGACGGAAGGTGGCCCGGTACTACAACTCCAGAGTTAGAAGTAACATATTCAGGGTGGGGGACTTAGTGCTCCGGCGAGTCGCCATCTCTCAACCTCAGAGCTAGAAAAAGCTCACCCCAAACTGGGAAGGCTCATATGAAGTAGTGGAGGTCATCTGGCCCAAAACTTATCGCCTAAAGGAGCTCGGAGGGATAATACTTCCACGATCTTGGAACTCAGAAAATCTAAGGACGTATTACCAATAATCTACCTTCAATAAAACTCCTTCATTTCAGCATTATTGTTTTCTGGTGCAAGAACTATGTGATGACTGGAAAAAAATGATCGAAAATGATCGTGTTGCGAACAGGAGGAGAATCTCATCCTAACATGAGCAAAATCGAAGATCGAGCTTTGAGGTCTTCGCCAACAGGGGATAAGATCTCCTTCAACCTCGGCTGCAGGAGATAAGATCTCTCTCGAGCTTCAACCTCGACTATAGGAGATAAGATCTCCCCCGAGCATCTGAGTCAATCTCGGATAGAGATAATATCTCTCATGAGCAACCGAGTCAGCCTCGACTGCAAGAGATAAGATCTCCCCCGAGGAGCTCAACTTTCAACCTTGGCTGCAGGAGCTCAACCTTCAACTTCGATTGCAGGAGATAAGATCTCTCCCAAGCTTCAACCTCGGCTGTAGGAGATAAGATCTTCTCCGAGCCAACCTCGAATGCAGGAGATAAGATCTCCCCCGAGCGTCCGAGTCAACCTCGGCTAGAGATAAGATCTTTTTCGAGCGACTAGGCCAACCTCGACTGTAGGAGATAAGACCTCCCCGAGGAGCTCAACCTTCAACCTTGCCTGTAGGAGATAAGATCTCCTCCAAAGAGCTCAACCTTCAATCTCGACTGCAGGAGAGAAGATCTCTCTCGAGCTTCAACCTCGACTGCAGGAGATAAGATCTCTCCCGAACCAACCTCGATTGTAGGAGAAAAGATCTCCCCCGAGCTTTAACCTCGACTACAGGAGATAAGATCTCCCCCGAGCCAACCTTGACTGTAGGAGATAAGATCTCATCCAAGTGCCTGAGTTAACCTCGACTAGAGATAAGATCTCTCCAGAGCAACTGGGCCAATCTCGGCTATGGGAGATAAGATCTCCTCCGAGAAGCTCAATCTTGAACCTCGGCTGTAGGAGATAAGATCTCCTCCGAGGAGCTCAACCTTCAACCTCAGCTATAGGAGATAAGATCTCCCTCGAATACCTGAGTCAATCTCGGCTAGAGATAAGATCTCTTCCGAGCGACCGGGCCAACCTCGACTGTGGAAGATAAAATCTCCCCCGAGGACCTCAACCTTGAACCTCGGCTACAGGAGATAAGATCTCCCCCAAGGAGCTCAACCTTCAACCTCGGCTGTAGGAGATAAGATCTCCCCCGAGTCAATCTTGACTGCAGAAGATAAGATTTCTTCCGAGCTTCAACCTCAGCTGTAGGAGATAAGATCTTCTCTGAGCCAATCTCGACTACATAAGATAAGATCTTCCTTGAGTGCCCGAGTCAACCTTGGTTAGAGATAAGATCTCTTCTGAGTGATCGAGCCAACCTTGATTATAGGAGATAAGATCTTCCTCGAGGAGCTCAACCTTCAACCTTGGCTGCAGGAGATAAAAAATCTCCTCCGAGGAGCTCAACTTTCAATATTGGCTGCAGGAGATAAGATCTCTCTCAAGCCTCAACCTTGACTGTAGGAGATAAGATCTCCCCCGAGCTAACCTCGACTGCAGGAGATAAGATCTCCTCCGAGCTTTAACCTTGGCTATAGGAGATAAGATCTCCCTCGAGCACCAGAGTCAACCTCGACTAGAGATAAGATCTCTTCAAGCGATCGGGCTAAACCTCAACTGCGGAAGATAAGATCTCCTCCAAGGAGTTCAACCTTCAACCTTGGCTGTACGAGATAAGATCTCCCCCGAGGAGCTCAACCTTCAATCTCGACTGTAGGAGATAAGATCTCCTCCAAGCTTCAACCTTGGTTGTAGGAGATAAGATCTCTCCTGAGCCAACCTCGGCTGCAGGAGATAAGATCTCTCCCAAGCCAACTTAGCTACAGGAGAAAAGATCTCCCTCAAGCTTCAACCTCGGCTATAGGAGATAAGATCTCTCCCGAGCCAACCTCGACTATAGGAGATAAGATCTCCCCTAAGTGCTCGAGTCAACCTCGACTGGAAATAAGATCTCTCCAGAGCGACCTGGCCAACCTTGACTGCAGGAGATAAGACTCCCCCGAAAAGCTCAACCTTCAACCTTTGCTATAGGAGATAAGATCTCTCTCGAGGAGCTCAACCTTCAACCTCGGCTGCAGGAGATAAGATCTCCTTCGTGCTTCAAACTCGACTGCAGAAGATAAGATCTCTCCCGAGCTAACCTCGACTATAGGAGATAAGATCTCCCCCGAGCATCCGAGTCAACCTTGGCTAGAGATAAGATCTTTCCCAAGAGACCGGACTAACCTCGACTGTAGGAGATAAGATTTCCCCCAAGGGGCTCAACCTTCAACCTTGGCTGTAGGAGATAAGATCTCTCCCGAGGAGCTCAACCTTCAACCTCGACTATCAGAGATAAGATCTCCCTCGAGCTTCAACCTCAGTTGCAGAAAATAAGATCTCCCTCAAGCCAACCTCGACTGCAGGAGATAAGATCTTCCTCGAGCTTTAACCTTGCCTGCAAGAGATAAGATCTCTCCCGAGCCAACCTCAACTAAGGAGATAAGATCTTCCCCAAGTGCCCAAGTCAACCTCGGCTAGAGATAAGATCTCTCCCCGAGCGACTGGACCAACCTCGATTGCGAGAGATAAGATCTCCCCCAAGGAGCTCAATCTTGAACCATGACTACAGGAGATAAGATCTCCCTCGAGGAGCTCAACCTTCAACCTCGGTGCAGGAGATAAGATCTCTCCTGAGCCAACCTCGACTATAGAAGATAAGATCTCTCCTGAACGCCCGAGTCAACCTCGGCTAGAGATAAAATTTCTTCCAAGCGATCAGGCCAACCTCAACTGCGGGAGATAAGATCTCCGCGAGGAGCTCAACCTTGAACCTCAGCTGCAGAAGATAAGATCTCTCCTGAGGAGCTCAACCTTCAACCTCGACTGCAGGAGATAAGATCTCCCCGAGCCAACCTCAACTGTAAGAAATAAGATTTTCTTCGAGCGCCCGAGTCAACCTCGGCTAGAGATAAGATCTCTTTCGAGTGATCGGGCCAATCTCGACTGCAGAAGATAAGATCTCCCCTGAGGAGCTCAACGTTCAAACTTGGCTGCAGGAGATAAGATCTCTCCTAAGGAGCTCAACCTTCAACCTCGACTGTAGGAGATAAGATCTTCCCCAAGCTTCAACCTCGACTGTAGGAGATAAGATCTCCCCAAAGCTAATCTCGACTGTAGGAGATAAGATCTTCCTCGAGCGCCCGAGTCAACCTTGGCTAAGAGATAAGATCTCTCCCGAGTGACTGGGCCAACCTCAGCTGCAGGAGATAAGATCTCCCCAAGGAGCACAACCTTCAACCTTGGCTGCAGGAGATAAAATCTTCCTTGAGGAGCTTAACCTTCAACCAAAGCTGCAGGAGATAAGATCTCCTCTGAGCTTCAACCTCGATTGCAAAAGATAAAATCTTCCCCGAGCCAACCTTGGCTGCAGGAGATAAGATCTCCCCCGAGCCAACCTCGATTGAGGAGATAAGATCTCCCCTGAGTGCTAGAGTCAATCTCGACTAGAGATAAGATCTCTTCCGAGCGATCGAGCCAACCTCGGCTGTGGAAGATAAGATCTCCCCTGAGGAGCTCAACCTTGAACCTCGACTGTAGGAGATAAGATCTCTTCCGAGGAGAGCTAAGCCTTCAATCTCGACTGCAGAAGATAAGATCTATTTCGAGCCAACCTCGATTGTAGGAGATAAAATCTCCTCCGAGCACCCAAGTCAACCTCGGCTAGAGATAAGATCCCTCTCGAGTGATCGAGCCAATCTTGACTGTGGGAGATAAGATCTCCCCTGAGGAGGTCAATCTTGAATCCCGACTGTAGGAGATATGATCTCCTCTGAGGAGCTCAACCATCAACCTCGACTGCAAGAAATAAGATCTCCCCCAAGCTAACCTCGGCTGCAGGAGATAAGATCTCTTCCGAGCTTCAACCTTGGCTGCAAGAGATAAGATTGCCCCCGAGCCAATCTTGATTGTAGGAGATAAGATCTCTCCGAGTGCCCGAGTCAACATCGGCTAGAGATAAGATCTCTCCCCAAGTGATCGGGCTAATCTTAGCTACAGGATATAAAGATCTCCCCGAGGAGCTCAACCTTCAACCTTGGCTGTAGGAGATAAGATCTCCCCTGAGGAGCTCAACCTTCAACCTCAACTGTAGGAGATAAGATCTCCTCCGAGCCAATCTTGGCTGCAGGAGATAAGATATTTTCTGAGCTACAACCTTGGCTGTAGGAGATAAGATCCTTCGAGCCAACCTCGATTGTTGAAAATAAGATTTCTTCTTCGAGCGCTCGAGTCAACCTCGGCTAGAGATAAGATCTCTTCTAAGTGATCGGACCAACCTCAGCTGTAGGAGATAAGATCTCCCTCGAGGAGCTCAACCTTCAATCTTGGCTACAGGAGATAAGATCTTTCCTGAGGAGGTCAACCTTCAACATCGGCTGCAGGAGATAAGATCTCTCCCCGAGCTTCAACCTCGGCTGCAAGAGATAAGATCACTTCCGAGCCAACCTCGAGTGTAGGAGATAAGATCTCTCCCAAGCCAACCTCGACTATAGGAGATAAGATCTTTCCCGAGCTTTAACCTCGACTGAAGAAGAATAAATATCTCCCTTGAGCACCCGAGTCAACCTCGACTAGAGATAAGATCTCTTTCGAACGACCGGACCAACCTCGACTGTGGAAGATAAGATCTCCTCCAAGGAGCTCAAACCTTCAATCTTGGCTGCACAAGATAAGATCTCCCCCAAGGAGCTCAACCTTTAATCTTGATTGTAGGAGATAAGATCTCCTCCGAGCTTCAACCTTGATTGTAGGAGATAAGATCTTCCCTGAGCTAACCTTAACTGTAGAAGATAAGATCTCTCCCGAGCCAACCTCAGCTGTAGGAGATAAGATCTCCCCCGAGCTTCAATCTTGGCTATAGGAGATAAGATCTCTTTCGAGCCAACCTCGGCTATAGGAGATAAGATTTCTCCCAAGCGCTTGAGTCAACCTCGACTAGAAATAAGATCTCTCAAAAGCGATCGGGCCAACCTCGACTACAGGAGATAAGATCTCCCCCGAGGAGCTCAACCTTCAATCTTTTGCTGTAGGAGATAAGATCTCCCTCGAGGAGCTCAACCTTCAACCTCGACTGCAGGAGATAAGATCTCCTTCGAGCTTCAAACTCGACTATAGAAGAAATAAAATCTCTTCCGAGCTAACCTCGACTGTAGGAGATATGATCTCCCTCGAGCGTCTGAGTCAACCATGGCTAGAGATAAGATCTCTCCCAAGAGACCGGACCAACCTCAATTGCAAGAGATAAGATCTCCCCCGAGGGGCTCAACCTTCAATCTTGGTTGTAGGAGATAAGATCTCCTCCAAGGAGCTCAACCTTCAACCTCGGCTACCGGAGATAAGATCTCCTTCGAGCTTCAACCTCGGTTGCAGGAGATAAGATCTCCCTCGAGCCAACCTCAGCTATAGGAGATAAGATCTTTCTTGAGTTTTAACCTCATCTACAAGAGATAAGATCTTCCCCGAGCCAACCTCGATTGAGGAGATAAGATCTCCTCCGAGTGCTAGAGTCAACCTCGGCTAGAGATAAGATCTCTCCTAAGCGACTGGGCCAACCTCGACTGTGGGAGATAAGATTTTTCCCGAGGAGCTCAATCTTGAACCTCGATGGTAGGAGATAAAATCTCCCCCAAGGAGCACAACCTTCAACCTCGGCTGCAAGAGATAAGATCTTTCTCGAGCCAACCTTGACTACAAAAAGATAAGATCTCTCCTAAGCACCCGAATTAACTTTGACTAGAGATAAGATCTCTTTTCGAGCGATCAGGCCAACGTCGACTGTAGGCGATAAGATCTTCCCTGAGAAGCTCAACCTTGACCCTCAGCTGTAGGAGATAAGATCTTCCCCGAGGAGCTCAACCTTCATCCTGGACTGCAGGAGATAAGATCTCCTCCGAGCCAACCTCGACTGCAAGAGATAAGATTTTTTTTTCGAGCACTCGAGTCAACCTCGACTAGAGATAAGATCACACCCGAGTGACCGGGCCAACCTCGACTGCAGGAGATAAGATCTCCCTCGTCGAGCTCAACCTTCAACCTCGACTGCAGGAGATAAGATCTCTCCTGAGCTTTAACTTTGGCTGTAGGAGATAAGATCTCTCCTGAGGAGCTCAACCTCAACCTCAGCTGCAAGAAATAAGATCTCCCCCGAGCCAACCTCGACTGCAGGAGATAAAATCTCTCCCGAGCTTCAACCTTGGCTGCAAGTGATAAGATTGCCCCCGAGCCAACCTTGACTGTAGGAGATAAGATCTCTCTCTCGAGTGCCCGAGTCAACATCGGCTAGAGATAAGATCTCTCCCAAGCGACCGGGCCAATCTCGGCTACAGGATATAAGATCTCCCCTGAGGAGCTCAACCTTCAACCTTGGCTGTAGGAGATAAGATCTCCCCCGAGGAGCTCAACCTTCAACCTCGACTGCAGGAGATAAGATCTCCCCCGAGCCAACCTTGGCTGTAGGAGATAAGATTTTTTTCTGAGCTGCAACCTTGGCTGCAGGAGATAAGATCTCCTTCGAGCCAACCTCGAGCGTAGAAGATAAGATCTTCCTCGAGCTCTCTCGAGTCAACCTCGGCTAGAGATAAGATCTCTTCTGAGCGATTGGGCCAACCTCGGCTGCAGGAGATAAGATCTCCCTCAAGGAGCTCAACCTTCAATCTTGGATGCAGGAGATAAGATCTCCTCCGAGGAGCTCAACCTTCAACATCGACTGCAGGAGATAAGATCTCTCCCGAGCTTCAACCTCGACTGTAGGAGATAAGATCACTCTCCGAGCCAAACCTCGACTATAGGAGATAAGATCTCTCCCAAGCCAACCTCGACTACAGAAGATAAGATCTTCCCCGAGCTTTAACCTCAACTACAGAAGATAAGATCTCCCTCGAGCGCCCGAGTCAACCTCGACTAGAGATAAGATCTCTTTCGAGCGATCGGGCCAACCTCGACTGCGGGAGATAAGATCTCCTCCGAGGAGCTCAACCTTCAATCTTGGCTGCACGAGATAAGATCTCCCCTAAGGAGCTCAACCTTCAACCTCGACTGTAAGAGATAAGATCTCCTCCAAGCTTCAACCTCGGTTGTAGGAGATAAGATCTTTTCTAAGCCAACCTCGACTGCAGGAGATAAGATCTCTCCCAAACCAACCTCGGCTGTAGGAGATAAGATCTTCCTCGAGCTTCAACCTTGGCTATAGGAGATAAGATCTCTTCCAAGCCAACCTCGGCTGTAGGAGAATAAGATCTCTCCCGAGTGCCTGAGTCAACCTTAGCTAGAAATAAGATCTCTGAAGAGCGACCGGGCCAACCTCGACTGTAGGAGATAAGATCTTCCCCGAGGAGCCTCAACCTTCAACCTCGACTGCAGGAGATAAGATCTCCTTCGAGCTTCAAACTCGACTGCAGAAGATAAGATCTCTCTCGAGCTAACCTCGACTGTAGGAGATAAGATCTCCCCCGAGCGTCTGAGTCAATCTCTGCTAGAGATAAGATCTCTCCCAAGAGACCGGGCCAACCTCAATTGCAGAAGATAAGATCTCCCCCGAGGGGCTCAACCTTCAATCTTGGCTGTAGGAGATAAGATCTCCTCCAAGGAGCTCAACCTTCAACCTCGACTACCGGAGATAAGATCTTCCTCGAGCTTCAACTCCGATTGTAGGAGATAAGATCTCCCCGAGCCAACCTCAGCTGTAGGAGATAAGATCTTCCTTGAGTTTTAACCTCATCTGTAAGAGATAAAATCTTCCCCGAGCCAACCTCGATTGAGGAGATAAGATCTCCTCTGAGCGCTAAGAGTCAACCTCGGTTGTAGATAAGATCTCTCTTAAGCGACTGGGCCAACCTCGACTGTGGAGATAAGATCTCCCCCGAGGAGCTCAATCTTGAACCTCGACGGTAGAAAGATAAAAATCTCCCCCAAGGAGCACAACCTTCAACCTCGACTGCAGGAGATAAGATCTTCCTCGAGCCAACCTTGACTACAGAAGATAAGATCTCTCCTGAGCGCCTGAATCAACTTCGACTAGAGATAAGATCTCTTCTGAGCGATCAGGCCAAACCTCGACTGTGGGCGATAAGATCTCCCCTGAGAAGCTCAACCTTGAACCTCAGCTGTAGGAGATTAAGATCTCTCCCGAGGAGCTCAACCTTCATCCTCTCGACTGCAGAAGATAAGATCTCCTCCGAGCCAACCTCGGCTGCAACAGATAAGATTTTTTTCGAGCATCCGAGTCAACCTCGGCTAGAGATAAGATCACACCCGAGTGACCAGGCCAACCTTGACTGCAGGAGATAAGATCTTCCTCGAGGAGCTCATCCTTCAACCTCGACTGCAGGAGATAAGATCTCTCCTAAGCTTTAACCTCGGCTGTAGGAGATAAGATCTCCTCCAAGCTAATCTTGACTATAGGAGATAAGATCTCCCTCGAGCGTCCGAGTCAACCTCGGTTAGAGATAAGATCTCTTCCGAGCGACTGGGCCAACCTTAGCTGTAGGAGATAAGATCTCCCCCGAGGAGCTCAACTTTCAACCTTGGCTGCAGGAGATAAGATGTCTCCCAAGGAGCTCAACCTTCAACCTTAGCTGCAGGAGATAAGATCTCCTCCGAGCTACAACCTCGATTATAGGAAATAAGATTTTCCTCGAGCCAACCTTGACTACAGGAGATAAGATCTTCTCCGAGCTTTAACCTCAGCTGCAGGAGATAAGATCTCTCCCGAGCCAACCTCGACTGAGGAGATAAGATCTCCTTCGAGCGCCCGAGTCAACCTCGACTAGAGCTAAGATTTTCTTCCGAGTGATCGGGCCAACCTTGGCTGCAGGAGATAAGATCTCCCCCGAGGAGCTCAACCTTGAACCTCGACTGCAGGAAATAAGATCTTCTCCGAGGAGCTCAACCTTCAACCTCGGCTGTAGGAGATAAGATCTCTCCCGAGCCAACTTCGACTGCAAGAGATAAGATCTCTCCGAGCGCGCCAAGTCAATCTTGGCTAGAGATAAGATTTCTTCCGAGCGATTGGGCCAACCTCGACTATGGGAGATAAGATCTTCCTCGAGGAGCTCAATCTTGAACCTTGACTATAGGAGATAAGATCTTCCCTGAGGAGCTCAACCTTCAACCTCGGCTGTAGGAAATAAGATCTCCCCCGAGCCAACCTCGACTGTAGGAGATAAGATCTCTCCTGAGCTTCAACCTCGACTGTAGGAGATAAGATCTCCCCCGAGCCAACCTCGACTGTAGGAGATAAGATCTCTTTCGAGGCGCCCGAGTCAACCTCGACTAGAGATAAGATCTCTTCCGAGCGACCGGGCCAATCTTGGCTGCAGAAGATAAGATCTCCCCCGAGGAGCTCAACCTTCAACCTCGACTGCAGGAGATAAGATCTCCCCCAAGCTTTAATCTCGACTGTAGGAGATAAGATCTCCCTCGAGCCAACCTTGGCTGCAGGAGATAAGATCTCTCCCAACCTTTAACCCCGGTTGTAGGAGATAAGATCTCCCTTGAGCCAACGTCGACTGCAGGAGATAAGATCTCTCCCAAGCGACCGGGCCAATCTCGACTGTGGGAGATAAGATCTCCCCCCGAGGAGCTCAACCTTCAACCTTGGCTGCATGAGATAAGATCTCCTCCGAGGAGCTCAACCTTCAACCTCGGTTGTAGGAGATAAGATCTCCCCAGAGCTTTAACCTTGACTGCAGAAGATAAGATCTCCCCCGAGCCAACCTCTGTTGTAGGAGATAAGATCTTCCCTGAGCTTTAACCTCGACTACAGGAGATAAGATCTCCCCCAAGTCAACCTCGGCTATAGGAGATAAGATCTCCTCCGAGCGCCCGAGTCAACCTCGGCTAGAGATAAGATCTCTTTCGAGCGACTGGGCCAATCTCGACTGTAGGAGATAAGATCTCCTCCGAGGAGGTCAACCTTCAATCTTGGCTGCAGCAGATAAGATCTCCTCCGAGGAGCTCAACCTTCAACCTCAACTGTAGGAGATAAGATCTTCCTCGAGCTTTAACCTCGGCTGCAGGAGATAAGATCTCCCCCAAGCTTTAGCCTCGGCTATAGGAGATAAGATCTCCCCCAAGCCAACCTCGACCATAGGAGATAAGATCTCCCCCGAGTGCCCGAGTCAACCTTAGCTAGAGATAAGATCTCTCTCAAGTGACCGAACCAACCTCCGCTGCGAAAGATAAGATCTCCCCCAAGGAGCTCAACCTTGAACCTCGACTACAGGAGATAAGATCTCCCTCGAGGAGCTCAACCTTCAACCTCGACTGCAGGAGATAAGATCTCCTCCGAGCCAACCTCGACTGCAGGAGATAAGATCTTCTCCAAGCTTCAACCTCGGCTATAGGAGATAAGATCTCCCCCTAGCCAACCTCGGCTGTAGGAGATAAGATCTCCTCCGAGCGTCCAAGTCAACCTCGGCTAGAGATAGGATCTCTCCTGAGCGACCGGGCAACCTCGACTATAGGAGATAAGCTCTCCTCCGAGAAGCTCAACCTTCAACCTCGACTGCAGAGATCTTTTCCAAGCTTCAACCTCGATCGTAGGAGATAAGATCTCTCTGAGCCTCAACTTCAACTTTGGCTAGAGATGAGATCTCCCCCGAGCTTCAACCTGAACTGGCGCAGAGCCCTGAAGAGAACTTCGACAGTCGCCTCTTCTGTACTCCCTTCCTTCAAGTTTTGAACTCGAGAGTGGGAGGACTATTGTTGAGGATAAATTCCACTCCTATCGAAGTTCAATCTGATGATCAACCTAATATAATCGACAATCATGGAAGAACTTTTCAGTGAATGAGCCTTAGCCGAACTCTCCAGCGATCGAGCACAGCCGAAGTCCTTCAATCGGTTGAACTCTCCAGCGGTCAAGCCTAACCAAACCTCTTCAGTCGATCGAACTCTCCAGTGATCGAGCCCAGTCGAACCCCTTCAACTGGTCGAACTCTCCAGCGGTTGAGCCCGATCGAACCCCTTCAATCGGCCAAACTTCTCAACGGTCGAACCCCATCAGTCGATTGAACTTCTCAGCGGTCGAGCTCCAATCGAACTCCCCCAATGGTTGAATTCCTACCGAGCTCTTCAGGAGCCGAACTTCTCCTAGACTTCTCTTTCGGTCAGACTTCTACAGGAGTCAGACTCTTGGATTCCTCCTTTAGTCGAATCCCTATAGGAGCCGAACTCCTTCTGAGCTTCTCCTTCAGTCGGATGTCTACGAAAATCAAACTCCTTCCGGGCTCCTTCAGCTAGCACTCCTCCCAGATGATCCTCTCTAGCCGTATTTTCTTTGGAAGTTCGAACTCCTCCGGAATGGGTATACGTCAAAACTCTTCAACCCTTTATGCGACTCCGAGTGGCTCAGTATCGGACAACTGCGACCATCACTATCAGTCCACTGTAGACGACAGCAACCCACTATCGGACAACGATGGCTATCACCATCAATTTATTGCAAGCGGCGCTCAGGCGACGCCTCTCTCCATGACTGACTCCATCAGACCTCGAGCGGTCTGCTATCAGGCAGTTGCGACTGTCACCATCAATCCGCTATGAGCTCCGCCTATGAAAAGGGATCCTCCAAATACATTTGCTCCAGGTTCTAAGCTCTCTTCTCTTTCTTGAGCACTCCATTTCTATTGGTCAGAAGAGCTGACTTGATCATCGGAGGGTCCTATCAAAGCCACCACCACCAACTCCGAATGAGACTTTATTTTATAGGTCACCGATGGTGACCTCGTCCTCCTCCACTCTAACTCGTTCCGATGTCAACCAGATTCTGCGACAACATATTTCATTTGGAATGGATTGGATATCCGATGAATTGGTTAAAATTGCCATCCTTATACAATGGCAATAATAAGGACTCTATCGTGTAATGCATTTTTCCTATCATGTACAGATTGGGGTTGTATCTTTCGAAAATCAAGAATTCACCTTCCTTCGCACAAATCCACTAATAGTGGATCACCTATTGATTACTTCTTAGATTTGTGCATGGAGATAAATGGTAGAGTTTGGAGTGTTTCATGTGAAGAAAGTGGATAGAAGGTGACGACAGTCGCCGAGTGGATAGGGGGTAGCAGCAGTGGTGCCTAAGGGGTCACCGATGGGGGTTGTATGGCTATCTTAGGAAGAAGAATTGGGGAAGAAGATGGGGTCAAGATTTGGGCTTGGATGTTTTATTCTTTTCACTCTTTCGAATCGACGTCATATTCTATCTCATTTTAAAATAATTCAACAAAATCTGCATCAGCCATCTAACTCTAAATAATATGCCACATGGATACCATGATCCAAATTTGAAGGTCCATGAGGAGCATTGGAATAGATTAGAAAATATAGGATTGACATTCCAACAATTGTAGATGCATGGAATATTTACAAATTTAGATAAAATGCAGGATGTTATTTGCTTTTTACCCAAGATATTATTTAAATTTTTTGATTTTATATAAATATTTAAAATTTATCTAATATGTAACTGATATGAAATTAAATATATATCTGTATGAGCCCCACGATAAGAAATAAGAGATTTACCGGTGGTCAAGATTGTTGAGAGAAGTACCAAAAAACCACTGGGAAACCTTTTCCAATAGGTTTTTGACCACTGCTATGCGACTAGTAAATATATCGCCGCTGTTTCAACCCTAACATTTGATATAATTATTGGAAAAAGTGAAGTTTTAGTAGCGGTTATGACCGCTGGGGATAATTTTTTAGCAGTGATTATAATCTTTGAGGATAATATTTAAGTAGCGGTTATAACCATTGTGGATAATCTATCAGAAGCGATTTTACCTTTGGGGATAATATTTCAGCAGCGGTTATGACCATCGGAGATAATATTTCATAATAATTATGACTGCTGGGTATGATTTTTTAGTATTACTAGAAACAACCCATTAGCAGCTGTTATAACGGTTATGACATTTGAGAATAACTATTGGCAGCAAATTTTAGTGCCAGAAATAGTTCTTTAGCAGCGGTTTCGGCCTTTGGTGATACTTGATATATATTTTTTTAAAATAGTTAGCTTGATAACTTCGATATGAGTATATAGTTTAATTCTATTTTTAGTTGCATCTGAAAGCCACCTGGCATACTGAAAACAAATTAAGTAATTAAAATGCTAAATTAAACTTCTACAAGTGATTAGAATCAATTACTCAATAAGCAGAAAAAAGTTCACAGAAGAATAGCTTTTCATGTAAGAAAAATAACTTCTTTGAGCAAGATTATAGATATTTCCTTAAGATTTTGATAAAAAAGGTTTTCTCTTGTCCCACTTAGACAAATTTTTTTTTTTAAAAAAAAAGTAAAATCCATGCCCGCATCATTTGTCGGCAAGTTCAATCTACAAAATAAAATTTAAAAAAAAAAACTAATTAGCTCATAAACAAATAATATGTAAAAAATAATAAAAATTAATAAAAAAGAATGGTAATAAGTTATAAGACTTACGATAGTAAAAAATTAAAGGTAGTTTTCCTTTAAATTGTGTATGCTTGCCTAATATTCCAGCATATTCTCACTGTAAAGTGGATTCTCAAGTTTCATCTATATTGACCCAGGAACGGTTCGATTACATAACATGTCAAGTAAAATATTCAATGTGCTCGTCCTCTTTCTAAGGCTTGGCCTGATGCTCATATTCTTCTGCACACACTTTCATCCGTCCATATTTAGATATTTCTTTGCAACAACCATTATTCCGTAGTATACTTTTTACGTCCTCGTATACTTCCCCATTTAAGCCATGAGTAGGGTGATCTCTAGCATTCTAGCTGTACCCCAATGATGCGAGGAACAGAAGAGACAACTGGAGTTATATTTAGGTTTTTGACGCGTTGAAAATGGTGGAAGTTGTGGTTTTTATACTGGGAGCAGTGTATATCCCGTCGTAAATATCATGGAGAATACTAGCGGATAAACAGAGCAAGATCTATGAAGTGTAAAATGGAAATTTTGGTGATCCAAAGTTTCCTTTGAATTGGATTGAGCCATGTATTAATTATTAACCTCGGATAATGCCCACCTTTTATCGCTGCGCAAGAGGTGAAGGGTTTGATTCTCGTTGGAGTTGCTCTTAAAGCATGGTATGGGAATAACTTTGAGGATAGAAAAGTGAAGATTAGCACCTCTCATTATAGGGGGGGGAAAAGGATAAGGCTCTTAGACCGTGGTTCAAAAGAAATGGAACATTACAAAAAAGCAGGTTCTTAAAAGATGCTTGACATATATTGAGTTGACCAGATCTCTTCCTATCATATGGGATCCACAGAAAATAATAGATGCCCTTCTAGTGATCATGAAGAATGATGTTCTCCCTTATCTTAAATGATGTTCCAAAGTTTTGGCAGGCCAAGCTGTTGCTAGCTAGAAAGAGAAGTGGTTTTCATGAGATTTTTGATTTAGAATGGATGTGGCTTTATTTTGAGATGTATGATCAGATTATATAAATGTATAAGCTAAAGCCTCCTTGTTGTAATTAGCATGGTTGTCATGCTCAAAGAAAGCAAACCTTCTGATATAAATGAGTAATTCTCAACATATTCCATACAGATGCTTCAAATCAAACTATTAATCAAGGATCAATTTTGCATCAGAGTAGGAATTATAAATATTTTTCTCTTTAAGCATTTTCTCTGTAAAGACTGCAAATTTTCTGCAGTCTTCTTATGAAACTTGCAACTCAATCAGTTACATAATTTTAACACAAGTTCCTAGAAAATATTTCTTCTTTGATTTCAAATTATTAAGACCAAGTAGATGTTGGATTTAAGTGTCTTCGAGCATGCAAATTTCAAAAACAATTATCAAAATAAAGCAGCGGAAGATTAGATTAAATAATTTGATCGCATGTATAGATCTAATCTAACACCTACATATTTAGTTCACATGATGAAAATAAAGCATGCATGGATCTAATTTCAAAGATAAATAAAAACTGGTGATCAGATCACTTACCTGAATTGCTTTTCTCCTTCATTGGATCCAGATCTAAAGATGTTTCAGGTTCTGTTGAATTTACACGTGCGTTTGGTCTCTACAGGTATCCACTCGGGATCCAATCTATGATACTCCTCCAAATCCTCCTTCAAATTGGATCTTTCAAAAGCACACGATCAGTATTCAGATTTGATCTAGATTGGCTAGATCTTCCATCTGATCTTCTTCCTGGATGTAGATCAGAATCGAATCTCCTCAGATATGATCGAATCTGCTAGATTTACATAGATCTGCAAGACGATGGAGACACCTAACCACCTTGGACGTGAGGGAGGAAGAGAGGAGAAGGGAGAGGACATGGAAGAGAAGAGAGGCATGAGAACAAAGTGGGGCATAGGGCTCTAGTGGTGCAAGAGAAATACATGCAATTCTTTTTGAGATCAGATCTTAAATGGATTTAAATAAACCCTAGAGTCCTTCTAGCGCCCAATCTCAGATCCCTCGCGCAATCTAAAGTAAAACAAATCAGATCAATAGTTGGCACCCCTCTGATCTCAATTTGATGGGGCGTATGCCCCCATCTGGATCTTATCTGGATGGGGTGTGCACACCATCTTTCCATGCCAACACCAGGGGTCATGGCCTCCTAGAGTCTATCCAAAAAGGAAAGGGCGTGTGCCTCTTCTAGATCTTATCTAGAGGTAGCATGCGCCTGTCTTTCTCTCCCTTTCATCCACATAAAAGTAGAGAGGGATGCCAAATTTTGGCACCCCATCTTCTCATCCTTATGCAGTCCAGTGAGAGAAGATCAGATGGGGTTTTGACTTGGTCAAAGTCCTATCTAATAGATTGACCAAATCTAAGAGAATTAGGTTCAACCATGTGCTAACATGGTGCGCCTAAACCCAATAAGATTTTTTCTAACTCAATTGAAACTTCACAAGCTTACTTGATCAATCTAAGATCAAATTTCTTTATTGTGTGATCCCATAGGTTCAATTCTATCTAGTAGTGAGACATACCATGATCTCTATCATAGTATCATTGAAACATTTTTTGATGTGTTGGAATAATTCCAACTCATAGCCATCAAGGATCATTAATGCAAAATGATCTGAGTGAGTTCTCACAATCCACCAATGATATCTCACAGTATATAGTGGCAACCTAGTAGAACTGAATGATTAGAATTCTTATACATAGTTATCGTATGATTTAGTTTCTCTATCGTGAGTCCTAACCAAGATGGAGGTTATGAAAACTTGTCAAATCTCAACATCTATCATATAAAAGATTCGAAGAGCTCGAGTCTAAATTATGAAACTCATCAAAATATTTTTCCATCAATCATCTTGCTATGGCCACAAACTTAAGGACTTAGCTTCTCAAATCTTATAGGACTACTCGTTATCCACTAAAATTGATAGATTCTATTTAGGTGTGTATCCTACTCCTACAATGAACATACTATAGCCAACATACTATATAAGAAAATCCAAATGACTAGAAGACTATATTTATGTGCAGTCAAAGTATAGCAACCTCACTGTAAGCGGTTGAGGTACTATAGGTTGAGAAACCATTCACACTACTACAGCATCAAGAAGGTCACTGACAAGTGAGTAGACATCCATATGATCTCTTGTATAGTTACACTCGGTACCGATATTCTCCAACAATCACCTGCACTCTCGCTCAGTGTTCCCATACTATAAACTAGAGACTTATCTATCTCGAAGAAAGTGATTTGTGTACCAGTCTAACTGGATAAATCACCATCCCATGATGATCCATCGATTGAAAGCAATTTAGAAATTAATTACCCACATCTCTAATTTTCAATTCTTGAGAATATATGTCTTTAAGTTATTAATTCTTGGAATGATTCAAGAACATATTACATAAGAATGAAAATAAGACCATCCACTTTATTGATAAATCAATATTTAAGTAAAAAATTATATCCTAGAATTATTATAATGTTCTACTATATTAACTTTTAGGGTATACATCTAATAATCTTTCACTTGTGCTAAAGTCAATTAACTACTAACCTAAGTTCCATCTTCTCAAGATGGACTTCAGTCTTCTATTGACTCAACTACTTTATTAGTGGGTTTGCCATATTATCCATGAAATTTATTTTTTACACCTCGATGTACTTCTTCTTAAGGTAGTTGTGCATGATATAAAACCATCACTTGATATGCTTTGACTTCTGATGAGACCTGAGCTCTTTATCAAGTGCTATGATGTCATTATTGTCGTAGTACAGGAGATGGCTTTTGATGTCATTACACCAAGTTCTGCGATGAATTTTTTGTACCATCAGGCTTTTTTTGCAGTATTTGAGGTAGTGATATATTTAGCTTCCATCATCGAATCCATAATGGTAGGCTGCTTGAAACTCTTCTAGCTAATAGCACTATCATTGTGTGAGCTCAGAAGTGATACTTTCAAGTTTTGAAAATATGAGAAGATAGATCATGAAAAGACGGAAGCGAGTTGAAAGAAGAATCAGTTTCAATAGTAAAGTTAAAAAATTGGGTAAGCTCACTCTGAGACTGAGCCGACTCAGTTGGTAACTGGATCGGTTAGATTTCAAAGAAAAATTCAAACAAAAAGTAGTATTTTCGGACTGTTGGCATGGTACACAACTGGATCGGCTCAGTCTGGGACTGAGCTGACCCAGTCGTAGGTTAGTTGACTCAGTTTTTATGGGTTATTATTTTATGTATGTGGGTTGTTTGGATTTGGAGAGTTTTTCTATGAGTTTGGGCTTGACTTTTTATAAAGTATATATACTGAAAATAGATCAAGATTGTAAGTGTGCTGAAATATACTGAATAAAAGTTTTTTTCTTTCGAAAATATCTTCTTCTCTTCTTCTCTATTTCTTGATTTATTTGATCGTACTTCCATAGAGATCTCTAAGAAGTACTTTCTTGATTGCTTGGCTAATCACAGGCAGCCATGCCGATCCATGTGGGAAGAGTGCATATTTTCAACATTTGGTATCAGAGCAGTATTGCGTCGAAGGAAGGAAGACACCTAGGATTTACTACATTTAGAATCTATTGCACCAGGTTTTATCCTAA
Source organism: Cocos nucifera (assembly GCA_006176705.1). Classification (NCBI taxonomy): domain Eukaryota; kingdom Viridiplantae; phylum Streptophyta; class Magnoliopsida; order Arecales; family Arecaceae; genus Cocos; species Cocos nucifera. Next base: position 958,677 of record QRFJ01000091.1, on the reverse strand, counting down.
AACTTTTAGTTTGCTTCATGGTTGTCTCTAGATTGAGGTGGAGATTGTTTACATAGAGGAACGATAATACAGAAGTTTGAAAAGAGGATCTAGGACTAGTTAGATCTTCTATGAAAGATAGTTTTACTGATGTGTGATCGTGAATGGTGTTAGGGATCTATTTTTGACTTGTTTGAGGTCTTGAAATCAAGTGAATTCAAAATAAATTTTAAGAAGTTGGATAGCAAAGAAAACTTTATCCTATGGTAGTAAAGAGTAAAAGACTTGTTGGTTCAGTAGAGGATCTATAAGATCTTGACAAAAGAAAGATCAAAAAAGATCAATACTAAGGATTGGAAATAGTTGGAGAAAATTACTTTTAGCACAATCCGGATGTGCTTGGCCAATCAGGTTTTGCCCAAAGTTTGCACAGAGACTATGACAAAGGAGCTCTAGGAGAAATTGGAGAATACATACATGGAGAAAAACATGACGAACAAGCTGTGGTTGAAGAAACAACTGTATAGTCTGAGAATGTCAGAAGGCAGAGATCTTATTGCACATATCCAAAGGTTCAATCAGGTGTGTTCTGAGGTGATGAGTTTGGATGTGAAGATCGACAAGGAGGATCGGGCATTACTGCTATTATGTTCTCTCCCAGGTTCGTATGATGGTCTCATAATAACTCTAGTTTATGGGAAGGAGACCCTAAACTATGAAGAGGTTGTTGGTGTGCTCAGATCAAATGAGCAAAGAAAGAAGATCTGCAAGAAAGATCCTAAGTCTGAGATCTTGGCTGTGAATGAAAGATAGAAAAGATCAAAGAATAAGATAAGAGGAAAATCCAAGGATAGATCAAAATCTCATGATCAGAGGAAGATGACATTGAAATGTTATAAATATCATCAGCCTAGATACTTGAAAAGAGATTGTCTCCTTTTGAGATCAGAAAAAAGGAAGGCTAGTAAGGAAGATGATACAGTTTCTGTGAGCAGTGGAGAAGATCAGCTAGTTATATCAGATGGATCTACAAAGTACAATACTATGTGGATATTAGATTCAGCATGCTCGCACTACTATACTTCTCATCGAAAGTGGTTTGTTATCTACCAGAAGACCGATGATAGAAGTGTCAGCCTTGGAGATGATCACTCATGCAAAGTAGCTAGAATTGGCTCTATCAGGATGAGGATGTACGATGAAATCATTCGTACATTATCAAATATCAGGCATGTACCGAAGTTAAAAAAGAATTTAATTTCTTTGGGCTACTTGGAGGAGTAGGATTGTGCTTTTAGTAATCAGGCTGGGAGTAGATGTCTAAAAATTTTTAAGAGAGCTTTAGTAGTGATGAGAGGTAGAAGACTGAGCAACAATCTTTATAGAATGAAAGACTCAATTGTAAATGATAGTACAAAGGTGCTAGCAGCAGCACAGGAGGAGCAAATTTTATATCGACTGTGGTACTATCGGATGGATCATATGAGTGACCGTGGTCTCATAGAACTAAGCAGAAGAGGTATGATTTCAGTCCTGAAGAAAGAGGGCATAGATCTTTGTGAGCCATGTATCTTTGGCAAACAGTATAGGATGAAGTTTGCTAGAAGTACCAAGCGCAGTGAGGGAATGCTGAATTTAGTGCACTCGGATGTATGGAGACCAGCTTCTGTATCAGCTAGAGGTGGGGCAAAATACTTTATTACTTTCATTGATAATTTTTCAAGGAAGGTATGGATTTATTTGATCAAAGAAAAATTAGAGGTGTTTGCTCGATTCAGAGCCTGGACAGTTGAAGTAGAGAAGGAGTCAGCAAGACAGGTAAAGTGTCTGAGATCAGACAATGGAGGAGAGTATACTAGCCTGAAGTTCAGGAGGTACTATGAGAAAAATGGCATCAAATGCCAATACACGATAAAGATGACTCCCCAGCAGAATGGTATTGTGGAGAGGATGAACCAGATACTGACCAAGAAGGCATGAAGTTTGAGGCTACAGACATCATTCCTAAAGTTCTTTTGGGATGATGTTCTAACTTTTTCTTATTTTCTTGTGAACAGATTTCCTTATTATAAGCTAAATGGAGGTATTCCAGAAGAGATCTGGAGTGGAAAGAAGGTGGAGCTTAGCCATCTAAAAGTCTTCGATTGCACAGCCTATGCACATGTGGAGGCAACCGAGAGGAGCAAATTGAACCCAAAATCTCAAAAGATGACATTCATAGGATATCTACAAGGAGTCAAGGGGTACCTACTGTGAAACTCTCAGGCACAGAAGTCAGTGATCAGTAGAAAAGTTATCTTTGATGAGAAGAGCATCTTGAGAAGGTCTAAGATAGATGAAACTGGAGAAACAAAAATGAATAGTGATGGCCAGTCAGAGAATGATGGCATGTAGGTTACATCCACTTATAGGAGTGTTCTTGTTGAGATGGAGCTGAGCAGAAAAGTATTATCTCAGATTGAAAATTAGCATGGAGGGTCGATAATTCAAACAGATGTGTAGGAGCAGCCACAGACATCAGACAGATATATGTCAGTGGAAGTGGCTTTGCACAAGCTCCAGCATACTATTAGGAGATCGGTCAGGTATGGCATTAATGAGATCATCTCCTATACACTCATCACTACTAATAGAGATCCAGAGAATTATGCAGAGACCATAGAGAGTAAGGATCATAATTCATGGATGCAGGCCATGATGGAGGAGATGGAATCACTTGAGAAGAATCAGACATGGCAGTTGGTGGATCTTTCAGAGGATGCTCAACCTATTGGCTCAAAATGGGTGTTCACAAAGAAAGAAGCACCTTCAAAATAAGATGAAGTCAGATTCAAAGCAAGGTTGGTAGCAAAGGGATACTCACAAAGAAAAGAGATTGACTATATAGAAATTTTTTCTCTTATGGAGGAAAGAACCTACATGAAGCAGTCAGATGGTTTCATGGAGATGGGACAGAAAGAAAAGATGTGTTTACTCAGAAAGTCTTTATATTGCTTGAAACAATCCCCTCGTCAGTGGTATCGAAGGTTTGATAGCTTTATCTTGAGCCTGAATTTCAATAGATATGAACATGATTGTTGTATCTACGTCGAGGATGTAGATGAGAAGGATATTCTCTACCTATTATTATATGTAGATGATATGCTCATAGCCAGTAGAAGCATGGATGATGTGAAAAGGTTGAAAAGGACATTATCATCTAAATTTTAGATGAAATATTTGAATCTAGCTGAGAAAATCTTTGGAATGGAGATTTGCAAAGATAGGTGCAAACGAGTGCTCCATTTGTCACAAGAAAAGTATGTCCAGAAGGTTCTGGAGAGATTTGGGATGGAGAAGGCCAAATCTATAGAGACATCATTATCGAGCCATATGTCTCTCTCCAAGTTACAGTGCCCCCAGTCAAAAGAGGAGAGAGAGTACATGGAATGAGTTTCTTATGCAAATGATGTAGGCAGTGTGATGTACACTATGGTATGCTGTAGATCAGATATAGCACATGCTATGAGCATGGTTAGTAGATACATGGCTAACCCTAAGAAGGAGCACTGGAAAGTATTAAAATGGATATTGAGATATCTGCATAAAACAAGGGATTATGGTTTGATATTTGATGGATAGTCGAAAGGATTTGGAGAATAATCTATGAAAATGTGTGAAGATTCAGATCCTCTAGAAGAATTTGTTGATGCAAATTATGTTGATGATTTTGATATAAGGAGGTCTACTACTGGATACCTCTTCTACGTATATGGTGGATTGGTATCTTGGAGATCAATTCTTCAACCAATCACAGCCTTGTCTACCATAGAGGCCGAGTACATTGGGATAACGGAGGCTACAAAAAAGGTCCTTTGGCTTAGGAGGCTGATTGATGAGTTAAGGATGGAGCAGAGAAATGTTACACTATTCAGTGATAGTCAGAGTGCTCTGTTGTTGGCACGGAATCCAGTCTATCATACACGCACAAAGCATATAGATGTGAGGTACCACAAGATCAGAGAGTTGATGGAGGAAGGTGAAGTGAAACTGATGAAGGTTCATAGCAAGAAGAATCAGTCTGATACACTCATGAAGGTAATCTCCAGAGACAGCTTTCAGAGATGTATGGCATGGATGGATCTGTTGAGAAGAGATGAGTTCACAAAAGCTTGGAAGCACCAAGGTAGAGAATGTGAGCTTAGAAGTGGCACTTTCAAATCTTGAAAATATGAGAAGATAGGTCATGAAAAGATGGAAGCGAGCCGAAAAAAGAATCAGTCTCAATAGTAAAGTTTAGAAACTAGATCGGCATACTCTGAGACTGAGCTGGCTCAGTTGGAAACTGGATCGGCTCAGTCCAGGACTAGGTCGAATAGGTCTCAGAGAAAAATTCAGACAGAGAGTAGTATTTTTGAACTATTGGCACAGTACACAACTAGATCGGCTCAGTCCCAATCTGGGACTCAGCCGACCTAGTCGCAAGTTAGCCGGCTCAGTCAATTTTCATGGATTATTATTTTGTGTGTGGGTTGTTTGGGTTTAGAAAGTTTTTCTATGAGCTTGGGCTTGATCCTTTGTAAAGTATATATACTGAAAATAGATCAAGATTGTAAGTGTGCTGAAATATACTGAATAAAAACTCTTTTCTTCCAAAAATTTCTTCTTCTCTATTTCTTGATTTATTTGATCATGCTTCCATAGAGATCTCTAAGAAGTACTTTCTTAATTACTTGGCTAATCACCGATGGCTATACTGATCCATGCAGGAAGAGCGCATATTTCCAACATATTGCATATGAACATACATCCTGATATAGACTTTCTATCATTAAAATCAAATATAAAGTTTGATTCCGTATATCCTTCAACTCGCAACTCCGATCCTCCTCTAAAGACTAAGAATAAATCCTTAATTCTTCTCAAATATTTAAAGATATTCTTCACAGCTATCCAGTACTCTTCATCTGAATTCGACTGATATCTACTCGTGATGCTCAAAATAAGGGCAATATCAGGTCGAGTATATAATATGGCATATATGAGGCTCTCTATAGCCGAAGAATAAGATATCCTGCTCATATGCTAAATCTCCTCAAATGTACCTGGACACATTTTCTTAGAGAGACAGATACCATGCCTAAGGTGTAGAAGTCGCCTTTTAGAGTTTTACATGCTTAATCTTTTCAGCACTTTCTTTATACACATCTTCTGTAAAATGCTAAATATCCTTTTAGATCTATCTCTATAGATCTTTATTCTCAGAATATATGATGCCTCCCCTAGGTCTTTTGCAGAGAATTTCTTAGACAACCATATTTTGATCGAGGTTAGTATAGAAATATTATTCTCAATTAGGAGGATGTCATCCATATACGGTACGAGAAATATGATAGCGCTTCCACTGACCTTCTTGCATATATAAGGTTTCTCCTCATTCTTGATGAAATCAAATATTTTGATTGCATCATTAAAAAGAATGTTCCAACTCTAAGAAGCTTGCTTAAATCCATATATAGATCTTTGCAGCTTGTAGACTTTATAATCTCCATCACTTGAAGTGAAACCTAAAGGCAGCTCTATATAGATATCTTCCTTAAGATATCCATTTAGGAATACTGTTTTAATGTCCATCTGCCACATCTCATAATTATAGAAAGTTGCAATGGTAAGCAATGTGCAGATGGATTTAAGCATGGCCACAGATGAAAAGGTATCCTGATAATCAATGCCTTCATACTAACTATAATCTTTTGCTATAAGCCTAACTTTATAGGTCTCTATCTTACCATCTGCATCTATTTTTCTTTTATAGATTTATTTACACCCAATGGGTACTACACCCTTCGGTGGATCCACTAAGATCCATACTTGTTTTGAATACATCGAGTCAATTCTGACTTCATAGCATTGATCTAAGACATATACATAATAAAGAGTATCTAAATATATAAAATTTAGATCTATTTTGATAAGTGATAAAAATATACTAATAAAAGTATTAAATTATAAAATAAATTAATCTATTTTATTAAAAATTAATACTTTTATTAATCTTATGTAGGAAAGAAGGCCACCAATGTGAAGATCTTATTTTTCTTGGTTCAGATGAAAAAAATTTCAGGCAAAACGGACTTCAAACGAGCCCAGAATCGAATTTCAAAAAAAAAAAAAAAAAAAACCACCGACGCAACGCTGACGTCAGGATGACGTCAGCATTTTTCGCGGCGCACGGTGGACCATCTGAAGGGTAATTCGAGGAATTTCACAGCATAAAGAGCGCTCTGATTGGCTGAAGAATGCGGCGGTCCATGCAACACCGGGCTCGCGCACGGTCCACGGAGGGCAATTTGGGAATTCTGGCTGATCCAACGGGCGGTTTTCACTGAAGCTTGATCGGACGGACGAGAAGAAGGCGCTGATGGACGGCATCCGCAGCTCCCGATCGAGATCCAACGGCTGAGATTCATCCCGACGTTAAACTATAAGATCTGAAGGCCTTCTTTCAACGCGATCGGACGGCCCAGATTCGATCCAATGGATGATCCAACGGCTGATATTAAATCCGACTTGATCTGGGTTATTTTAAGGGCTTTTTGAGTGGTTTTTGGACCGTTTGATCAAGATCTAATGGGCAGAATTACCCAGATCTTAATTTGAGTTATTTAGGGAGTCCTAAAACCTAATTTTTGATGGATTTTGGGGAAAATCAAACTCTTTATCTATAAAAAACCTAGTGTTGCCGTGAGAAAAAAAAGAAAAGAGAGAGAGACAAAGAGAGAGACGGGGAGAAAGAGAGAGAGGGAGAAAGAGAGAGAGAAAGAGAGAGGAGAGAGAAAAAAAAAAGTGATTTGTGAGAAAATCAAAAAAGGTTTTTGATTTTTCTTCGACGATCAAGACATCGATCAAGGAGCCTCTTCTTCTTCGCCAAGTTCTCCACATCAAGAGCAGCAGACAATCAATTTCAGCAATCAAACAGTCTAATTTCTCTATGCTTTTTATTTTATTTGCTATTTTTGAATTTGTTATCATGAACTAAATTTTATTTTACTAAGGCTAAGGTGTAGCCACTCTTTTGATGCAATATTCAGTATGATTTATTTTTAAATTTTATTCATGAGGAGTATATAAATCTGATCTTAATGCTTTTAGATTACTGGCCATCTTCTAATTGATCTGATGAACATAGATGTTACGGACCAAGTACATCTATGTTAATGCTTCTTGATTATATACCTTGTATTATGAATCAAATTAGAATTCATATGCATGCGGGAATTTTAGTGCGCTTTGGACGCAGCGTATTTTAATTAGAGGGTTTCACAAAACCTAATGCATTAATATTTATTTAAATTACACCTGGACCAAAGGGTATAATTAATAAATATTAATAGTTTTGCTATGCCTGGACCAAAGGATAGTGAATAAATTAGGAGACTCCACCGTCACATGAAATAAAATTAATCTAAAAATCTGAATATTGTATTGACTGAGTTGGTGAACCGATTGCCTTAGTAATCCATTGCTCTTGAATTTAAAACCCTAATAATTTACACTCTCTCTATTTAATTAAAAACTTTTAATTATTTTTTATTTTTTTTTAATTTCTTATTCTCATAAATCGATCTTCTAAATAAAGCATAGGAAAGAGCTTTTCAGTACTTATTTTCCAATCCTCTAGGGATGATACTCTACTCATTCACTTTATTACTTGATCGACTGGTGCACTTGCCATAGCTATAAATTAGCACGCATCAAGTTTTTGGCGCCGTTGCCGGGGATTGTGTCTAAAATAATATTAAAATTTTGATCCTAGCTTTACTTTAGAAATTTATTTTTAATTTTTATTATTAAAAAAAAAAATTTAGTGCATGACACGTACTGGACATAGTAACTTACTACCTCTAGATCCAGAAATTGAAAGAACTATTAGAAGACTACAACAAGAGAGAAACATGGCAGCTGAAGATCCTAACGACATCAATCTAGGAGTTGGATATGGCGACTGAAGGACAGCATGAAGCTATTCGACCAGTACATCATCCATTAAATGATTACATCACACCATCTGTATAGCCGATGCAGCTTCGAGCATCAGGAGACCGCCTGTACGAGCAAACAACTTCGAAATAAAATCGACGATGATCCAGATGATTCAATCAACTGTCCAATTCAGTGGACACATGCATGATGATCCGAATGCCCATATTTCTAATTTTCTTGAACTTTGTGATACTTTTAAAATTAATGGGGTGTCGGATGATGCTATTAGATTAAGGTTATTTCCTTTCTCTTTATGGGATAAAGCTAAAAATTGGCTTCATTCTCTTCCTGCAGGTTCTATCACAACTTGGGATGTCCTAGCCCAAAAATTCTTAGCCAAGTACTTTCCACCTTCCAAAACTGCTAAGATGCGCAACGATATCACTTCTTTTATGCAGATGGATATGGAGACGCTATATGAGGCTTGGGAGCATTTCAAGGAACTGCTGAGGAGATGTCCACATCATCAACTACCCGTATGGCTTCAGGTACAAACTTTCTATAATGGTTTATCTCCTACTAATCGATTCTATGATTGATGCAGCAGCAGGAGGAACCATTAATCGAAAAAATGGAGGAAGAAGCCTTCGATCTGATCGATGAGATGGCATCAAATAGCTATCAATGGCAGACAGAGCGCATGATGCCAAAAAGACTAGCAGCTGTGCAGGGAGTAGATTGCGTGCCAACTTTACTAGCTGAAATTGCAGCCCTTAGAGCCGAAGTCAACAACTTAAAGGGAACAGCTATGCATGTTCAGAGCATTACTTGTGACCTGTGTGGAGGAGGACACGATACGAGCAATTGCCAGACAGGTAATCCTTTTGCTAAAACAACTGATACAGCTAATTATATTGGTAATTTTTTCAGGCCGCAACAAAACAATCCCTACTCCAACACATACAATCAAGGGTGGAGGCAGCACCCAAATTTCTCATGGAGCAATCAAAATGCAGCACAACAGCCACCCCCGGGATTCCAAGTACCTGAAAAGAAGTCCAACATGGAAGAGCTGATGGTCAAATTTATGCAAAACCAAGAAGCAACTATAAAAAATTTGGAAGCCAAACTTAGGCAGGACCAAACAGCAGCAATTCGAAACTTGGAGATGCAAATAGGTCAAATGGCTAAGATAATCTCCGAGAGACCTCAAGGATCCTTGCCAAGCAATACGGAGACAAATCCAAGGGAGCAAGTCAATGCTATCACCCTAAGAAGTGGTACAAAGCTGGAGGAGCCACATCAGAAGAAAGAGACTGAAGAGCCAACTACAAATAAGGAACCATCAACTCAAATTCGTCAGTCACCAAAACAACCAGCAGATGGATGGTCTCCAGGTATACGATTTGCTGATCCAAATGTGAAGCCCTACGTGCCGCCACTACCATTCCCAGAGAGACAAATACAGCATCCAGATAAGAAATTTTCTAACTTTTTCAAAATTTTAAAGAATTTACATATTAATATTCCTTTTGTAGATGCTATTACTCAAATGCCCAGGTATGCCAAGTTTCTCAAAGAAATCTTAACAAATAAGAAAAAGCTGAAGGAGCATGAGAGAATAAATTTGAATGAAGAATGCTCAGCAATACTTCAAAATAAATTACCACAGAAGCTAAAAGATCCAGGGAGTTTTACTATCCCCTGCATTATTGGTGATTGTAGTTTTGATAAAGTTTTATGTGATTTAGGAGCAAGCATTAATCTCATGCCTTTTTCTATTTTCAGGAAGCTGGGTCTAGGAGAACCAAAGCCTACCACTATTACTCTTCAATTAGCCGACAGATCCATTAAATATCCAAGAGGTATAGTGGAGGATGTCTTGGTAAAGGTAAACAAGTTTATTTTTCCTGTTGATTTTATTGTTCTTGATATGGAAGAAGATTATGATGTACCCCTTATTTTAGGGAGACCCTTTTTAGCTACTGGAGGAGCTTTAATAGATGTTCAACAAGAAAAATTAATTCTTAGAGTCCAAGATGAACAAGTTACTTTTAATGTTTTCAAAGATACTAAACATCCTGATGATAATCAAACTTATTTTCTAATTGATATTATTGACAATTCATTATATGAGAATTCTGTAGAAAATAGGTTTGAGACTATAAAAGCGAGCAATGTCAAATTGAAAGAAGGACTCGATCAAACATGAAAGTATTCCAATTGAAGTGGCACCGGATTGATCCACTTTAGAACTTAAAGAAAGTCAAGCTGAAGACTATAAATCAGAACTACTAGATAGGTTGTTTCTTTTCTTTTTAGTTTTGATCATTTTTCTTTTCTTTTATTTTTCAGTAATTTGTTGTTGCTCTTTTACTGCTCTGGTGTGTATTTTCAATTTTGCAGAAAAATCAATGAGAACTCAAGCAAAATTTCAAAGCTCCAAAGAACCAGACTGAACCAAAATCAGGTGTATTCCTTCCTATCCTTTATTACATCCTTTATTTTTCTTTCTCCTTTAAGACAATGTAGAACAATAATTAATAAAAAAAAAAAATCATGTGTCAAGAAGAAAATCTTGAGCAAGATAAACTGGATAAGTGATAAAAGATAGAATTATTTGCTAATGAATGTAATGAGTTAAAGAAGTAGATTAGTTGGTCAACTTTTAGCAGCCTACTTAGGTCATTAAAAGATTATTAGCACTTTTTATTGCACATGCACACTAACAAGGCAAAGTAGGTATTGATTATAAGGCCAACTGAGGATTCAATTATCACTAAAAATTGGTAATTAATATACATTCTAATCAAAGAAACTTGAATTTAAGGAAAGAGCTACCTGCCTATAAATAAAGTGCAAAAGATAGAGTATATGTGGATTGCCCAAAGCCTAGTAACTGGGTCTCTGCACCTAGGTCAAGTGTGAAAATTCACGTAAAATGGTGAAGGAAAGGCCAGGATGCTCAGCACAGTAAAAAAAAAAAAAAAAAAAAAAAAAAAGAAAAAAGGCAGTGTGAAAGCTACCTTAATTCATGAGTATAAAATTGAGAATGTATAGAAAATTGACCAAAATAGGTGATAAGAGAGGATACTTTTGTTCTTTTAATTTAATACTGAAATGCTAAAGTTAGTCATCACGAACACAAGTGCTATAGATCTTTGATGTACTCTAAGAAAGTTTTTAATTGTATTGACTGAAAAATTTGCTTCTGAAGCTCAATGCTTAGTTAGCAGTATTTTCTAAACTTTTTGACCTTTAATCCTAGATTTTATCTTTGTGATGGATAATCTTATTGAAATATGGTATTAAATAAAACATTGCTAAGGGACTAGCAATGACTAAGTTGGGGGTGTGATAAGTGGTAAAAATATACTAATAAAAGTATTAAATTATAAAATAAATTAATCTATTTTATTAAAAATTGATATTTTTATTAATCTTATGTAGGAAAGAAGGCCACCAATGTGAAGATCTTATTTTTCTGGTTCAGATGAAAAAAAATTTCAGGCAAAACGGACTTCAAACGAGCCCAGAATCGAATTTCAAAAAAAAAAAAAAAAACCGCTGACAATGCTGACGTCAGGATGACATCAGCATTTTTCGCGGCGCACGGTGGACCATCTGAAGGGTAATTCGAGAATTTCATAGCACAAAGAGTGCTTTGATTGGCTGAAGAACGCGGCGGTCCGTGCAACACTGAGCTCGCGCATGGTCCATGGAGAGTAATTTAGGAATTCTGGCTGATCCAACGGGCGGTTTTCACTGAAGCTTGATCAGACGGCGGAGAAGAAGGTGCTGATGGATGGCATCTGCAGCTCTTGGTCGAGATCCAACGGTTGAGATTCATTCCGACGTTAAACTATAGATCTGAAGCCTTCTTTCAACACGATCAGACGGCCCAAATTCCAACGACTGATATTAAATCCGACTTGATCTGGGTTATTTTAAGGGTTTTTTGAGTGATTTTTGGACCGTTTGATCATCATCCAACGGTCAGAATTACCGAGATCCTAATTTGAGTTAGTTTAGGAGTCTAAAACCTAATTTTTGATGGATTTCGGAGGAAATAAAACTCTTCATCTATAAAAAACCCAGGGTTGCTGTGAGAAAAAAAAAAGAAAAAGAGAGAGACAAAGAGAGAGATGGGGAGAAAGAGAGAGAGGGAGAAAGAGATAGAGAAAGTTTTTGGAGATAAAAAAAAATGATTTATGAGAAAATCAAAAAAAATTTTTGATTTTTCTTCGACGATCAAGACATCGATAAGGAGTCTCTTCTTCTTTGCCAAGTTCTCCACATCAAGAGCAGCAGACAATCAATTTCAACAATCAAACAGTCTAATTTCTCTATGCTTTTTATTTTATTTACTGTTTTTGAATTTGTTATCATGAACTAAATTCTATTTTACTAAGGCTAAGGTGTAGCCACTCTTTTGATGCAATATTCAGTGTGATTTATTTTTAAATTTTATTCATGAGGAGTATATAAATCTGATCTTAATGCTTTTAGATTACTGGCCATCTTCTAATTGATCTGATGAACATAGATGTTACGGACCAAGTACATCTATGTTAATGCTTCTTGATTATATACCTTGTATTATGAATCAAATTAGAATTCATATGCATGCAGGAAATTTTAGTGCGCTTTGGACGCAGCGTATTTTAATTAGAGGGTTTCACAAAACCTAATGCATTAATATTTATTTAAATTACACCTGGACCAAAGGATAATTAATAAATATTAATAGTTTTGCTATGCCTGGACCAAAGGATAGTGAATAAATTAGGAGACTCCACCGTCACATGAAATAAAATTAATCTAAAAATCTGAATATTGTATTGACTGAGTTGGTGAACCGATTGCCTTAGTAATCCATTGCTCTTGAATTTAAAACCCTAATAATTTACACTCTCTCTATTTAATTAAAAACTTTTAATTATTTTTTATTTTTTTTAATTTTTTATTCTCATAAATCGATCTTCTAAATAAAGCATAGGAAAGAGCTTTTCAGTACTTATTTTTCAATCCTCTAGGGACGATACTCTACTCATTCACTTTATTACTTGATCGACTGGTGCACTTGCCATAGCTATAAATTAGCACACATCAAATAACATCTACTAGCTCACTATTAATGGGTTCGATAGGATCATCAACTCGTTGCTCCTTAGAGATTTTTTTTTTTCAAGCTCAATCAACCTCTCATTTCCAGCATCCTGAATAAATTAATTTTTAAGAAATATGGCATATTAACTCACAATCATATTGTGATCATCTAAAAAGTAAAAGTAGTATCATATTGACTCTTTAAGATGCCCTATAAAGCAAGCTTTTATAGATCTAACATCTAACTTGTCCACCATTTATCTTTTGACATAGATTGGACATTCCCAAATCTTGAGATGATCTAGACTCAATTTCTTACTATACTATATCTTATATGGTATGGTAGGAATGGATTTAAAGGAAACTCTATTTAATAAGTAAATTAAAGTTAGTAGGGCATGTCCCTAAAAATTTAAGGATAAGTCAGTGAAGCTCATCATAGATCAAACCATATCTAATAAGATCCTATTCCTTCTTTTAGATACCCCGTTAAGTTGAGGTATACTAGGAGGAGTCTATTGTGAGACTATATCATTTTTCTATGATAACTCAAAAATTTTTTACTAAGATATTTTTCTCCTCGATCTAATCGAAGAATCTTAAGAAATTTTTTATTTATTTTCTATTTCATTTCTAAATTTCTTAAATTTTTCAAATGTCTTAGACTTGTATCTCATAAGAAACACATACCCATACTGTAAAAAGTTATCAATAAAGGTGATGAAGTAATGGTGAGGCTTGCACATTAAATTGCCCACATATGTTAGTGTGTACCAGAACAAGAATCTCAGTGGCCCTTTTTTCATGTCCTATAAAGGATAACTTGGTCATCTTTTCTTGAAGACAGGATTCATAATCTAGATATGACTCGGAATTAATTGAGCCAAGGATATCATCCTTTTTCAATTTGTTTATCCTATCATCTCCAATAAAATAAATGGAACAAAAATATTTATTAAAATTAAAATCAAATTCATCCTATGCTAGTATAGATATGGAAATCAGATTTCAGCTAGCTACAAGTACAAAATAATAGTCTTTTAATACTAATCTAAAGCCTAATGATAGCTGAAGAGGATAGGTTCCAATGGCTTCAGCAACAACCCTTGCTCTATTATCGATCCGAAGGATCATCTCATCATGCCTCAACCCTCTACATTCTACTAGACCCTGCATAGAAGTACATATGTGAGCATTTGAATCAGAGTCCAATACCTAACTAGAAATAGAGAAAATCATTAGTTTAGATTCTATAACGAGCATACTAGACATACCATCTGAAGGTATGTCACCCTTTTTGGTCTTCAAGCTTTTTAGGTATTTTGGATAGTTCCTCTTCCAATAGTCGTCAGCATTGTAGTGAAAATATTTTTTCTTATCTGTAGCCTTATTTGGAGTGCCCTTCTTCTATTTATTCTTCTTCTTCTGCTTCTTTGCAGGCTTGTTCTTCTTTTCTCAAGTAGACTTTCTCTTGGAGGAAGATGCTTGCTCCACAGCAAGAACAGAGTCTCTCAAATTCTTCAAGGTTTTCTCTATAGTTACCAACATATTGATCAATTCGGATAAAGTATAGTCCAACTTGTTCATATGGTAATTTTATAGGATTTGGTGTGGTACTCCCAAGCCTTGGAGGGCTATAAGAGGAGCCAGGGTGTTGGCTCTGGGAGTCTAGGATAGGTGTGAGTCCTAGAGCTAGGATGGAAGTTATTCTAGGATGAAGGCGGTGTATAGCCCTGCATGGGCTCGAGGTTCAGATATGAAGATCTTGAAAGACTTGGTAGATGCTTCGAAGACCTGAGACATAAGATGGAGCAAAAAACTAAAGTCAGGAGAAGAATCAGCCAAGATAAGGGGCTGACACATAAGCAGCCTGATTTGGATACATAGTCGAGCCGGATCGACGAAGACCGAAATGACTTGGGGTGCAGTCGAGTTGGCTGTCTCAGACAGATAGAAGATAGAATTTGGATGAGATGCAGTTGAGCCAGCTCGGCTACTAACAGAGCTAGCTTGATGATGGTGAACAAAACTGGATAGGATTTTCAATTTAGGATTTTAAAGCCTAATCCAATAAAGTCTTAAGATGGCTAATACATGTATGGATTGGATTTAGATCTAGGGGATAAGAGCATGGGAGACATGGATTTACATGGGCTTGGTGAGTGTTTTCATGTATTGGGTTAGCTAGGAGAGTTTTTGGTCGGACCTAATAGTTATGTATAAATACATAGATTATATTAGAATTTTATAACATGAATTGGAATACAGACTTTTTCTTTCTCAATCTCTCTTCTCTCTTCTCTCTAGAGTTGCTGCCCCAAGGGGACACCTCCCTCAAGCCCAAGGAAGGAGGCGCCCCATCACAGATCTAGATTAGATGGATCGATACTCTGCTATCTTAGAGAATGTCAAAATTCTCTTTAACTCCATGCTAAAGATCAAAAATTTCTGCAATATTTGGTATCAGAGCTAGGTGATGCCATGATGATGTTACAACAATTGGTATCAGAGCCTAATGGTGCATGAAAGCGAAGAAGAAGTCAAATAGGATGAAATCAGAAATCTGTATAAGTATTCCATGGTATGTCTCAGATCTACTTTTGTTATTGCTATGGTTTGGCCAACCGAAAGCAGCGGATTGAAGGTGGAGGCTGAGAGGATTAACGAAAAAGATTTTTTTTTAGGGTGGAATATTTGGATGCATGATTTTCTGATCAGTCTTGGTTGAAGAGACTGAGGGTGCATGACGGATGATAGGGTTCTCTAGGAAGATGGATAGTATGGGGCTATTTGGTGGATGAAGATTGATTTTTCAAGGCATAATGGTTGAAGAAAAGCTGAAGAAGCAACTATATGTCCTTTGGTTGTAGGAAGATGAAAAAAATAGTCGGAGATGCATTCAGCGGTTCAATCAGAGCATGAATTTATGAAGCCTTGAAGGTGATAGAGATGGATGATCCATGAAAGTCTAGTATGTCAGTGCTAGATGGCTGATCTTAGATTAGATTTTTTCTATAGGAGCACCAGAAAGAGTCACGATTTAGGTGGATGATGGGTTATGTGCAGCAAGAGAGGATTCGAATACTTATGAGGAGGTGATGCAAAGATGAGGTAGAGAGCACTGGAGTGCTGTAGTAGTGCTTTTCTTGAGGCATGGGACTGAGAGAGACTTGACAGTGCAGCAGTCGAGAGAGGTATCTCAGTAAAGAGTGTCAGGAGACATCTTAGAAAAACTGAAAGTAGATCTCAGAAAGAGCTAGAAAGTCTCAGAAGACTCGAGATGAGATAGGTGGGTCTGAGCCAAAGACAGGATTTGAGCTATAGTTCCTCTGAACGCAACTGAAGTGATGGCTGGTGCAGGGGCAGAAGAGGAGAAGGTTAGGATGAAATTTTCTAGGGTTCAACCATTGATTATAAAAAGTTGGATGAGCTCTTAGGTTTTGGAGGTGCCCGTAAGTTACGGAGGTATTCGAGATGACTTCGGAGGGGTCCATGGAGTGTAGAGGGTCTAAAGGGGCAGTGACGGTGTTCGAGATACAACGACAAGCTCAGCAGTGCAGTGTTGAGTGGTTGGCCTTAGGGGACTCAGTTACATAGTTAGCTTCTGCGGCATCAAGTGGGCTTCGATTTTAGATAGAGCACCGAATAGAGGTGGCTTCATTGGTGGAGATATGATACGTGTTCAGAGTGGAGTACAGGAGGACCAATATCCTAGCACCAATGCCAAAGATGCACAGTTTCAGATAAAGATTGTAGGATATGATGTAGTGCTCCCAAGCCTTGAGGGGCCATAGGAGGAGCCAGGGTGTTGGCTCTAGGAGTCTAGGATAGGTGTGAGTCCTAGGGCTAGGATAGAAGTTCTTCTAAGGTGAAGGCGACGTGTAGCTCTACACGGGCTCAAGATTTAGGTATAACGATCTTGAGGGGCTTGATAGGTGCTCCGAAGATCTGAGACACAAGATGGAGCAAAGGATCAAAGCCATGAGAAGAATCAGTCAAGATAAGGGACTGACACACAAGCAGGCTAGCTAGAATATGCAGTCAGATCGAGCCGACTCAGGATGCAGTCGAGCTAGCTATCTCAGGTAGATAGAAGATAGAGTTCGGACGAGATATGGTTGAGTCAGCTTGGCTATTGATAGAACTAACTCCACGGTGGTGAACATAACTAGATGGAGTTTTCTATTTAGGATCTTAAGGCCTGGTCCAATAAGATCTTAAGGTGGATAACACATGTATGGGTCATATTTAGATCTAGGGGATGAGAGCATGGGAGATATGGGTGTACATGGGCTCGGTGAGTGCTTTCATGTATTGAGTTAGCTAGAAAAATTTTTGGTCGGGCCTAATAGTTATGTATAAATGCATAGGTTGTATTAGGGTTTCATAATATGGATTGAAATATAGATATTTTCTCCCTCAATCTCTCTTCTTTCTTGTCTCTAGAGTTGTCGCCCTAAGGGTGGCGCCTCCCTCAAGCCCAAGGAGGGAGGCACCCCATCATAGATTTAGATTAGGTGGATCGATAGTTTGTTGTCTTAGAGAATATCAAAATTCTCCTCAGATCTATGCTAAAGATCAAGAATTTCTGCAACACATGGTATCAAAGCTAGGTGATGCCATGGTGATATTACAATAATTGGTATCAGAGCCTGATGGTGCATGAAAATTAAAGAAAAGTCATACAGAGTGAAATCAAAAATCTATATAAGTATTCCATAATATTTCTCAAATCTACCTTTATTATTACTATGGTTTGGCCAACTAGGAGCAGCGGATTGAAGGTGAAGGTTGAGAGGATTAACGAAAAGAGTTTTTTCCAGAGTGAAAGGTTTGGATGCATGATTTTCTAATCAATTTTGATTGAAGAGATCGGGAGTGTATGATGGATGACAGGATTCTCTAAAAAGATGGGCAATGTGGGGCTATTTGGCGGATGAAGAGAGATTTTTCAAGGAACAATGGTTGAAAGAAAGCTGAAGAAGCGACTATACGTCATTCGATTGTAGGAAGGCAGGAGAAGTAGTCGAGGATGCATTCAATGGTTCGACCAGAGCATGGATTTGCAAAGCCTTAGAGGTGATGGAGATGGATGATCCATGGAGGTCCAACAAGTCAGTGCTAGATGGCTAATCTTGGATCAAATTTTTTCTGCAGGAGCACCAGGGAGAGTCACGATTTAGATGGAGGATGGGTTATATGCAGCAAGAGAACCTAGATACCTATGAGGAGTCGGTGTAGAGATGAGGCAGGGAGTGCTGGAGTGTTGCAGTAGTGCTTTCCTTAAGGCACGAAATTGAGAGAGGCTCAGTGGTGCAGCAGCCGAGGGAGGTATCTCAGCAGAGAGTATCAGAAGGCATCTTAGGATGATCGAGAGCAGATCTCAGAGAGAGCTAGAAAGTCTTAGGAGCTTTGGGATGAGATAGGTGGGTCTGAGCCTAGGATAGGATTTGAGCTATAGTTTCTTTGGGTGCAACTGAAGCGATGGCTGGTGCAGGGGCAAAAGAGAAGAAGGCTAGGATAAAATTTTTTAGGGTTCAGTCATTGATTTTAAAGAGTTGGATGAGCTACTAGGTTTTAGAGATGCCCGCGGATTGCGGAGGTATTCAAGATGGCTTTGGAGGGATCCGTAGAGTATGGAGGATCCGAAGGGATAGAGACAATGTTTGAGGTGCAACGGTTGGCTCAGCAGTACATCATTGAATGGTTGGCCTTGGAGGACTCGATTATAGAGTCAGTTTTTGCGGCATCAAGTGGGCTTCAATTTCAGATGGAACACCGAATAGAGGTGGCTTCACTAGTGGAGATGTGACACGAGTTCAAAGTGGAGGAGTGCAGGAGGACCAATATCCTAGCACCAATGTCGAAGATACATAGTTTTAGATAGAGCGGCATGTGCGGAAAAGACTGACGAAGTTTTAAGAAGATCGTGTTAGGATATACAGTAAGTGTCGGTATAGAAATACTGCAGGATCTCAAGAAAAATTTAGGATAATTGATGCAGCTGCCAAGTAGAAGGGTTCCTATAATTCTAGAATGGTATGAAGAAATAAACCAAGATCTTCAGCAGTAGAGGTGGTCATCCCAAAGGCCTCAATGGTGCATAACAGTTGAAGAGGATTGGTGAAGGTGGTATTTGTACAAGTGGCAGTCAGGGTACGCAGCGACAGTGAGATCGTATAAGAAAATATTGCTAGGTATGCTAAGGCTTGGATGCACCAAGGTGAAGATTATAGGATTTGGTATGGTGCTTCCAAGCCTTGGGGGGCCACAGAAAGAGCCAAGGTGTTGATTTCAGGAGTCTAAGATAGGTGTGAGTCCTAGGGCTTGGATAGGGATTATCCTAGGATGAAGATTATGTGTAGCCCTGTACGGGCTTAAGATTCAGATGTGAGGATTTTGAGGGGCTTGGTAGATGCTCTAAAGATCTGAAATATAAGGTGGAGTAAAGGACCAAAGCCAGAAGAAGAATCAGCCAAGACAGGAGGCTGACATATAGATGGATTGGCTCGGATACACAGTTGAGCTGGCTAGGGTTGAGATCGAGTTGACTCGGGGTGCAGTTAAGCCAGCTATCTTAGACAGATAGAAGATAGAGCTCGAACGAGATGCAGTCAAGTCAGCTTGACTACTGATAGAGCTGGCTCGACGATAGTGAATAGATCTGAATGAGATTTTTTGTTTGGAATCTTAAGGCGTGGTCTAATAAGATCTTAAGGTGGCTAACACATGTATGGATCGGATTTAGATCTAGGGAATGAGAGCATGGAAGACATAGATGTACATGGGCTTGGTGAGTATTTTCATGTATTAGGTTAGCTAGAGAAGCTTTTGGTCAGGCTTAATAACTATGTATAAATACATAGGTTATATTAGGATTTTATAACATGGATTGGAATATAAATCTTTTCTCCCTCAATCTCTCTTCTCTCTAGAGTTGCCACCCCAAGGGGGTGCCTCCCTCAAGCCCAAGGAGGGAGGCACCCCATTACAGATCCAGATTAGGTGGATCGATAGTCTGTTGCCTTAGAGAATGCCAAAGTTCTCCTCAGGTTCATGCTAAAGATCAGGGATTTTCGCAACACGTGGCATCAAAGCTAGGTGATGCCATGGTGATGTTACAACAAATTTACTATAAATTGACCATAAGAACTAGTTAGGGATTATAGGATCAGATCCACCTATAATTCCTTCTGCATCATCAGACCGAGCTTCCCAAGCTCCTCTAGGTCCTTGATTATTATCAAATACTGATCATGGACTGACCGTCCTTCATATATTTTGGAGTTGAAGAATCTCTCAGATACTTCAAAATGCGCTATGCGGCTCTGTTTATCATACAACTCTTATAGCTAGGTGATCATAACCCCAGTAGTTGGCATATACTCATGGTGGCTTTGCAACTCATTTATCATGCAAGCTAGTATGTAATACTTGATCCAATTGTCATCGTCTGTCCACTTATCCTATGCTACCCTCTGATCAGCACTAGGATGGCTTGGTAATGTAGAAATTTTCTGGTCAAGTACATAGCCTATTTTCTTTGAAATCAAAATAATTTTGAGATTTTTGAGCTAGTTCTTGAATTTAATTTTGGTCAATCGATTGGACTCGAGAATATAGGCTAAAGAGTTTGAAGCTGACATGGTTAAACTGTGAGAGTAGAGATTCTAGTTAGACATTTATACTTAATTTTTAATTTATTCTTGAGACTTTAAGAAATAAATAGGCTTCCACTATTTTTTCAGATCTCTCACACTCCTTGGGTAGAGAAATGAAAACTCTAATATGATAAGAATTTTTAGTAGGTACTGTGGTCCCACCGATATATGTGTACCTAACTTGATAGATATTGTGACATGCATACTAATGAGTGGATAACTCTTATCCAATGCTTCTCCAAGCATGTTGTAGTAATTTAGTTTCTAAGTCATGTGAGCTCACCTGATAAATATTGACCACACTCCTTAGTTAAATTGGACCTATCATTCAAATGTAAGAGTGAAGTCATCATTGGATTCCTCACCTGATAGATATAGGGCCCAATCCCATCATCACCTTGCAGCAATCCTTTGCTAATAGAGTAGTTGCATGTTCTCATGCAATGAAACCACTATGACCAGTCGAGAATAATCAATACCAATTAATAGCATGCCCGCACATTTACAATGGTGGAAGACCGCTAGACTTAATATGTACGAGAAGGTTTTAATTTAGGTCTCATCTAATTAGTCATTAGACTGACTAATATAATTGGCATGGGCTAGACCAAACCACCAAGCAACCTTATTCAAGATCCAATGTACCAAACTGGCCAGGTAAGTCGAGATAGGTCGGAGGCTCCCCCTTGTTGGATCAAGGGTCCTAATTAAGTAACTATCAATCAAGCACTTGCCTTAGATACCAATTAGTTAATTGGTTTCAAACAAGTTAGCTTAAGTGATTCTGGCTTGAGCTACTAAGCCGAATTAGGTCTTTGGGTTAATCAATTTAACATGTGGCTGTCAATTGATTTGACCAACTACATTAATCTTGAGCACTCTAGACCTAATTAATCCTAATCAACTCTTGATTTGGTTTGATCAACCGCTCACCTCGATTGTATTCTATTATGTTCAAATCAAAAATCCCAGGTCTAACCAAATTACAATACCTAATTGATATACCCATTTCCAATCCCTCATGCAAAAATAAAAATTTTGGATCTTAAATTCTAAATTTTAGATCTAAGTTAATTGCATGAAATAAAGTTTCATGATCTCAAAACTAATTTTCAAATCGAAACATACATTCATATATCACATACATGAATAAAATGATCTTGAAACTGATTTTTAGATCTAAACTAACATTCATATATCACATATATGAATAAAAATTAGATCTAAATTGAAAGCTCTTTTCAAAATCTTTCAACATTGATATAGGACAACCTTTATAACATAAGGGGTTAACCTTATGCCAGGACAACCTTATAGCATATCAATGTTAGATTATTAATCTCATTAATTTTAGATTTGAATTGAAATTGGATCACATCTTATTTTCATGCATATGAGCCTCTAGCTCTGATATCACTGTTGGGTTTTAGGTGTTTTCGAGCATGCAGATTTCAAAAATAATTTTTAAAATAAAGCAGTGGAAGATTAGATTAAACAATTTAATTTAAGCATATATAGATCTAATCTAACACTTACAGATCTAGTTCATATATATGATAAAAATAAAGCATACATGATTTGATTTCAAAAATAAATAAAAATTGGTGATTAGATCACCTATCTGAATTGCTTTTCTCCTTCTTCGGATCTGGATCTGAAGATGTCTCAAGTTCTGTTGAAGTCGTATATGCGTCCGAACTCTATAGGTATCTACTCAAAATCTAATCTGGAATGCTTCTCCTTTAGATCCTCCTTCTTCAAGTTGGATTTTTCAAAAGTACACGATCAGCCTTCAAATTTGATCTAGGTTGACTGGATCGATCTTCCTTTGGATCTTCTTCCTGGATGAAGATCGGAATCAGATCTCCTTGGATCTAATTGGATCTACTAGATCTGCATGGATCTATAGGATGATAGAGATGCCCAATCACCTTAGGCATGAGGGAGGAAGAGAGGAGAAGGAAGAGGTTGTGGAAGAGAAGGGAAGCATGAGAATAGAGTGGGGCATGGGGCTCTAGTGGTGCAAGAAAAATATATGCAATCCTTTTTGAGATCAGATCTCAAATGGGTTTAAATAAACCCTGGAGTCCTTTTGGCACTCATTCTCAGATCCCTCATGCAAGCTCATGTGAAAAAAATTAGATCAAAAGGGGTGCCAACTATTGGTGCCTTCCGTTGATCTTAACTTGATGGGGCATGTGCCCCCATCTGGATCTTATCTAGATGGGGCATTCACCTCATCTTTCCATGCTAACACTAGGGGGCATGGCCTTCTAAAGTCTATCTAAAAAGGAGGGGGCATGTGCCCCCTCTGAATCTTATTCAGAGGTGGCATGCACCCCTCTCTCTCCCTTTTAACCATGCAAAAGTAGAGAGGGGCCCCTAACTTTTAGTGCCCTATCTTCTCATCCTTATCCAGTCTAGTGAGAGAAGATCATATGGCTTTTAACTTGGTCAAAGTCCTATCTAATAGGCTGGCCAAATCTAAGAGGATTGGATTTAACCATGTGCTAGCATGATGTGCCTAAATCAAATAGAATTTTTCTTAACTCAATTAGAACTTCACAAGTTCCATTGATCAATCCAAGATCAAATTTTTCTGTTGTATGATCACATAGGTTTAATTCTATTCGGTAGTGAGATATGCTATAATTTTCATCATAGTATCATCAAAATATTTTTTGATGAGTTGGAATAATTTCAACTCATATCCATCAAGGATTATCGATCCAAAATAATTTGATTGAGTTCTCACAATCCATCAGTAATACCTAGCAGTATGTAGTAGTAATCCAGTAGAAGTAAATTATTAGAACTCCTAGGTATAGTTACCGTGTGATTCAGTTTTTCTATTGTGAGTTTCGACTAAGATGGAGATTATGGAAACTTGTCAAATCCCAATATCCATCATATGAAAGATTCGATTAGCTCAAGTTTAAATCGTAAAACTCATGGAAATATATTTTTATCAATCATCTTACTACGGCCATAGACTTAAGGACTCAACTTTTTAAATCTCATTGGACTATTCCTTATCTACTAAGGTCGATAGATCCTATCTATATGTGCATTCTATTCCTACAATAAATCTACTGCAGTCAACATACACTATAAGAATCCAAATGGCTAGAAGACTATATTTATATGCAGTCAAACTACAGCAACCTCATTATGAGTAGTCGAGATATCGCATGTCAAGGAACTATTCATACTATTATAATATTGAGAATATCACTAAAGAGTGAGTAGACATTCATATGATTTCTTATATGATCATACTCGATACTGATATTCTCTAACAACTATCTACATTCTTGTTCAATGTCTCCATACTGTAAACTAAAGACTCATCTATCCTAAAGAAAGTGATTTGTACACTATTCTAATCGAATCAATCACCGTTTCTATGATGATCCATCGACTGAAGTAATTTAAGAATTAATTATACATATTTCTAATTTTTAATTTTTGAGAATATGTATCTTTAAGTTATTAATTTTTTGGATGATTTAAGTACATATTATATAAAAATAAAAATAAAATTATTTATTTTATTAATAAATTAATATTTAAGTATAAAATTATATTTTATAATTATTATAATGTATCTGCTATATTGACTTCTAGAACGTACATCTAATAGTAAAATCAGCTTGTAAATATATTTTTTTTTTTTTGTTTAATGATCAATTGGGAATTGGGGACTTCTGTAATTTACCTGCTATGTGAAGTCAGCAGCAAGCGACGTTCATACGTGCCAAGCAACTTAGAAACATATATATCAATATAAAATAGAAAGAGGAATGCGCATAAAATTTTGTGTCAATATAAAGCGAAGCTGGCAAGTCCACCGAATTTATGTGCACTTAGAAAATTAGATACATGATAATTAATTTCAGGAACAACCAAGGACATAAAGAAAATATTGCCCATGTGTTCAATAAAGTAAAGTCCGTTGACTTTTGCATTTGAGTTTGCAACTTATTTGGCTCATATTGGTACTTGAAGGTTCAAATGCAGTCCTACAAAAAAAAGAAAAAAAGAAAAAAAAGAAGGAAATATCATTGTTTTCAGCCGATAGTAGTGACTACATCCCATTCGGGTTAGGGGATTCTAGCCTTTGATCCAAGCAAAAGTAAATTTAGAATTAGGTTGTCATTCTTTAGTCCAAATGAATGGAAACTTGCATTCTATCCCCTCATGGCCCAATGGTTGAATCTGGTTGCTCTAACTAGTTAAAATTCCTTAGACATTTCAGATTATCAGTATTAGAGTTTCGACTCCAAAATCGCACTCATCAAGGGATCACTGGATGGTAAACTAATCTCAATTAAGGCAAAATTGTCAACTTATATTGATCAGAAGTTCTGGATTTTTTGCACCATGTGAAATAAGATTAGACTACCAATCCAATTATTCTTTGAAGTTGATTAGATAAATGACCACTGACGTAAACTTCAAGTTCATGAGATACAAAAATCCTGTAGGTACATTTGACGCAGTGGAGTTTATTAAACAATTAGTGACTCCATGATGCAGTTAATGCCAAAATTGAAACTAGCACATGAGATACAAAAAAGCAAGTAGATGACTACATTCCGACAATAATGGAATAAATCATGAACCATGCAGTCTGGCTATAAGTAGGGCTCTCAAGGGGCCTCGCTACAACGAGTGGCCCGAAATCAACCTAGAAAACCTAGCCCTGAGCTAGGTATTTTAAATGGATGTACCAATCGTAGGCCATAAACAAGGCCAGTAGCCTTAGTCCCAGCTTTCGGCCGAGCTGGCTTGGCCCATTTTAATTTATGGGCTTACTTTGAATAAGTATGAGTATATGACCATCCACCCTAAATTGAAACCTTTAGAAATCACCATTTTGAGTCATCATTACTGTGGCCCTAGGCCTCCAAACGGGTACCACCCACTGGGCTCTCTTTTCCATTGATGATCTTGTTAGCTAAAAGGATATAGCTTTCCAAGCTTTTGCATAATTTCTTCCAGGGCCTCAATAAGATAATCTAACAGAAATACAATTGGAAGAAGGGCTTTAGAGGAACGACAATATATAGAAAAGGAGCTTAACAGGGTGGCAGCATTAGGGTTACTAACGGTGAATTCGAAGGCCATGTTGAAGGCAATAGAGTAGGATCGTACTAGCAAAATAGAGGAGCTTTGCTAAGAGAGTAGATTGGCTCAGGGTGAAGCTGGAGAGAAATCAATGCATGAAAACTTAAAGGAGAAGATAGTTAGGAAAAATCCACCTCGAACGAGGGAAGACATCTCAATTCCATGCCAATCATGAGCGTCGGTGACATGAGGAATAAGGATCCATCCCATTACTGGTTGAGTGATAGATGAGAAGAATGATAATTTGCGAGTGTAAGAAGAACATTGGGAAAAAGGCCTGATATCAACTTTTTGACTATTTCTCTTAGAGAATGCTGGAAGTTGGCAGGGGATTTCGTGGTATTTCCAATTGGAGCGGATCATGTTTTCTTCAGATTTCAATCAAAGAAGGATTTATATAAGGTCACGATAAGAGGTCTATATATTATTGGGGGCTAGGTTCTAGCATTTGGAGCTATGGAGATCAAGTTTTAGAAATTCCAAGAATTGGAGCTTCGATATGGAGGTGAATGAAGGAATTGCCTATGGAACTGTGGAAAAGAAAAAAATTCTGGAGATAACTGCAATAGCTAGTAAGTCACTTTGCTTGACTGTTGGACAGAGAGCTTGAAAATATAAAACTTTGTGAGGGTTTGTGTTCTTGTTGACCTTATTGCGATTCTTGTTCTGAGAGTTGATTTGCAAGGTGAGGGTGAAGATCTGATCTAACAGCCTTTCACATATGAAGGGATGCTTGCTTGTGAGGGAGTTGGTCATGGAGCCATTGAATATTCTTACCAGAAGGTAGAAGTAAGAGAATACATCTCCAATAGAAGAAGATTCTACTGAAGGATCATTAAGATGAAGGAAAATTCTGATTTTTCGGACCAGATTCGTTCAGATCTGATCGGATCAAGAGATATATTTCAAAATTTTTTTTTTGATCCAAATCAGATCTGGAATATTTCAGATCTGATTTTTATTATTCTAATAATAAAAATAAAATATAGATAAATTAAATTATATTTAATTTACCTTGATGTAGGATAATCCTATTATCCATTGATGATCCTATAAGCAGCGAAAGGTTCTAGATCTAGCCACACAAGTGCCTAGCCTCTACCGATATCCACTCAGACTAGATCTAGAGATTCTCTTCTTCTCTATTACGTCTCCAAAAATTAGATCTGAATCTAATTTGGAGGATCTTCAAAATGGCTTTCGAAGATCAGCAGTTGTCCTTTGCAGCAGCGCAGCCTTCTAGCTTTCTGTCACCTTTCTCTCATTTAGATTGCACCAAATGGATCCCAAACTACTTTGGGCGTGGAGAGGAGAGGGAGATGATGGACTTGGCATGGAGGAGGAAGAGAGAGGCAGCCTTGGGGCATTATGAATTGCATTTATGAGATTCAGATCCTCCTTGAGTTGGGCGCAGGATCTTATTTATAGACTATGCATGATCCAACTCCTCTTCATCCCATCCAATCACAACCCTTTGTGAAATCAGATCTAAATCTGATTAGTGGGAATAGAGTCCCTTGGATTCATCTTTAGATGGTGCCTAAGATCAGTCAAAGTTGGTTCTTAGGAGGAGTCTAATCGAAATCCAATAAGGAGATTGAGTTCCTGTCCAACAGGGACTCCTGGGTGCCTCAAACTTGGGCGCACACCACCCTTGGCGTGCACGTGCACCCTCCTTCTTGCCAGATTCTGACAGGAGGACAAGTCCCCACCAGCTCTCCAATAGGTGCGTGACACATGGACAGAAGTCAAAGTATCAATGGTCAATATTTGACCAGTCAAACATCAACTTTTGACCAAAGTCAAAGGACGAGAAATGGTAGGTGACCAAAAATGGTAGGTATTGTCTTACAAAATAAGATAACCCTTTTCTGACCTAGATAGGCTCCAGTCAGACCAAGTGAAAGCTTCTGATCGAGCACAAACTTCTTTGGCTTAGTCAGGACAACTATTTATGATAGTAAAAGAAGAACGTTAGGTTCAATCAAGTGCTAGCACGATTTTTTTGAATCTAATTGAATCTCATTCAGATCAATTGAACTGGATCAGTTCAATTGATAATCACCATATTCAAACCCTTATTTTTGTGATCTAGTTAGATTCAGTTCTGTATAGTAATGGGATATATCATGATCTCTATTATCGACATCATCAAAACTCTTTTCGATAAATCAGAATTCTTCTGATTCGAACAGCTAGAATGATCGATCATCTAAATCATTCTAATTGCTTCCAAAATCCATCAGTGACACCTAGCAGTATATGGTGGCAATCCATCAGAGCTGAATGCGAACCTCTTGGTGTAGCTACCTGTGTGATTAAGTTCTTCTATCTTAAGTCCCGATCAGATTGGGGTTAAGGTGAACTCGTCAAACCCTAGTTTCTGTCATATGATGTAATCAATCGATTCAAGTCCGATGTGAAAATCTAAATAGAAACTCTTTCTATTATTTCACTCTGCCATGGCCATGGGCTTCTGGACTTGATTCTCATGATCATCATAGGACTGCTTCTCTACCACCGAGGTAGATAGATTCCATCTTGATGCAATCCAATTCCTACAATGAACATGCTATAGCCAACATACACCTCAGGATTTCGAATGGCTAGGAGACCAAGTTATGGTGTAGTCAAACTATAACACCCTCAAGGTGAACTACTGATGTACCTCAGATCAAAGAATCAGACACACCACTGCAGCATCAAGTCAGTCATTGATGAGAAGGTAGACTTCCTAATGACTACTCGAGATGGTCACGCTCAGTGCCCTCATTCTCTAATGAGTATCTGTACTCTCTTTCTGATGTCTTTACACCATAGACTCAAGACTTATCTACTAAAGAGAAGCGATTATACACCAACCTTCTGGATCAATCACCATCCTCATGATGATCTTATGGTCGGGAGCATTTTATGAGTTAATAATGATTATTCATATCTTAAATTTTCAACTCTTGAAAATATGAATTATCATTATCATTAACTCAAAAGATGTATCACAGACACTAAATACACATATGTGATAGAAAATAATTTATTTTATTGATTATAGTCAAAATTATAATTTTGTCCCCAGAAGTGTATTACAAGTGTCAGCCAATTCTGGCTTCTAGGGCACATATATCTAACAATCTTTCACTTATCCTAAAGTCAATTAGCTACAAGTCTAAGTCCCATCTTCTCAAGGTGGACTTCAATTTTTTGTTGTCCCAACGGCTTTGTAAGTGGGTCTGCTGCATTGTCTGCAAAATTGACTCTCTTGACCTCAACGTAATCCTTCTCGAGGTAATCGCGGATGAGGTGGTATCGCCGCTCAATGTGCTTGGATTTTTTGTGAGACCTCGGCTCCTTAGCAAGGGCTATGGTGCCATTGTTGTCACAGTACAGAGGAATGGCATCTAATGGTATTATTCTAATTTTTGTAGCAAACTTCTTGTACCAGAATGCTTCCTTCGCAGCCTCTGATGCAGTGATATATTCTGCTTCTATGGTAGAATCTACTATCATGGTTTGCTTGAAACTCTTCCAGCTGACAGCACCATCATTACACAGAAATAGACTTTCAGATGTCAACTTTCGATCATCTACATCGGACATAAAATTCGAGTCTATGTATCCCTGAACTTGGAGTTCTCCGTTGCCAAAGACCAACATCATATCCTTAGTTTTTCTTAAGTACTTAAGAATATATTTCACAGAAGTTCAGTGTTCTTCACCTGAATTTGACTGATATCTGCTTGTGACACTCACAGCATGGGCTATATCAGGTCGTGTACATAGCATGGCATACATGAGGCTCCCTATTGCAGAAGCATAAGGGATCTTGCTCATGCATTCTATTTCCTCAGGTGTGCTAGGGCACATCTTCTTGGAAAGATGAATACCATGTCTGAAGGATATTAATCTCCTCTTAGAGTTTTTCATACTAAACCTCTTTAGTACTTCCTCTATGTACATCTTCTATGAAAGTCCTAGCATCCTATTTGGTCTATTCCTATATACCTTAATTCCGAGAATAAAAGATGCTTCACCTAGATCTTTCATGGAGAATTTCTTGGACAACTATAGTTTGACTATCATCATCATAGGAATATCATTTCCAATAAGAAGGATGTCATCCACGTACAATATGAGGAAGACAACAATGCTCCTACTGATCTTTTTAAAGACACACGATTTCTCTTTATTTTTGATGAAATCAAACATTTTGATCACATCAGAAAGTAAGTTTTGGATTTCTGATTAAGGACGAACGCGCAGCACCCCTACACGTCATAAGAACACCCCATCAGATGGAAGGAGAAGGCCTTTAAATTCTTCTTCATTCTTATGATGGGACGGCTAAGAGGAATGCCTTAATCAGAAACATGCAATACTACAAAATAGTTTTAGATCTATATCATATATCTCATATACAAGTTAGATCTAATCATAGCATATTTTGCATACATCTCATGTATCGAATCATGCATATTTTTAGATCTAAATTATCTCATAATAATCTAAAAAATTAGATTTAAATTAACCTTATCAAAATAAACTCTAATCTAGATAATTATGTAGAACTATTCTACAACTAGTCTAGACATATATCAATCATATCTTATATGATGTTAAAATTAAATAATTTTTATTTACTATTTTTTAGATATTATTATAATAATTATAATATCAAAAAATAGTAAATAAATAGATCTAAAATATAATTTAATCAAATTAAATTATAAACATGCAAGACTATTCTATAGAACTATTCTATTTTAGAACTAGTCATGCATATTTTCTAATCTTAGATCCAAATTATTTAATTTTAATTTTTTTGATTTAAGATCTAATCATATTTTATATGACATCTAAAATTATTTATTTTTTAATTAAAAAAAATTTAAAATTAAATCTAAACATTTTAGAACTTGGGCTCTAATACTAGTTGAAGAAAAATTCTGATTTTTCGGATCAGGTTCGTTCAGATCTGATCAGATCAAGAGATATATTTTAAAAAAAAATTTCTTTAATTTAAATTAGATCTAAAATATTTTAGATCTAATTTTTATTATTTTAATAATAAAAATAAAATATAGATAAATTAAATTATATTTAATTTACCTTGATGTAGGGTAATCCTATTACCCATTGATGATCCTATAAGCAGTGGAAGGTTCTGGATCTTGCCATGCAAGTGCCTAGCCTCTATCGATATCCATTCAGGTTGGATCTAGAGATTCTCTTCTTCTCTATCACATCTCTAAAAATTAGATCTGAATCTGATTTGGAGGATCTTCAAAATGACTTTCGAAGATCAGCAATTATCCTTTACAGCAGCACAGCCTTCTAGCTTTCTGTAGCCTTTCTCTCACCTAGATTGCGCCAACTGAATCCCAAACTACATTGGGCATGGAGAGGAGAGGGAGATGATGGACTTGGCATGGAGGAGGAAGAGAGAGGCAGTCTTAGGGCGTTGTGAATTGCATTTATGAGATTCAGATCCTTCTTGAGTTGGGCGCAGGATCTTATTTATAGAATATGCGTGATCCAACTCCTCTTCATCCCAATCAATCATAATCCTTTATGAAATCAGATCTAAATCTGATTGGTGGGAATAGTGTTCCTTGGATTCATCCTTAGATGGCACCTAAGACCAATCAAAGTTGGTTCTTAGGAGGAGTCTAATCGGAATCCAATAAGGAGATGGAGTCTCTGTCCAACAGGGACTCTATGCCCTCCTCCTTGCCAGGTTCTGGCAAGGGGACAAGCCCCCACCAGCTCTCCAATAGGTGCATGACATGTGGATAGAAGTCAAAGTATCAATGGTCAACATTTGATGAGTCAAAGATCAACTTTTGACCAAAGTCAAAGGACGAAAAATGGTAGGTGACCAAAAATGGTAGGTATTGTCTTACAAAATAAGACAATCCTTTTCTGACCTGGACAGGCTCCAGTTAGATAAGTCAAGGCCTCTGATCGAGCACAAACTCCTTTGGCTCAGTCAGAACAACTATTTATGATAGTAAAAGAAGAACGTTAGGTTCAATCGAGTGCTAGCACAATTTTCTTGAACCTAATTGAATCTCATTCAGATCAATTGAATTGGATCAGTTCAATTGATGATCACCAGATTCAAACCCTTATTTGTGTGATCTAGTTAGATTTAGTTCTATATAGTAATGGGATATGTCATGATCTCTATCATCAACATCATTGAAACTTCTTTCGATGGATCAGAACTCTTCTGATTCGAACAGCTAGAATGATCGATCATCTAAATCATTCTAATTGCTCCCAAAATCCACCAATGATACCTAGCAGTATATGGTAGCAACCCATCAGAGCTGAATGCGAACCTCTTGGTGCAGCTACCTATGTGATTAAGTTCTTCTATCTTGAGCTTCGATTAGATTAGGATTAAGGTGAACTCGTCAAACCCTAGTTTCTATCATATGATGTAATCAATCGATTCAAGTCCAATGTGAAAACCTAAATAGAAACTCTTTCTATTATTTCACTCTGCCATGACCATGGGCTTCTGAACTTGATTCTCATGATCATCATAGGGCTGCTCCTCTACCACCGAGGTAGATAGATTTCATCTTGATGCAATCCAGTTCCTACAATAAACATACTATAGCCAACATACACCTCAGAATTTTGAATAACTAGGAGACCGAGTTATGGTATAGTCAAACTATAACACCCTCAAGATGAACTGTCGATGCATCTCAGATCAAAGAATCAGACACACCACTGCAGCATCGAGTCAGTCATTGATGAGAAGGTAGACTTCCTAATGACTACTCGAGATGGTCACGCTCAGTGCCCTTGTTCTCTAATGAGTATCTGTACTCTCGCTCTAGTGTCTCTACACCATAGACTCAAGACTCATCTATTAAAGAGAAGCGAATATACACCAACCTTTCAGATCAATCACCATCCTCATGATGATCCTATGGTCGGAAGCATTTTATGAGTTAATAATGATTATTTATGTCTTAAATTTTCAACTCTTAAAAATATGAATTATCATTATCATTAACTCAAAGGATGTATCACGGATACTAAATACACATATGTGATAGAAAATAATCTATTTTATTGATTATAGTCAAAATTATAATTTTGCCCCTAGAAGTGTATTACAAGTGTCAGTCAATTTTAGCTTCTATGGCACATATATCTAACATAAAGATGGTGAGCGAGATAAATATTAGAAAAGGATAAAAAAATCTACCTCCATGGCCGATGATTAGCTCCACATGGATCAAGGAAGATAGGACCTCTGACAAAATAGGGAGGGAAGAGTAAGTTTACTAAAGTGATTCAACCTAGTGGACGAACTCAGCCAAGTGATGATGATTTTAGATCCAATTAGCAAAAACACCTGAGGCATGGAGGTCTTAAGGAAACCTACCACATGGCAATGGATTAAGGGGAGGGGAGGTCAACTGCAATAGGATATGGTAGTGCGGTTATTGGCAAATGTAATGGCAATGAAGTTGGAAGCATTTCAGAATCCAGGTTTCTAGTATTAGAAGACCATAAGGACTATATAAAGATCATGCTCTAAGAAAACCAAGAAAATTTGAATGCGATGATAAGTATCATAAATTTATTAATAAAAATATTAATTTATTAATATTTTTATTAATTTAATATAAAAAATAAGTTTACTAATAAAAGAGTTCATTTTTCTGATCACTATAAAATAAATTTGGAGCAAATCGGAGTTAAAATGGATTCAATATGAATTTTTTAAAAAATAAAAATAAATAAAAATGAAAAAATGAAAAATTGAATAAGCTTAATTGGCTAAGCCGATGTGCTCAGCCTAGTCATAGAAGCTGGCGCGTTCCAGCTAGCCCGCATGCCAGCAAGCCGGCCCAGCCAAAAAAGTCGGCCTGCCAAGCCCAAAGCCCACACATACCGCTAGCCCACTTCCCCTCCAGTGCTAACGTCATGAACATCATGATGTCAGTAGACTAGCGGTCTATGATAGATCATGCGCCAGCTCAGCACCAGCAGCCAATTAGAGGATACCATGTGGTGGACCAAGACCCTTAAGGGATTTATAGAAAATTCATCCTAAAGTATAGGAGCAGTTTTGTAATTTCACAGGCCAAGGTCAGCGTTGATTGGTCGAGGTCTATGATGCAGTCGGTCTACGTGGTCCATGAAAATAGTTATTGCACCATCGAACGGCTATGGTGGATTTTGATCAAGATCAGACGATCCATGTCTTTTCCTACTCTGATTCAAAATCGATCAGCGCCAGATCTTCATCCAACGACAGCGCTCGCGCCAGGCAATGATCCAACAGTCGAAATAACTCCTGACGATGATTAAGGCATCCAGCAACGATCCAACGATCCAATTTTCTCCATCAAGCATGATCCAATGGCTAGAATATATTTGGACTTGATTTGGGCTGATTGATGTCCATTTTTGGTATTTTTTGAAGCACCGAATCACCATCTGACAGCCAAAACACACAGGAACTTCACAAAACCTCTGATCTAACAATTTTCTACTATTTTCTTCAACAAATATGGATCTATACCAAGTGTTTAGTCCCATACTACTTGATAGAAGAAGTATTAGCCCTCCAACAGTTATTAAAAGAACCCAGGACCTCAGATTTGAGACATCTGATTTAGGAGAAACCATGATAAAGGGTGGGAGTTAGGCTTTGGCTGAAAGTTGCTTCGAGGCAGACAGTATCAAGAAGAAGAGTCAGACTTCTATGCCATCTCCATGCCACTGCTGATCTGAATATTAAGAGTCTTTTATTTTTATTTTTTTTCTTTTCTTTTTAATTATTATATTTGAATTATGAGTTTTAATTTTTAATATAAAATTTAGGTTTGTTGCTCTTTTTAATTTCTACTCTTTTAATTTATTACTCTTTAAATTTTACTGCTTTATTTTAATTACTTTTTAATTTCTTTGTAAGTAGATGCTAAGATCTAAATAGTAGATCTTAGTACCAAAGTTTAATTCTTCTGCATCATTTAATTTTTATAATTTTATTTTCTAACTTAAATTTTAATTTTAATTTTTTTTATTAAAAAAATTAAATATTTTAAAATAAAATCACTATCCTTCTGTCGATTCGACCCAACCTGCTACTATCTACGTACTTAAAATTATTTTTAAAAAAAGTTAAAATTAAACTGATAATTATGATATTTTAATAATGGTATCGCGATCTATCAAGTTTTTGACATCATTGCTGGAAAAACATAAAAAAATTAAAATTTTTAATTTCTTCGATTTTTCTTTTTATTACTATTTTCTAACTTTTTCTTATTTATTTTATAGATAAAAATAAGAAGAAGAAGAAGAAGAAAAGAAAAAAAAGATTAGGGCAAGGAGAAAACTTTCAATCTTATTTGGTGAGATCAATCCTAAATTCTAAATTTATTTTATTTTATTTTATTTATTTTTAAATTAATTAAAAATTATTCATTTAAATCTAATTAAAAATCTCATGGTAAGAGTAGAAATCCTAATTTCTTAAAGCATCCATTATATTAGTTTTATTTTTATTTCTTTTGGTGATTACTGGAGGCAAGGTAAGCTTTTCAAAATTCAATTAGTTGCATGCATCTAGTTTAAATTACATAGAACCCTTGCCTGAAAAAATATTTTATGCATATTCATATTAAATCAAATTAAGGGCACAACCTAATTAATCAAAATAAGATGAAAATATGATCATCCTTTCTTGGTCCACAAACAATCAACCAGCATCCATCATTGATCTAAGCCTCTAAATTAAAATCAATTAGACATCAATCCTAGGAATTCGAGCTCAATAGGATAAAAAATTCTAAAAGTTGGATCAGATTAGAATTAGTCAACTTAACTGGTGTCTAAGAAAAATAGTTCAAAAATCATGTCCCAAAGGAAGGTAGTTTATAATTGATTTTGTTAACTTATCTAGCCAAGCATAATTGATGTCTAAGGCAAGCAATGAAAGAACTTCCATCAATCTTACACTTACCTGGCCAGTTGATTGACTGATTCTCTATTTGGAGGGCTTGAAGGTGATTTTGGCAGTTAGGAGCTGTCTAGATCTAAAAAAATTCTTAGTCAGGATTGCTTATCTAAATTATTTACTAATTAATATTAAATATAAATATAATTAATTCTTCTCTATCATCTCTAGATTTAGGACTCCTTAGGACTCTTCCTTAAAACTCTCTTCTTTCTCTTCTCTCTAAAAAATAATAAAAAATATTTATAAAAAAATTTGAATCATACATTAGGGTTGCATTAGTATATGCACCGTAGGAGATCGCTATTACTTAACCTAGTTAAACCAAATCTTGAAATTGAATGACTGATTCATATAAAATTTGAAAATCAAATGACTGAAAATAATGGAGAACCACCTAGACAGATGAAGGAATACTTTATTTCTTCTACATATAATTCATCGACTTGTATCAAATTATTAGATATCTCTGCTAGCCATTATGAAATCAAGTCGACCATAATCCAGATGCTCTCATCTTTCTATGAAAACACCAATGAAGATCCTTATAAGCATCTAAATGAATTCTTAGAAATCTACTCTATAGTAAAAATCTAGAATTTTTCTGATGACACCCTTAGACTAACCTTGTTCTCTTTATCATTAAAAGATAAAGCTAAGTATTGGCTTGGCATAATAGAAAAATCAATTCAAACATGGACAAAGATGCAATATAAATTTCTTAAGAAATTTTATTCCATAGTGTGAGGATTTATGGTGCTCCCAAGCCTTGGAAGGCCATGAAAGGAGTCAGGGGGTTGGCTCCGAAGATTTTAGGAGTTTGGTTCGTGCTTTAGAGATCTAGAATTCAAGATAAAGCAAGGAACCAAAGTCAGAGAATCAAGACTATAGAAAAAAGATTTTCTGCAGGTTAGCCGACTCAGTTCTAAACTGGATCGGCTAAGTTTCAGTGCACAGATAAAATAGAGAGTTGCGCATTCGGGACTAGTGGCGCAGCACAAAACTGGGCCGACTCAATTTAAGACTGAGCCGATACAGTGGAACTTAACCGGCTCGGTGTGTGGGTGGAGTTATACGAGCGTCTGTTTGGGGCTAGGGTCTGGATTGATCCTAGAGATCTTAAAGCCTGGTTCAAAAGACCTTAAGAGGGTTAACTCATGTATGGGTCGGGTCTAGATCTAAAGAATGAGAGTATGAGAGACATGGGTGTACATGGGCTCGATGAGTGCTTTCATGTATTGAATTAGCCGGAGAGTTTTTTGATTGGGCCTAATGGCTATGTATAAATACATAGGTTATATTAGAATTTCAAAAAAAAAAAGACTATGGAATATAGATATTTTCTTCCTCAACTCTTTCTTCTTCTCTTCTCTCTAGAGTTGCCATCTCAGGGTTCTTGAAGAAGTCCTAGAGAGGGGGGGCATCTCCCTCGAGCCCAAGGAGGAAGGCACTCCATCATAGATCTAGATGGAGGATCGATGGTTTGTTGCCTATAGAGAATGTCACAGGTTTCTTTAGGTCGTGCTAAAGATCAGGAGCTTCCGCAACATGGTATCGAGGCTTATGATGCCAAGGATGATTGACGTTTAAGTGATATCATAGAACATCAATTAGTATCAAGAAGAAGTGT
Source organism: Cocos nucifera (assembly GCA_006176705.1). Classification (NCBI taxonomy): domain Eukaryota; kingdom Viridiplantae; phylum Streptophyta; class Magnoliopsida; order Arecales; family Arecaceae; genus Cocos; species Cocos nucifera. Next base: position 921,215 of record QRFJ01000091.1, on the reverse strand, counting down.
TGCCAGTTGGTGCGCTTACATTTAGTATCAGAGCCTGATGGTGCATGGAAGGAAAGAAGAAATCGTATAAGGTGAAATCAAAAATCTGCACAAGGATTTCATGGTATGTCTCAAATCTATCTTATTGTTGCTGTGGTTTGGCCAACTAGAAGCAGCAGGTTGAAGGTGAAGGTTGAGAGGATTAATAGAAAGAATTTTTTTAGGGGTGGAAAGATTTAGTGCATGATTTGTTGATCGATCTTGGTAGAAAGGCTGGGGTGTATGACGGTTATGTAATAGGCAGGGAGCATGGAATGCTGCAGTAGCATTTTTCTGAAGATGCAGGACTGAGAGAGGCTCAGCGATGCAGCAGTCGAGGAAGGTATCTCAGTAGAGAGTATCAGAATTCTCTAGAAAGATGGGCAGTGTAGGACTATTGAAGAGAGATTTCCCAAGGGTAATGATCGAAGAAAGGCTGAAGAAGCGACCATACGTCCTTCGATATTAGAAAGGTGGAGAAGTAGTTGAAGATGTATTCAGTGGTTCGACCAAAGCATGGATTTGCAAAGCCTTGGAGTGATAGAGATGGATGATCCATGGAGGTCCAGTAGGTCAAAACTGAATGGCTGTAAAGCGGCATAGAGATGAGTAAGAAAGCATTAGAGTGCTGCAGGAGCGCTATCTTGAAGGTATGGGAGCTGAGAAAGGCTTGATAGTGCAGCAGTTGAGGAGTGTATCTCAGTAAAGTATGTCAGAAGCTTCTCAGAGAGATCGAGAGTGGGTCTCAAGAAGAGCCAAGAGGTCTCAGGGAGCACCAAGAGGTTTCAGGTAGCTGAAAATATCATGGATCAAATTTCTTCTGTAGGAGCACTAGAAAGAGTCATGGTTCCGATGAAGGATGGTTCTCTGGGTGCAACTGAAGTGATGGCTGGTGTAGAGGCAGAAGAGGACTAGGATGAAATTTCTTATGGTTCAGTTGCTGAATTCAGAAGAGTTGGATGAGCTCTTAGATTTTGGAGGTGCCCCCAGATTGTAGAGGTATCCGAGACGACTTCGAAGAGGGCTGCAGAGTGTGGAGGATTCGAAGGAGTAGTGATGGTGTTTGAGGTACAGTGGCAGACCCAGCAGTGCAGCATTGGGTGTTTGGCCTCGAGGGACTCGATGATAGAATCGACTTCTGGGGCATCAGATGGACTTCGAATATAAGTGGAGCTCCAGAGAGGTGGCTTCATAATTGGAGAGAAATTTGATATGAGTTCAGAGCAAAGGGTTGCGGAAGGACCGATATCCTAGCACCAGCATCAGTGATGCACAATTTCAGATGGAGCGGCATGTGTAGGAGGATAGACATAGTTCTGAGGAAACTATGTCAAGATTTGCAACGAGTGCCAGTACAGGAATGTTGCAGATTCTTTAGGAAAGTTCAAAAAAAATGATGCAGCTACTAAGCAGAAGGGATCCTACAATTTTAGGATGGTGTAGAGGTACAAGCTAAGATCTTTAGTGGTGGAGGTGGTCATCCCAAAGGCCTCAAAGATACATAATAGTTGAATAGGATTGGTGGAGGCGATCTTTGCATAGATGCTATCGAGTGCGTAGGGACAGTGTGATCGTATAGGAGGGCATTATCGAGGGGTTTGCCAAGGCTTGGAAGCACCAAGGTGGAGATTGTGAGGATTTATGGTGCTCTCAAGCCTTGGAAGGCCACAGGAGGAGTCAGGGGGTTTGCTCCGAAGATTTCAGGGGCTTGGTTGGTGCTTCGAAGACCTGAGATTCAAGGTGAAGCAAGGAACTAAAGTCGAAAAATCAAGACTATAGAAAGAAGATTTTCTGTAGGTTAGCTGGCTCAATTCTAAACTGAGTTGGCTAAGTCTCAGTGCATAAGCAAAATAGAAAGCTACGCATTCGAAACTGCTGGCACGGCATAGAACTGAGCTGGCTCAGTTTGAAACTGAGCCAACCCAGTGGAACTTAGCCGACTTAGTGCTGAGACTGAGCCGACATAGTGTGCGGGCAGAGTTATGCGAGGATCTATTTTGGGCTAGAGTCTAGGTTGATTCTAGGGGTCTTAAGGCTTGGTTTAAGAGGTCTTAAGGAGGCTAACTCATGTATGGATCAGGTCTAAATCCAAAGGATGAGAGCATGGGAGACATGGGTATACATAGGCTCGATGAGTGCTTTCATGTATTGGGTTAGCCGGAGAGTTTTTTGATTGGGCCTAATGGCTATGTATAAATACATAGGTTGTATTAGGGTTTCAAAAAAAAAAGGCTATGGAATATAGATCTTTTCTCCCTCAACTCTCTCTTTTTCTCTTCTCTCTAGAGTTGCCACCCCAAGGTTCTTGAAAAAGCCCTAGAGAGGGGGGGCATCTCCCTCAAGCCTAAGGAAGGAGGAATTCCATCATAGATCTAGGTGGATCAGTGGTTTGCTACCCATAGAGAACATCATAGGTTCCTTTAGATCCATGTTAAAGATCAGAGGCTTCCGCAACATGGTATCGAAACTTATGATGCTAAGGATGATTGATGTTTGAGCAATATCATAAAACATCAATTGGTATCAAGGAGAAGTGATGCTAGTTGGTGTGCTTATACATAGGTCGAACCAACACTATGAGGCAAGCTATCACTGAATTTGCTCAACTTTTAGGGGAACAAATTCATGAATTATGGAAAAGACTTTAGAAACTTCTTAGAAAATGCCCACATCATGGTCTATCTAAGTGGTAAATTATCCAAGCTTTTTATGAAGATTTAGAAGAACAATACAAACAAATGGTAGATGCATCTTATGGAGGTGCATTTATGAGCAAAAGTGAGGATGAAGCTTGTACCTTGTTTGAAACTCTAAATAAAAATTTGATTAATGATGCTTCATCATCCTCTTATGAAAGATCAATTTCTCATAAAAAATGGGTAGGAATGTATGAAATCAAACATCCAGAACCAAGTTCTAAGGCTAACATGAACTTAGTAAATAAAGTCGACCTTCTTGTCCAAAAATTAGATCAATTCCTAAATTAGGTTAATAATCTTCTATACAATACATACCACCTTCCAATTATTAGGAGATTTGTTCTATTTGTACTAGTCCAACCCATAATGTAAGTGAATATCCCATGGCTGCACAATTCGCACCCTTCATCCAAGAACTATTGGGGTATTAGCTTTTCTGATACCACTTGTTAAGAATCTAGTATTGACGAATTACGATAGAAAGAAAGAAGAAAACAAAACAAGAAAAGCAATTAAATATGTAGATCAACTCAAGGGCTCGCCTCCACAGGACATGCAAAGCTTTACTATGAAAGAGAAAAATAGGTACAAGAGAAGAACATCCACTCTCAACTTACCGTACATAAATCTCTCTCAACTAGAAGCTATCCACACAAAAGCTCTCTCAAAATTTTAAGAAAACCCTCAAAAGCTACAAGATACTCTGCCCTCATAACTTTCTTATTGGATGCTATGTACCTATTGCTTCTCTCTCTTGCAGGCTGCACGTAGTCGACGCTCTGCCAAGCTCCTCTCAGTGGCTGTTTGAGTCTCTCTACGTGCCTCTCACACCACACGCACCATCCTTACTACTCTACAACATCTCAGCCCTTTAAATAGGATAAGAATTCTCTTTTCAGTAGTTTACAGGAGTCCTAATAGAGCTCTTTCTCCTAATATGAGTCAAACATGATCTTGATGGAGTCTTGAAATATTTTTAAATCTTCAGATCATGACCGCAATCCTCCATAGCCGCTGGATCATGTGGTCCATGCACAACTCTCGTAGATCCTTTGGATTAATCACAATCCGAGTCCAAATAAAAAATTTCATCCTATTCTATTCATTTTCGTTGAGTTGGCTCGATCAGGGGTCAAGCTGGCTCGACTACATCTTGTCCGAACTCCTACTTTCTATCTACTTGAGAGGGTCGACTCAGCTATGGTTCAAGTTGGCTCGATCTCAACTCGAGCTGGCTCGACCCCGTATCTGAGTCAGCTCGACTGCTTGCTGATACTGATTCTCCTCTACTATGGATCAAATTTGAGGTATCAAATTTCAACAATCTCCATCTTGACTCGATATTTGACCTTCACCTGACTTTGAGAGCTTATGATCCATCTCGCTTGCATGCCTTGGGGCATGCCTGTTATTTTATGGATGGACAAATATGAAAGTTGAGCCAAACCGCTCGATCCCACCTCTGACATGGACTATGTCCACTCTGACCAAAGATCTGCTCAAAAAAATCTCCTACGGTAATAGGAACTTCACTCTACGACGTCGCCTCTCATCCTTCCGAGTCTTCCATCTTGTGTCCGATGCATCTCTACCTGGAGCTCCACCTCATACTGGGCTCCCTCTGGCTCCTAAAGCTCTACCTCGTATTGGACTTTCTGCTAGATAGTAATATCCTCTTGTCTTCTTCTTTTTCTCTAATATCATCCTATCGCTATACATGATCTTTAGGATTTCATCATCAGCTATCCACTTATAGCCATTTAAATCCAATCTGATCAACAAAATAAGATTCCACTTAAAATCGGATATGTATCGGACCTCTCCCAATCTTCTCACTATACCATCATGTGTCCTCCAACTGACTGTCCCGATGCCTCTGATTGCATAGCTCGATCCATCCAACAGATAAGCAGTGCCCTCACTACTCTCTAGGGAGTCAAACTGCTTCTCTCTGCAACAAACATGATATGTGCATGCAGAATCTAAAATTCACTGCTGGAAAGAAGTAGATACCTCATCAAATATCTCTAGAACATCATCCTCTAACTCGCTACTGGCTGTCACTACAGTAGCTCTCATTCAATCCCTGAGTTATGGGCAATCCTCGACTCGATGCCCCAACTCGTCACATCTATAGCATCTAATCTTGCTAGGATCTCTCATCTTGGACCTGGATTGTCCTCCTCGCGATCCTCTACCGCTCCATCTACTACCTCCTGCTCCTCCAAAAATTATCAAAGCTGAGCTACATCATCTTAACTCGAAGCTGGGTTCTTCCTCCTGAGAATCTTATTCTAGAGTATCACTGCAGTGACCTCATCCATCTTGATGGTTATCATTTTTACTAGAAGAGCAGTCACCAAGGATTCATACGAAAGGAGAAGTGATGCTAGTAAGACTAATGCCCTGATCTTCTCCTCAACTTTTTTGCCAATGCTGAGAAGATCAGTGAGGATCTTTTGAAAGTTGGATAGATACTCCCGTATGCTCTGACCTTCGTCCATCCACAACTGATAGAATTGCCTTTAAAGGAATAGTGTGTTGGTGAGCAACTTTGTTATGTAAAACTCCTCGAGCTTCGACTATAGCATTATCGAAAAAGTCTCACCAAGTACATGGATCATGACATTATCTGCTAGGTACAAGCAGATTGTGCTCACCGCCTGCATCTGGATCCACTTTCAATCATTTACCTCTATGATGACTGGCATCTCGTTGTATAAGAGAGCATCGATCAACCCATATTGGATGAGGACATCCTTTACCCTTGCTTGCCATAAGGAGAAATTGCCCTTTCCATCAAACTTGTTGATCTCCATCTTGATTGTACTTATCTTTTTCATATTCTTCAATCTCTATCCACTACTGCAATCTATGCTCTGGTACTGTCTGGTTCTGATATCAATCTATTGGGATATCAACTACTCTGATACCACTTATTAAAGATCTAATATTGATGAATTACGATAGAAAGAAAGAAGAAAATAAAATAAGAAAAGCAATCAAGATGGATCAGCCCATGAGCTCGCCTCCACGGGACATGCAAAGCTTCACTATGAAAGAAAAAAATAGGTATAAGAGAAGAACACCCACTCTCAACTCACCGTACATAAATCTCTCTCAACTAGAAGCTATCCATACAAAAGCTCTCTCAGAATTTTAAGAAAACCCTCAGAAGTTACAAGATGCTCTGCCCTCATAACTTTCTTATCGGATGCTATGTACCTGTTGCTATGCACCTATTACTTACAAAATGCTCTACCCTCATAACTAGGAGATCCTTTGAAGCTACAAGATGCTTTGCCCTCACAGCTTTCTCGCTGGATGCTATGCACCTATTACTTCTCTCTCGCACAGGCTGCACGTACTCGACGCTCTGCCAAGCTTCTCTCGATGGCTGCCTGAGCCTCTCTACGTGCCTCTCACGCTACACACGCCATCCTTACTGCTCCACGGCATCTTAGCCCTTTAAATAAGATGAGAATACTCTTCTCAGCAGTTCACAAAAATTCTAACAGGACTTTTTCTCCTAATATGAGTCAAACATAATCTTAATAAAGTCTTGGAATATTTTTCAACCTTTAGATCTTGACTGCAACCCTCCATGGTCGTTGGATCCTATGGTCCATGCACAACTCTCATAAATTCTTTGGATTAACCATAATCTGAGTCCAAATAAAAAATCCCATCATGTTCTATTCATTTTCATCGAGCCGGCTCGATCAGGGGTCGAGCTGGCTCAACTGTATCTCGCCTGAACTCCTACTTTCTATCTGCCTAAGAGGGCCGACTCAACTATGGTTCAAGCTGGCTTGATCTCAGCCCGAGTTGACTCGATTACATATCCGAGCTATCTCAACTACTTGCTGATATTGATTCTTCTCTACTATGGATCAAATTCGAGGCATCAAATTTTAACAAGAATAAGTTCAAGCTACTCAAGGTTACTCCAAATTGGTCAATGATCTATTTTCAAACTCATATAACCCAGGTTGGAGAAACCATCCTAATTTTTCTTGAAAATCATAACAGACTCAGGCTCAAATCCAAACTCCATCAGTGCAAAATTATCAGAATAGACCCTAATACTAGAACTATACCTATAATAGAGGTCAACCTAGTCAGATTTTCCAGCCACTATATTATAATCAGCCTCATACCCACCTCCTCAACAGACCAATTTAGTCGATGATCGATTTAACCAACTATAATAATTAATCCTATCTCAACAATAATTGATTCTGAATCAATAACAATCCATCACTAGGCTAGAAGCTCAAATAGGATAATTAGTTGAGTCTAGTATGAGGAGAGAACAAGGTCAGTTATCAAGCCAACTGATTGTCAATCCTAAAAATAACCCATCAAATGTCCATCAACTATCTGGATTCAATCATCAACCCATCATCCCACCTAAGAATCTCCAATTAGAGAATGCTAAAGCAATTTCTGAACTTTGAAGTGGTGGGATTCTTAAGGATCCATACTAGGATCAAGTGATAGAGACTAGTACTGATGCTAGCCAAGAAAAAAATTCTGAAAAAGAGGTTAGTACTGAAGCTAACTACATAAAAGAATCTAAACCTAGAACTAGTACTGATACTGATTTTAATGAGATAGATAAAGAAAAGAGGAGAATAGATGAGTTATCCGAGATATATAAATCTAAAGTCCCATTTTCTTAAGCCTTAGAAGTAGGCTCTTCCCATAAAAAGCAAGAAACACATAACGAGAAGTTAATGAAACTATTTAAATAAGTGTATATTAATTTATCTCTCCTCAATGCAATTCAGCATATCTCGGCCTACACTAAATTTCTCAAAGAACTTTGTACTCAAAAGCATAAGCCACAAACTAAAAAAATTATGCTATCTAAGGATGTAAGTGCAGTCCTGTTAGATCCATTACCTCAAAAAAAGAAAGATCCTGATACTCCATTAATCTCATATATTATAAGAGGCATAACCTTTAACCGAGCATTATTAGACTTAGAAGCTAGTGTGAACCTATTTTCAACCTTGGTTTATGAAAAATTTAGGATGGGAGAACATAAACTGACATTGGTTATTTTGCAACTAGCCGATAGATCTGTAAAAATACCACATGGTCTAATTGAGGATGTTTTAGTTAGAGTAGATAAGTGTTATTTTCTAGTAGACTTTTTCATACTTGATATGGAACCATCCTAAGAGCTAAACCAAAATCCCATAATTCTAGGCTGTCCATTCCTAGCTACTTCCAATATCAATATTAATTGTAAGACAGGAGCCAAAGATTTTTTTTTGGGGATCAAAATATAAGAATAAATATTTTTAATATCTCTAAGCATACTCAAGAGGAGGAAGACTACTTTGTAATTGATCAGATAGATGAGATAGTTGAATCTGATTTCTTCTTAGATTTACTCAAAAATAATCTTTTGAATAAGCTTGTCAAAGAAATCCCAGACCAGGAGGTGAATATCCTATTTGATTTACCTCATCCATCACATACATTACCATGGTCAATGAAAATTGAGCCCTTACCTGAGCAAAAAATTGAACCATTATGTCCTTTAATTCAGGCCCCATCATAACTTGAACTAAAATCTTTGTCTGAATCATTTAAGTATGTAATTCTAGGATCAGAAAAATCTTGCCAGTGATCATTGCTTCTAACCTAACTCCTGAATAAGAAGACCAAGTAGTAGATGTTTTGAAAACATATAAGGAGGCCATAGGTTGGACCGTCATCGATTTAAAAGGCATTAGTCCATCAATATATATGCACCATATTTACACTAAAGATAATGCCAAACCAACTCGAAAAATGCAAAGATGACTCAACCCTAATATGCAAGTAGTCAAGAAAGAGGTAATTAAATGGTTAGATGCTAGTATTATTTATCCTATTTTTAATAGCCACTAGGTAAGTCCAACATAAGTTATTCCAAATAAATATAGACTCACGATTGTTCGCACTGACCATAGAGATCTAGTACCAACATGATTTTTTACTAGATGGTTTGTCTACATAGATTATAGAAAACTCAATACAGCCATCCAAAAAGATCACTTCCCGTTATCCTTTATTGACCAAATTCTGGAGAGACTAGCTGGCCAACAATATTTTTGTTTTCTAGATAGATACTCAGGATATAACCAGGTAGCAATTTACTCAGGAGATCAAAAAAAGACCACCTTCACATGTCCCTATAGAACTTTTGCTTTCTATACAATGTCTTTTGGATTATGTAATGCACTTGCAACTTTTCAAAGATGCATGATGTCAATATTTTCGAACATGATAGAAGATTTTTTGAAAATATTCATGAATGATTTTTCAGTCTTTGGAGAATCTTTCGAGAGTTGCCTCAATAATTTGAAGAGAATATTGCAACAATGTATTGAGGCTAATTTAATTTTAAGCTGGGAAAAGAGCCACTTCATGGTTCAAGAAGGGATTGTGTTAGGATATATAGTGTCTAAAAGAGGAATAGAGGTTGATAAAGCAAAAGTTGACTTAATTTCTAAACTACCTTCATCCACTTCTGTCAAATAAATTTGATCTTTTCTTGGCCATGTAGGATTTTATCATCGGTTCATCAAAGACTTCTCTAAGATTTCTCAACCTCTATATAATCTGCTGGTTAAAAATGTTTCTTTTAACTTTGATGAAAAGTATCTTAAAGTCTATGAATTCTTGAGAGAAGCTATGACCAAAGTCCTGATCATTCAACCTCCAAATTGATCACTATCTTTAAAATCATGTGTGATGCTTCAGACTTCACAATAGGAGCTATCTTAGGCCAAGGGATAAACAAATATCCTGTAGTGATCTATTATGTTAGTAGAACTCTGAATGAAGCTCAAATAAATTATACCACAACTGAAAAAAAGTTACTAACTGTAGTGTTTACTCTAAAAAAATTTAAATCATATCTATTAGGATCAAAAATCATGGTATATTCAGATCATTTAGCTTTGAGATACCTACTCTCAAAGAAGAAACTAAATCATGACTGATTAGATGGATCTTATTGTTACAAAAATTTAATATAGAAATTTGAGATAAAAAAAGATCTAAAAATATTGTAGCTGTCCATTTGTCTAGAATCCTAGTTGAAGATAGTAAACCTGCATCAATCGAAGAATCTTTTTTAGATGAGCAATTGTTAGCAGTTTCACATGCAATGATTCCTTAGTTTATAGATATTGTAAATTACTTAGTTATAGGATAAATTCCTAATGGCTGGTCTAAGAATGAAAAGGATCGATTCTTTGCTCAAATTAAATACTATTTTTGGGTAGATCCTAAATTTTTTATAATTTGTGTCGATCAGGTCATTCGTAGATGTGTTCCTGAGTCTGAACAGTTGAGTATCTTACAATTCTATCATACTCTTATTTGTGGAGAATATTTTTTTAAAAGAAAAACTACGGCCAAAGTATTACAAAGTAGATTTTATTGGCCTACATTGTTTAAGGATGCCTATATTTTTAGTCAAGAATGTCTTAAGTATCAAGCCTTAGGAAATATTTTAAAGAAAGATATGATGTCTTTAAATTCTATCTTGGTAGTTAAAATTTTTGATATTTAGAAATTGATTTTATGGGACCTTTTCCATCCTCTAATGGTTTTGAATATATTTTGGTGGCCATTGATTATGTTTCTAAATGGATTGAAGCAATGACAATACGAACCAATGATCATAAAGTAGTGTTAAAATTTATTCCAAAGAATATCTTTTCTAGGTTCGGATTTTTACATACTATCATTAGCGATGGAGGTACCCACTTTACAAACTACCAGTTCTAAATGCTATTATGAAAATATGGAGTGACATATAAGATAGCTACACCATACCATCTACAAACAAGTGGCCAAGTAGAAATATCTAATATGAAGATTAAGAATATCTTACAAAAGACTATTAGGCTTGATCAAAAAGATTGGTCAGATCGATTAGATGATGCATTATGAGCCTATAAGATAGCTTATAAAACCCCTATTGGAATGTTTTTCTATAGATTGATCTATGAAAAAGCATGTCACCTTTCAGTAGAACTTGAACATAAAGCATATTAGGCAATAAAGCAATTAAATTTTAATCTAAATTAAGCTGGTTCTAATCAGATGTTACAATTGACCGAATTAGATGAATTAAGGTGAGAAGCTTATGAAAATTCAAAAATCTACAAAGAAAAAATGAAAGCTTTTCATGATAAACACATTTCAAGAAAATCTTTGAGTCAAATCAACAAGTCTGGTTATTTAATTCAAGGCTCTGATTATTTTTTAGAAAGTTAAAATATAGATGGGATGGACCTTACATAGTTAATCAAGTGTTCCCACATGGTATAATTAAACTCTATGATCTCAAATCTAAGAATTTCTTTAAGGCAAATGGTCAAAGACTTAAACCATATATTAAAGAGATATCATTAAATTGAACCATTGATCAAATAATATTAATAGATCCACAATAAATTGAGCTATATTGTATCTAACTGAAGACAATAAACTTAACGCTTGTTGGAAGGCAATCTAATATTTTTTAAATTTAATTTATTTTTAATTTATTTTTATTTTAGATAGGTCGCTGAGCTAGAGGAGAATCAAAGCTTCATGGCCCATGCTGGACAAATAATAGAAATTTTTATTACATCCTTTCATTGAGGACAATGTCGATTAAGTTAGGGGTAGAAAAATAAAATTAATATATATAATAAATAATAATAAATATATAACTAAGATAATCTTTGAAATTAAAAAAATGATTAAACCATATTTTAGAAAAGAAAATCTTAAGCAAAATAGATTCAAAAAAAATAATAAAGTTAGAAAATATTGATTAATGACTATAGCGAGTCAAGAAGTAGATTAATTGATTAGACTTTTAATAGCCTACTTAGATCATTTAAAGGCTATCAGCACTTCAAATTGCATATGCATACTAACGAGGTAAAGTAAGTGTTGATTATAAGATCAACTGAGGATTCAATTATCATTAAAAATTGATGATTAATATATACCTCAATTAAAAAAAAATTGAATTTAAGAAAAGAGCTACTTGCCTGAAATAAAAAAATACAAAATACAGAGTATATATGAATTGCCCTAAGCTTAGTAACTGGATCTTTGCACCTAAGGCAAGTGTAGAGGTTCACGTCAATTGGTAGAGAGAATGCCAGGATGCTCAGCACATTAAAAAAAAAGGGAGAGAAAAAGATAGTGTGAAAGCTACCTTAATTCATGCACTTACCTTGGGGATGTATATAAAATTAATCAAAATAGATAATAATTGAAGATACATTTATCTTTTAAATTAACACCTAAATACCAAGTTAGACTTTACAAACACAAATGCTGAAGATCTTTAGATGAATTCTAAAGAAGCTTCTGATTAACCAGACCATAAAATTAGCTTCTAAAACTCAATACTTAGTGATACTAGCTAAACTTTTGATCTTTAATCCTAAAGCTATTTTTGTGAAGAAGGATCTCAATAAAATATGGTAATTAATCAAGACTAATATTGCATTACTAAGAAACTAGCAATGAATAAGCTGGGAGGGTGTGATAAGTATCACAAATTAATTAATAAAAATATTAATTTATTAATTAATTTATAAAAATTAATATTTTTATTAATTTAATATAAAAATAAATTTATCAATAAAAAGAGCTTATTTTTTTGGTCACAATGAAATAAATTTGGAGCAAATAGGAATTAAAATGGATCCAATATAAATTTTTAAAGAAATAAAAAAAATAAAAATAAAAATAAAATAAAAAATTAAATTGGCTCAGCCCAGCCATAGAAGCTAGCACGTCCCAGCCAGTCGATGCACCAACAAGCAAGCCTAGTCAGAGAAGTCGGCCTGCCAAGCCCAAAATCCATGCATACCGCCAGCCCGCCAGCCCTAAGGTAAGTATGGAGGTTCACGTCAAATGGTAGAGGGAAGGCTAGAATGCTCAACACGTTAAAAAAAAAAAAAAAAAAGAAAAGGCTAGGATGCTCAGCACCTCAAACTAGGTCTCTATACCTAAGGTAAGTGTGGAGGTTCACGTCAAATGGCAGAGGGAAGGCCAGGATGCTCAGCACATTAAAAAAAAAAAAAAAAAAAAAAGAGAGAGAAAAAGGCAGTATAAAAGCTACATTAATTCATGCACCTATCTTGGGAGTGTATAGAAAATTAATCAAAATAGGTGATAATTGAAGATATATTTATTCTTTAAATTAACATCCAAATATCAAGTTAGACTTCACAAATACGAGTGTTGGAGATCTTTAGATGAATTCTAAAGAAGCTTCTGATTAACCTGACCATGAAATTAGCTTCTAAAACTCAATACATAGTGATACTAGCTAAACTTTTGATCTTTAATCCTAGAGCTATTTTTGTGAAGGAGGATCTCAATAAAATATGATAATTAATCAAGACTAATATTGCATTGCTAAGGAACTAGCAATTAATGAGTAAGTTGGGAGGGTGTGATAAGTATCACAAATTTTATTAATAAAAATATTAATTTATTAATTAATTTATAAAAATTAATATTTTTATTAATTTAATATAAAAAATAAGTTTATCAATAAAAAGAGCTCATTTTTTTTATCATAATGAAATAAATTTAGAGCAAATTGGAGTTAAAATAGATCCAATATAAATTTTTAAAAAATTTAAAAATAAAAATAAAATAAAATAAAAAATTGAATCAGCTCAGCCGACTTAGCCGGCGTGCTCAGCCCAGCCACAAAAGCTAGCGAGTCCTAGCCAGCCGATGCACCAACAAGTAGGCCCAGTCAGAGAAGCCGGCCCGCCAAGCCCAAGACCCACGCATACCGCCAACCTGCCAGCCCACTTCCCCTCTAGCGTTGACATTATCATGACGTCAATAAACTAGCAGTCTATGGTAGACCTTGCGCTAGCTCAGCACCAGACAACTAATCAGAGGATGCCATGTGGTAGACCAAGACCCTTAAGAGGTTTATAGCAAATTCATCGCGATGTACAGGGGTAGTTTTATAATTTCATAGGCCACGGTCGGTGCTGATTGGTCGAGGTCCATGATGTGGTCAATTCACGTGGTCCATGAGAACAGTTATTGCACCATCAGATGGCTATGGTGGATTTCATTCAAGATTGGACGGTCTATGTCTTTTCCTACTCTGATTCGAAGCTGATCAGGGCTAGATCTTCATCCAATGGTAGCGCTCACGCCAGGCAGTGACCTGACGGTCGAAATAACTCCCAACAATGATTAAGGCATCCAGCGATGATCCAATAGCCCAATTTTCTCCGTCAAGCATGATCCAACGACTAGAATCTATTCCGACTTGATCTGGGCTGATTGATATCCATGTTTGGTATTTCTTGAAGCATTGGATCATCATCTGACGGCCAAAACATATAGGGACTTCACAAAAACTTTGATTCAATGATTTTCTACTATTTTCTTTGACAAATATGGATCTATACCAAGTGTTTAGTCCCATACTACTTGATAGAAGAAGTATTAGCCCTCCAATAGCTATTTAAAGACCCTAAGATTCCAGAGTTAAGACATTTGATCCAGGAGAAGCCACGGTAAAGAATGGAAGTCAGGCTTTGGCTGAAGGTTGCTTCGAGACAGATGGTGCCGAGAAGAAAAGCCAAACTTCTACGCTATCTCCACGCCGCTCTGAAGATTAAGAGTTTTTTTTATTTTTATTTTTTTTTCTTTCTTTTCAATTATTGTATTTGAATTCTAAGTTTTAATTTTTAATATAAAATTAAGTTTGTTGCCCTTTTTTATTTTTGCTCTTTTAATTTCTTGCTCTTTAAATTCTGCTGCTTTATTTTAATTACTTTTTAATTTCTTTGCAAGTAGATGTTAAGATCTAAATAGTAGATGTTAGTACCAAAGTTTAATTCTTTTACATCATTTAATTTCTGTAATTTTATTTTTTGATTGAAATTTTTATTCCAAACTTTTTTTTCTTAAAAAAAAATTAAAAATTTTAAAATAAAATCACCGCCTTCTTATGGATTCGACCCAACCTGCTACTATCTACGTACTTAAAATTATTTTAAAAAGAAGTCGGAATTAAGCTGATAATTATGATATTTTAACGATAGTATCGCGATCTATCATGTGGCAATAATAAAAATCAAAGATAAGGCACAAGGAATTAGTTATGATGTAGTGAGTGAAAAGATGGTAGAAGAAAGTATAAAAAAGAAACTTAATTTGATTCCCCAATCTTCTAGAGCTAGAGTGAACCAAAGTGGGTTCATTTTCTACTCTAAAAGAGGATGTCCAACTCAAGATCAAACTCTAAGGAGTCAAGTCCATATTGCAAGATCAGGTTAGGATCATTTCAAATGAAGGTGGGGACCTAGCACCTTGGCCAATCAAACACAAAGAAGATGCATGGAAGTCAAGTCGGTCAACTAGTCAACTTCATCACCAATCTATCAGATTTTTACTTTCTTTCCAATCATGATTTTGGTGTTAAGCTTCGAACTCTCTAACGCTACTACCTTAAGTCACGGTGTTTCTTATGATAATTTAGTGAAGAAAGTGAATGCCATGGCTGAAGAACCAGCTACTCTAGGAGAGAAGCCTAATAAAGAGAGGTCCAACCATACTAATGAGGTAAAGAAAGGGGTTGTGAAGGACAATAACAAGAGTGGAGGATGGACAGCATCAAATGACCGTGAAGAGTTGGGTGAAGGCAAGGATACCGTTGATGCAGGAGTGCTTGTAGAGGGCTTCATGGAAATAGAATCACTTCTTCTTCTTGACCATGAATATTCTTGTATAGAATTGCTGGGGAGCAACTAACCCCCCCTACTCGGCAAAGTTTAAAAGAATGTAGGGATTATACCAATTTGAGTTTTGTGTTTTGTTGAAGACAAGACTAGAAAGAGCTTTGATTGAGAGATTGTGGAGAACTGGTCCAAGGTAGAGATTGAAGGCAATATCATCTCAAGTGTTGTCAAGTGACCTAATTGTTATGTGGAAGGAGGAGCTAGAAAATGTTGATTTTACCTTTGCAACAGATTATTGCTTGCATGGGATATTTTCAAACTTATCAAAAGTATCACAAATTTTTGGAGCTATCTATATTAGTACTAATGGGTTGCTAAGAAGGCATCTTTGGTCAAAATTAAGTGTTAACTCTTAATCTCCTGTGGGTGATTGCGGGAGATCTTAGCTACATTTTATCAACAGAGGAGATGGATGGTACATCATTTTAGGAGAATTGGGAGAGTAGGGAATTTAAGAAGTTTCAGCATCAAGAATCTTTGGTTGATCTGGGTGTCTCTGAGCCAAAATATACTTGGTGCAATAATAGGGATAGAAGAGCTCGAGGGTGGGAAAGACTAGATCGGATGTTGACAAATGAAGGATGGTTGTATCAGTATCTTGAGGCTTCAGTCAGACATCTTCTTTGGATTGAATCCAATCACTGCACACTTCTTCCATCATTAGAGAAGAGAAGAGGAGGACAACTCCTTTCAGATTTGAGAACATGCTGTCTTGTAATAAGTCCTAATCAATGAAGCTTGGAACTCTCCAGTCTCTGGCTGTCGTACGATCAAGATCCCTAAGAAGCTGAAGAATTCTAAACTAGCCATGGCATATTGGAATTGGTTGTCGGTGGATAATGCTCATAGTTGTCATGCAGAAGAACAAAGGTTGTTGCTTTTCAACTGAAGGAGATCAATAAAGGTGGCCTTTAGTGGGGTAAATTGAGGCTTCTTAGATTTAAACTTGGTGAATATTATAGTCTTCTCAAATAGCAGGAAACATTCTGGTTCCATAAATCTAGAGTTCAAGGGATTAAAAAAGTAGTGATAGAAATATTTCATTTTATCATAAATCTACTATTATTTGGCAAAGATGCAGTTGTATCTCTTATCTTATTGATGATAGTGGAAATGAATCGGAAATAGATGAAGAGATTAGAGAAGAGTTTAAGAAGTACTTTCAAATTAGGGGCTTATTAGTTCTTTAGTATCTGAATGCTTGAATCTCCCACCTCCTAGAAATATTTAGAATGAAGAATATAGAAATATGCTAATCTTTGAAATTATAGGCTTGGAAATTGTTGAAACATCAAGATCCATGTCATCTAATAAAGACCTGGGACTTCATGGCTTTCTCCTTAAATTTTATAATAGATGTTGGAATATTATCAGATGGGATATTGGTAGAGCAATCAAGCAATTTTTTATTAAAAGTGATCCCAAATTCTTGGAAAGCTACCATCATTGCATTGATTCCAAAATGTAACAATCTGAGGCAATCTAATCAATTTAGACTAATCAATTTATGCAACACAATTTTCAAACTTATGGCAAAAATATTTTCTATCTGAATTAGAAAAATGATATCAAAGTTAATATCAGAAGAAAGGGTGGCATTTATGAAGGGTCACAATATTTTAAATAATGTTATTCTTGCACAAGAGATTATTCATTCATTGACAAGAGTAGAGGCTACAAATTCTATAATATATGGCAATTAAGTTGGATATGAAGAGGGCTTAAGACAGGGTGGAGTGAAATTATTTATCTACTATGCTATATCCTATTGGTTTCTAGCCCAATTTATTGAAGGGATTGTGTCACTCCCCGTACCCATCACTTAGATCAATCACATGATATGGCCCACAAACACTAAAGGATATCCTAAAGATCATACAAAACCTATAAAATGACTCCATCACCCAAATTGCATACTCAAACTAATCCAGTGCCATGTATCTTGCAACTCTAAAAGGAAAGAAAGAATGGGAGGTGTAAACTTTATAGTCTAGTAAAATTCCATTATACTTATACCTATATAATGAAACAACAAAATAATAAGTAAGTAATATCAAAGAGAAATTATAAATCATAAAATCTCGTATTAGAAATCCAATACTATACAACAGTTATATAAATATATATCATAAATCATATATTATCATAAATTTATTATAAATATCACTAACAGATTGATATAACTTATCATTTATGTTTCATTGACATATCCAAATCAATAGTTGTCTTTTAGTTTTGAACTAATCATTGTCATATTTTGGCCTATGATTGGCAAACCATAAACCATGCTTTAGCCCATGGTGGCAACTATAATATCTATGCTTCGATCTATGGTGGCAAACTAAAATATCGATGCTTTAGTCCGTGATGGTAAACCACGATATCCGTACTTCGATCTATGGTGGTAAATCAAAATATCCATGCTTAGACCCTTGATGGCAAACCAGAATATCCACACTTTGATCCACGATGGTAAACTAAGATATTTATGCTTCAGCCTGCGGTAGCAAACTATGGTATCATGATTCATACCATATTTGGAAATCTAAGATATCATGATTCAACCCATGACTGGCAATCCACATCATAGCTGGTCAAAATTCTTTTACACAATCAATAAATAATTTAAAAATTTGTATTATATTTTTTGCTCAATTTCAAAACATTAGATTTCATATTCTTAATAATCAAAATAGTCAACATATGATACATATTGTTGTCGTGGAATCTCGACTCTAGTCGGGATGGCTAGAGAAAGGCGGCGATGGTGGTCTCCTGGCAGAAAAACCTGCAAAAAATTTTAGGCAAAGTTGGCTTCAATGGGGACCCTCCAACACTCAAGTCAAAATTCATGGAATAGTCAAAAGGAGTGCAAAAGAGCAAGAGCTTATCTAAGGATCCCTTTGGGTTCTCTATTTATAGATAGAGGTAGGAGTTGCTTATAGGACATTATTTGAGGCTCATCCCGATCAATTAGGGTGCGATGTGGTGAGATTTATGGTCGAGATTCATAGGATGGAGTGGTTACGACTTTCTTATTTGGATCATAGCTAGTTGTTAAGAGTTGTCACTTAACTTTAAATGAGAGGTCTTGGATTATTTTGATTGATAAAGAGGTGAATCGATTGAAAATAGTAGCTAGGATTGGTAGCCGAGACAAGGTCAATATCCAATGTAACCGTTCAAAGACTGGCTAATCTAGGGTTGGTGACTGATAGGAGATCAGCGGGTGAAAGACTAGCCTTTCCCTTGATGTTGGCTGAGATCCGGTACTACCAGGAAGCTGTCGGCGAGGATGGATCGAATGTCGACGTGGGGTCAGTAACTTTCCGAAGGCATTGACGGTCGACCAATGCAAGGCTAATGAGAGGTCGCCGGTCTATAATGGAAATCATTATCCAATGAGAGGTCAATGAACACTGAAGAGAGATTGGTTGAAACTAATGACCATTCGACGGTCGGTAAGTGATGATTTACGAGAGTGGCAATTGATGCTCAGAAGGTTAAAGAGCAAAGAGAGGTTGGATGCTGATGATGGATCGACGATCGATATCTCAAGGTCACAATAAAACTCTCGCACGGGATTCACAGCATCTGAAGTCTTAGGATCTTCGACATGGACAATTTTACCCTGAATATATGCCCCCTACTCCTAAGTTTGATCCGAAGTTGGTTCGAATGAAGTATGTTGAATCTAGGATGCCAAAGACCTATAGGAACATCCTTTTGGCTAAAATGATGCATTCATAGGGTCTGGGTGGAGTGAAGCATCATGACAGCAGGTAATTATGAAGAAATATTATTGTTGGCCCCAAATTTGAAGAGCAGTGGGCATTGCTTTAGGTGCATCTTTTCGAAATAGGATGGTTGATAACCTGTTTGGGCCAATCGAGAGGCACCAGGTGGTAGGGACTTAATGGTTGGTAGCAATTTGATATCTGGCTATACTCATCATTTTGCACTTATAAATAGCACCTTTGCCTTTCATCTCCAAGCTTTTGCATTCTCTCTCTTTCCTTCTTCTTCCTCCATTTGGCTTGCCAGTTCTTCCTCTGGAACTCCTTTTTAGGATCTCCTTGTGATGCTTCTTTGTTTCTTCCGATCACCATCAATCTCTTTTCTAGTCTTAATAGCTCTCCTTCAGTCCTTTTTCTTTGCTTGCACCATCTGCAGGTTGGTTTTCTTTAACCTTCTTTGCTTTTTATGTTGTTTATCTTTCATTTTTCTATTTTGCCCCTTTTTCTCCTCTTTTCTTTTGCTTTTTTGATTCTTTTGTGGTCTCCTTATGGCTGATTCTAGGAATTTGGCTGGGGATTGATCCTCAGATTCTTCTTCCTCTTTGGAAAAAAATTTGGTGGGATCAGGTGCTGTGCATGAGGTCGAGCCAACCTTCGTGCCTGGTACCTTTAAATTTGTTTTAGATTTTGATGACTTGAGTCTAATTCAAGCTTAGTTTGAGATCTCTTTTGACTTTGAGCTTGAGTTGCCTGGCCAAGTAGTCGAATTTGCGCTCCGTCCCCAAGTTGGCTTGGACTTTATGAGGAGGCTTTCTGAACTGGGCTAAGGTTGCCTTTTCATTCTTTCATCATAGAACTCGATTTTTGAATATGTCTTTGTATTCTCTTGTTTCGAACTCATTTCAATTTATTATTGGTTTCTTCCACTTACTTCCTGGCTAAAGTTCAATCAACAATCCCCCCTTTCCATTCTTTGCTTACGGTTAAAAGTCACTCCCATCTGAGGGTTGATGGTACATCTCCCCCCAAATGGAGGGTTCCTGCTTCCTTAGTTCATGGATGGAATGAGCACTTCTTGTTTGTTTTGGGTCCTTCTATTGAGGGTTGGAGGATTTCAAACTAGGATCGGTCAAGGGACTCGATCGTAAAAGAGATCTTGATCTCAGGGAAGGATGACTTGGAGCACTCCCAAGTCTTGCGATGTGGTAGTGAAATTCTGACACTAGTTAGGATGGTGGAAGAAAGATGGCGATGGTGGTCTCCTTCTCAAAAATGGGCTTGGGCCCTTCCTTTAGTGCCAAACTATTGCTACAGAATTCCAACTTTAGTCGGCATGGCTAGAGGTCACTGGTCCATAATGAAAATCATTATCCAATGAGAGGTCGGCGAATACTAAAAAGAGATCAGTTGAAACTAATTATTGCTCAATGGTTGGTAAGTGGTGATCTACAAGAGTGGTGGCTAATGCTCAGAAGGTTAAAGATTGAAGAGAGGTCGGATGTCAATCCTGGATCGATGATCGATATCTCGGAGGTCACAACAAAACTCTCGCATGGGATTTATAGCATCTAAAGTCTTGGGGTCTTCGGTATGGATAATTTTACCCCCAACACATATATAATAAAGAATCATATATCCAACATAAAATCAAAAATTTTCATTCATGGTATAAAACATACATACATATAGATAATTATGTAAGGGATCCCTACCTCTACTGGTCTCAAACTCAAGTATATTGATTGATCAACTCCTTGATCTACAAACTCAAAAATAAAATATTCCATTTAACACCTTCTTGTGTAGATAGTTGCACCTCTATATAATAAGGGTTAAATATAAAAATTGTAGATAATTAGGGATGGTCGAAAATTATGATAAACGACCATAGCACTACAGATCAAGGATCCTTCCTAGGGTCAACCAATCAATCCTAGTTTGTTTACTATTTGGACCTTTCACTAGTCTAGAAGACATCTAGAGAGAGAAATAGTGGAGAGAGAAAGTACAAAAGAGAGAGAAAAGGGAAGACATTTTTTCTCTTCTTCTTCGAAAATAGGGGAAGGGGAACTTTATGCTAGCCACTTCTCATGGCAGCAACCCCTAGTGTCAATCGCTCGCTAGCTCCGGCCCTCAACAACTTAAGCACATCCATGTTCAGCGATAATGGCTAGCCTAATAGAAGAAGAAAAGAAACAACAAGGGAGAGAAATACCTAAACATGATAGCTAGTTCTTCAACAAAAATTTGATAATTTTTTATGGCAATCAGATGGTAAGACCATCAACAATGACCAAGGGACTCGAAGGTGGCCATGGAGGGAATATTGGGATGGATTACCTCACTTCTAGTGCTGAATCGATGATGAATCATCTATTAGGTGTGTGTCCTAGAAGCCATTTAGGCCGATACATATATTTATTCCAAAATATAATTTTGTATTTAGCTTTTTTCATTATTAATGAAATTAGATTATTATTTTTTTATTAATATTATTTATATATCCATGAATCATCTAAAGAATTAATAAAATGATAATACATATATTCTCAAGAGTTAGAAATTTGAGGCATATGTACTTGATGATTAATTTCTAAATGCTCTTTATCAATGGATCATCATAGAAGCGATGCTTGATCTGGATAGATAGATGCACGGATCGCTTTTTTTATGATAGATGATCTCATGTTTACATTATGAGGATACTGGAGTAAGAGTGCAGGTGATTGTTAAAGAATAAGAGTACCGAGCATGATCAATACGAAAAATTACTTGGATGTCTATTCACTTATCAGTAACTTACTTGATGCTGCAGTAGTGTAACTAGTCTTTTAACCTATGGTGCTTTAGTTATTTACAATAGCATTGCTGTAATTTAACTGCACATACACTTGGTCTCCTAGCTATATAAATTTTTGCGATGCATATTGGTTGCAGTAGATAGGTTCATTATGAGAATAGGTTGTGCACCTATATAGAATCTATTATCTTGATAGATAAGAGAGATAGTCCTATTTGATTTATGAGACTGAGTTCAAAAGACTTTAACTAGGGTAGTGCGAATAATAAAAAAAAGATTTTCACTATTTTCACATTAGAAACTCGAGTTGAATAAATTTAATATATGACAAATGATGGAATTTGATGAGAAATTTTATAACCTTCATCTAGTCGGATCTCACGATAGAAGAATCGTATCATACAATAACTACACTTAGAGGTTCATCTATTCCATTTTGTTAGAATGTCACTATATATTGCTAGATATCACTGTTGGTGCATTATGGGATCGATAAGAATTATTTTGATGATCAATAATTATCACTGGACAAGTTAGAATTATTCTAATCTATTGAAAGAAGTTTTAATGATATTGATGATAGAGATCACCATATATCTTATTAGTTGTATATCTTAGAAGCCAAGTTTGCTAACAGTTATAAACACTCTAAAGGCATAATTTATAATTTTAACTTATTAAATTAATAAAGTTAGGTTATTTATCCATTCATGATTGTATTTTTGTGTTTATGAATCATCCAAGAAATTAATAAGATGATGGTACATATTCTCAAGAATTGAAAATTTGAGACATGTTATTGATGGTTAATTTCTAAATTACTCTTGACAGATGGATCATCATAGGGATAGTAGATGATCTGGTGAGGTTGGTGTATGGATCATTTTTTTCTGGATTAACGAGTCTTGAGTCTATAGTATAGGAACATTGAGCGAGAGTATAGATGGTTATTGAAGAACAATGGTACTGAGTATGACCAATATAAGAAATCACTTGAATGTCTACTTACTCATCGTGACTTACTTGATATTATAGTAGTATGACTGATACCTGACCTATGATGCCTCTGCTATTTATGGTGATGTTGCTATGGTTTAATTATACAAACACTTGATCCCTAGCTATTTGGATCTTTGCGGTATGCATGTTGGTTGCAGTAGATTTACTATAGGAGTAGGTTGTCCCTAGATGAAATCTATCAATCTTGGTAGAAAAGAAGTAGTCCTATGCAATTTAGGAGACTGTGTTTAGAAGACCTTGATCAAGATAGTGTGATCAGTGGAAAAGAGTTTTCATGAAAAATTAGAAGATAAACTCGAGTCAAATAAATCTAATATATGACTGATGATGAGGTTTGATAAGTATTCCTTAACCTCCATTTAGTCGAAACTCATGATAGAATGATTGCATCATACGGTAACTATATCTAGAGGTTTATCTCTTCCATTTTGCTAGGTTGCCATTACATGCTGCTAAGTATCACTGATGGATTGTAAGACTTATAAACATTATCTCAATGATTGCTGATCTTTGATGGAAAGAGTTGGAATCATTCCAATTAATTAAAAAAAAATTCAATGATATTATAATGGGTATCACAGTATATCTCACTATCAGATAGAATAGAACCTATGGGATCACATACAAAAAAGATTTTTGACTGATCAGATGGTTAAATTATGATGAATCGTGTATAGATCTAATTATCAATATGATTGATGATTAATCCAATACAAAAGTTACAATACTGAAAGTCACTAAGAGTTAGTAAATTGTAGAAGGATTAAATTAGTAATTAGATTGTAATTTAATTCAATCTGATTGAGCAATGGGGCTAGAATCAAGTCTAATTAAATTAGATTCAATTTGGCTTAGTTTGGATTTGATTATATTAAGCCTAATTGGATTATGAGATAATCTAATTGTAAAGAAGATCAATTTTTTATTTGATTAGGACTTGAGTGCCCCTAGTTTCTAATTGGATTAGGATCTAATTGGATTCCTAGTTAGACTAGGATTTCTCTCTATTTAGGTGCAATCAATTTCTATTAGATTAGGGATTAAATTAGGGCATCAAGAGAAGTCCCAAGTTGACTAGGACTCTCTCTCTTCCACCTCATAATGAATCCATGCTCAATTAATCCCATGTGCCCCTCCTTCCTACACTATAAGAAAATAGAGTATTAGCAATGAATATTAGCGATGATATTTTTGCTGTCACTAATAATCAATATTAGTGATGGAATTAATGATGATAAAATTACTATCGCTAATAATTTTTTACCAACAGCTTTAACGATGGAAGTTTAGCCATCGCTAATAATTATTAGCCTTGGTAGTGGCGATGGCTATGCCATCGCTATAGGTATTAGCGATGGTAGTTAGCCATTACTAATACTAAGTAATTTTAGTTTTTTAATTAGATTTTATTATTATTAGCAATGATAAATAATTATTAGCAGTGATCTTTTATCATCACTAATAAAAACTAATTTTATTTTTTTAAATTTGATTATTGGATTATTAGTAATGAAATTATGTTATTAGTGATAAAAAAGTTATTGCTAATATTAATAATTTTTAAAAATATTTTTAAAAATTATTTAAATATTTTTTTAAAATTATTAGTGACAGCAAATTGAGCCATCACTAATAACTATCAATAATTAATTAATTTAATAATAATTATAATTAATTTTTTTAAAAAAATTTTAAATTTACTGGCGATGGCTTTTTCATCACTAATAGTCAGAAATCCATCGCTAATATGTATTAGTGGTGGCAAAAATATCATCGCTAAATGCCATTACTAATTTTAATTTTTTTATTTTTTTTGAATATGGTATAATTTTAAAATTTAAAGTTCATCTTCACCATTCATTATCTAAATAATTATCATTAGAGTATCATCATAAAAAACTACCTCGATCCGATAGCCCTAGCTATGTCAGTCAATAAAATTTGATTTTGATGATCAGGAATGATTGCTTGATGATCTGATAAATAGAGATCATTAATGGATTCAAAAACTTGCAATAATAATCTCGATGATTTTTGTAGGATACTATCAAAATTTTACTTCAATCAGATATCATTATCATGATTAATTTAGCACAAAATGATTTAGATCATTAAATAAAAAATAAGTGATCAAAAGACCAAACAACGTTCGATTATAAGATAATTTTTTAGATAAATAATCTTTGCTAATACTTTAATTATTTGTATGATGGTGATCATAAAATTCAAACCATGCGTATATGAATGATTCAAAACTATATGACTCTTGGTACTTATTTTTGACGTCCTTAAGTAATTTTACTTATGCTTTTGTAAGATCTGCTTGACATGGATGGTTCATATACGTACAATTTAAATTTTAGGATCACCACCGTACCAATGATTAAAGTAGTAGCAAAGATCATTTATCTAAAAAATCATCTTAATTGGATATTGTTTGATATTTTGATCACTCATTTTTTATTTAACGATCAAAATCATTCTATACTAAATCGACCATGATAGTGATGTCCGATTGAAGTAAAATTTTAATCATATGCTAAAAATATCATCAAGATCATTGTTGCAAGTTTTTGAATCCATCGGTAGTCTCTATCTATCAAATCATCAAGCAATCATTCGTGGCCATTAAAATCAAATTTTATTGATCGACATAGCTAGGGCTATCAGATCAAGATGATCTTTTATGATGATACATAACGATTATTATTTAGATAATAAATGATGAAGATGAATCTTAAATTCTAAAATTATATTATATTCAGAAAAAAATAAAAAATATTAATGATGATTTTTTTATCGACAACATTAGCGATGACAAGTTTGTCGTTGCTAATAAAAATTATGAAAATTTTTTTCATAAAAGTATTAGCAATGGATTATTTTTAGCAATATATTTTCATCGCTAGTGCTTTTATCGATGGCATTAGTGATGGCAAATTTGCTGTCGCTAATGGTCTACAACCTTAAAACCACCAAGAGGAAAAAAAATTTCACTCGTCTACAGTCATCCTCTCTCATTCCCGCCCTTCGTCCTTCTTTCGCTAGTGCCTAAACCCCCCTCACCCCCAACCCTCCTTTCCTCCCTCCTTGCCCCATCCCTCCAGCATCCCACAACCACTCCGACCCTGCCAGCCCCATCCCCATGTCGGCCCGACCCCTCGGCCTCGAGCTCGTGTACGTCTATGCTTGCAGTCGCCCTGCCCTTGTCGGCTTCGACGGTGCTAGCCTAACTCTACGGCCGCACCCTGACCCTGTCGACCCTGACGTCCTCGACCTGACCTCACGACTGCCCTAACTCTACCACCCTTGATGCCACCGGCCCAACCCCACAGCCCCGAGCCTGCATCCCTCCATGCCCACATCCGCCCCAACCCCGCCAACCCCAATGTCGCTGGCTTGACCTAATGGCCCCTACCTCACCGCCCCCAGCCCACCGGCCTAGCCCTACAGCCCCTAGCCATGTTGCCTTCCCACTGCCCCATTTCTGCTCCTTCATTTTTGTGGTTGCATCCCCAAGCCACTGCCCCCAGCCCACGGCCCCGCCCTGCTGGCCTAACCCCATGGCTCCGACCCTCACCATCTTCCCACGGCCCATCCTCATTTCTTCATTTTTGCTGCTACATTCCCAAGCCATGGCCCTAGCCTTGCAGCCTTGCCCCGCCATCCCGAGCTTGTGGCTCCGATCCCGTGGCCCCTATGAAAGTAAAAAAGTTCTTGACTTCATTTTTCTTTCCTTATCAATAGAATACCCACTTCATTATAATAACCTAGTGTTCTACTGATGGTATAATATGTCTTTCATATTTGACAAATTTTAAATAGATACATTTTACCCATTAGAAGAAGGACAATATCCAAATATATATTTAGACAATAATCCTATATATTATAAAATACCATATTATAGGTTGGTTTGGTTTTGGTTTTATGAATACTAACTTTTGTCCATTTGCCACATCTAAATAGTGCTCGAATGAAATTATTCTCAAGTTATTATTTTTGCTAAGATAAAGGAAGAGCAACAAATGAAAATTGATGAATATTTGATATAATTTTTTCTTCCATGAATATTTGATATTTCTCTTGATTATTATTGTAGAAATGGATATTGTAGAGATTTCATCAAAGAAAATATTAGAAGAAATTATAGAAAAACTATCTACGTAGACTGAAATATGGACTTGAGTTAAAAATAATGAATATATCATAACATATATGAATATTATATTAAACAAAGAAGATGAATTAGATGAAGTTGCTAGGCTTTAGGGTAGTCGAAATAAGGACAAAGATGAATCTAAAGAAGAGAATAAGTTCGATTTAGAAATGAAGAAAATCAACTTAAAAGATAAGGAATACTTTATATTATGGGGCATTATTCTATGTGCCTCAGTGGAGCAATGAGGAGTACGTCGGTAGGCGGCAGAGGGCTCGATAGAATTGGACTATCCAGTAGGATCTGATTAGGCACACGGACAGCTCCATCGGTACACATATTGTGGCTGACAAACTAGTAAGAGATCTATAC
This sequence comes from Cocos nucifera, assembly GCA_006176705.1. Taxonomy (NCBI): domain Eukaryota; kingdom Viridiplantae; phylum Streptophyta; class Magnoliopsida; order Arecales; family Arecaceae; genus Cocos; species Cocos nucifera. The sequence continues at coordinate 893,610 of QRFJ01000091.1, read as the reverse complement.
CAAAACTCTTCATTAGAACTATAAAAACTTTTATATGTATGTTTTAATTAATTTAATTATATTATTTATTTATTATAAATATAAAAATTGGATCATTTAGTAAGCCAGCTATAGTTATGGAAGGCCACATACCGGTCTAGGAGGACTGCTGATTATTTAGATTCTAGGTCACGATAGATCATAGTAAAAATTTCAAACTATATTTATCAAGATATGATATGTGTATTAAAACTAATATATTTCTGAACTATGTAGTGGATTATGTGGAGTTCGTCATTGCATGATATGGTGATGACTTGTCCACTCAGCCCGCTCTTGATCTTAAGGAATGGTTCAAGGTCATTGGAGGGGTGAGTAGGAGTTGGATCATAGAATTTGGCCATAGCTTCGATCCTCTAGTGGCTCGATTATCTTTGACATTCTCACAGACCCCGACGTCCCAGATTTAGAGCGATGCCCATGTGAAGGAGGTCGTGTAGAGGCTTTTGAGCTAGTAACCTCAGAGCGTTTGGGATGTCATCCATGATGCAGTCGTGAAGGCTTTTTAGGATCCATGGCTGCACGACCAGCTAGGCTCGTTGTTTCAGTCATCACATCAGATAATTCTATTAGTAAACTTTTTTACTTATTTTAAGTTTTAATATTTAGAAGCTTCACATATTTAGGCTACAGTTGAGTTGAAGAAAAGGATCTAGGAGCTACAAATTCAATCTAACCATCCAATTGATGGATTGAGGGTGTCTATAATTTTGTATCATAGAATAAAATGCATAGGAATAATTTATTTAAGAATTGGAGGAGAGTATCGAAAGATACACCTTTATATCAAATGATATGCCTTCGTATCAAAATTTATGAATAATATTTTATTTTTCTTCATTTCAGGATGTTGGGATATTTAGCTCTCATCCACCAACTACTAAAAATGAGTAGGAGAACGAGGATGAGGAGGACATTATCTATTTTTTTTTTATACTATGGCCGACAAACTGATAAGAAATCTATACCAAAACTCTTTACTAGAACTATAAAAATTCTTATATATATGCTTTAATTAATTTAATTATATTATTTACTTATTGTAGATATGGTAACTAAATCATCTACCAAGCCAAGTGTAGTTATGGGAGGCCACATACCAGTTTAGAAGGACTGGTGATTATTTAGATTCTAAATCATGACAAATCATGGTAAGAATTTTAAACTATATTTATTAAATTATTATAGGATCTGATATATATATATATATATATATATATATATATATATATATATATATATATATATATATATATATATATATATATATATATATATTAGAACTAATGTATTTTTGAACTATGTAGTAGATTACATAAAATACATCGTTGCATGATACGGCGATGATCCGTCTACTCAGTCCACCCTTGATCTTGAGGGATGGCTTAAGGTCACCGAAGGGGTAAGTAGGAGTTGGGTCATACAATTCAACCATAGCTTCGATCCTCTAGTGGCTCGATCATCTTCAGCATTCTCACAAGATTCGACATCCCAGATTTGAAGCGATGCCCATATGGAGGAGGTCATGCAGAGGCTTCTAAGCTAGCAACCTCAAAGTGTTTGGAATATCGTTTGCGATGCAGTCGTAGAGGCTTCTCAAGCCCACAGCTATGCAACCAGCTAAGCTCATTGTCCCAGCCATCACATCAGGTAATTCTATTACTAAACTCTTTTACTTGTTTTAAGTTGTTATATTTAGAAGCTTCATATATTTAGGCTATACTTGAGTTGAATAATAGGATCTAGAGACTAAAAATTTTATCTAACCATCCAATTGATGGGTCGGAGGTATCTATAGTTCTATATTATAGAATGAAATATATAGAAATAATCTATTCAAGAATCGAAGAAGAGTATCGAAAGATATGCATTCGTATCAAAAGATACATCTCCGTATTGAAACTTATGAATAATATTTTATTTTTCTATATTTCAGGATGCTGGAATATCCAGCTCTTATTCACTAGCTGCTAAAAATGAGCTAAAGGATGAGGAGGACGTTACTTGATTTTTTTTATCTGTATATAATTTTGATACTTGTAATGCAGTATCATAATATAAAATTATATAATTTATATTTTTAATATAATATAATTAATTTTATATTTATGATTAAGTTAAATAATTTTTATTTTATTTTTAATAAATTTTAAAAAATATTATTAATTATTAGTAGATTTTAAATTATTTAATTATAATTTTTAAAAAATTAAAAACTATTAGCGATGATAGATTACCATCGCTAATAATTTTTTAAAAATTTTAAAAAAATAAAAAAAAATATTAGCAATGGCATTAGCGATAAGATTATCATTGCTCATAGTTTTTTGAGTTTTTTAAAAAATTAAAAATTATTAGCAATGGTATTAACTATAAAAATATCATCTCTAATAGATTTTTACTAGTTTAATTAATAAGAATTAAAATTTTAGCGACAATATCTTTGTTGCTAATGCCATCGCTAATTATTTATTAGCGATGATAATATTTGGCATCACTAATAATAACAATTAGCGACAAAAATATATCCGTCAGACTTTTAGTAATAGCTCACCATCTTTAATAGTATTAGCGATGGCAAACTAACTATTAGTGATGGCATTTAGCTGTCGCTAATAGTCAGTTTTCTTATAGTGTTAGTTTTTGTGTGAGATCGCATGCCAACTCAAGAGGAAGAGGCATCCAAGCCATCATTAATAGTCAGTTTTCTTATAGTGTTAGCTTTTGTGTGAGATTGCATGCCAACTCAAGAGGAGGAGGCATCCAAGAGATCGCATGCCAACTCAAGAGGAGGAGGCATCCAACTCTTGGATGCCTCCAAGCTCTATCCAAAAGTGTTTGACGCCAATATTAAAAGGGATATGGGTGTGGGTTTTAGGCACTTCACGCATATCTTTAGGGTGTGAGATATTAGGGGACCAGAGACTCATGAGTTGGGGATACGAGACCCATGAGGTGGGGACATGAGACCCATGAGGATGAGACATGGGATCCAAAGGAGGGGTCTCAGGATCCAAAAAAGGAGAGATTCTTCTACTTCTTCCTTTTCTTCCTCCTATTCTTCTTTCGCTAAGAGAGTCTAAGAGAAAAGAAAAAGATCTTTTCAACCATCAAGAAAGTGATCTTTGTAAGAAAGCTAGCATCCCGATGAGATCAATAAGCCTCTGATCAGATCAAGACCTCGTGTAGATATATATAAAGACTGGACACTTGTACGGTTTCAAGAAACCAAGAAGATATCTACAATCATCGATTCGTATTGAAGAACTATCCACGTGAAGGTATGAAGATTAGATCTTCTTTACTTATTATTTAAATTTCAAGTTTCATTTTTTGAATCTTGTCCGTCATATGAAAATTCTATTGCATGGTTTTTAAATTAGATCTAATGCATGCGTAAATTAAAAATAGTTTTAATCTATTTTCTTTTCGCTACATTCATATTTTTAAAAGTTAAAAATCTACATGTATGAAACCATGAAAATCTACCAATGGTATCAGAGCCACTTCATGTGCATGAGATTTGGATTTAGATCTAAAATCTAAAATTGCTATTTCAGATTTAAATTTTTGTATTGTTCTGACATAAGGTTGCCCTGGCATAACTTTGTTATGTTTAATGGTTGTCCTAAAATAATCAGAATTTTTTAGATCTGAATTTTTACTTCATATATGAGATGTATGATGGTTAATTTCAAATCTGAATTTATTTTGTATGTTCCATATCTAAAAGTTGTTTCAGATATGAATTTATTTAATAATGTATGTTTAGATCTAAAAATTGTTTTAAGATCTGAATTCAATTATTGTTGAAATTCAAGATCTAAATTTTGTTTCAAGATCTGAAATCTAAAATCTATTTCAAGATCAGAAATTAGATCTGAAATTTGTTTCAAGATCAAAATTTTACATGAAGGGTTAACATGTGTAGATCTAATTAGATTTGTAATGTGATTACACCTAGGTTTTCTGGTTAGCACATGATGGAAACAAATCAACTAGAGTGATTGATCACATCAAATCATGGAGTTGATTTAGATTAAGTCAAGAGTGTCTGAGATCAAATCAATAGTTGTAGGCGATCAAATCAATTAACATGCATGTGTACTAATTAACCCATAAATCTAATTTTGGCTCAATGGCTCAAGCCTTGATCACTAAAGCTAACCCAATTTGAAATTGATTGATCGGTTGGTGTCTAAAGCAAGTGGTTAAATGGTGGTTATTTAATTTGGACCATTGCTTTGGTAATGGGGAGCCTCCCATCAATCTTCACTTACCTGACCAATTTGATTGACTATTTTGAATTTGGATGCTAGTGATTTGAGCTTTGCACATGCCACTTTAATTAATTATTTGCATGAGATATGAATAAGTTAAAAAACCTAAACTAAATCTCCTTGTATATATTAAGTTTAGCGATCTTCCACTGTTATAGGTGTGCAGGCCCTTTCCAGTGTTGATTGCTCTCGGCTGGATATAGTGATTCAGTTGTATTAGAGAAGACACAATCACTCTATAACATAAGATATTCCAGGACAAGGATGGCATTAGGCCTAATAATTGTTAGATGAGGGACTCAATGACGTCTTTATACCTATAGGTAAACGGTGGATCTGACTTAACTAAGAAATAGGGCCAATAACTATTAGGTGGGGCTTCAGAAATTAGAGATGGGTAACCACTGCAATTTGCTTAGGGAAGCATTGAACAAGAGTTGTTTACCTATCAATTGACCCATCATCAATAACTGTTAGGTAAGGTGGTGTGTAATCGATGAGATCATAGTACCCACTTGAAACTTGATGAGTCGCAAGGTTTCCATTTTTCTATCCGAGGATTATGGGAGATTTAAGAAAATAATGGAAGATAGTTTATTTTTAAAATAAAATTTCTAAAATGAATTAATATAAGTCAATTATAATGTCTAACTAGAATCTTTCTTTCCGTAGAAAAATGTCTTGCAACCCTCTCACTCATATCTTAGAGAACAACTAACTGACTGGATCCAATTACAAAGATTGGCTATAGAATTTAAAGATTGTTTTGAGTTTTGAGAACTAAACTATATTTTGAACCAGGAGATCCCTTCTCTTATAGCCTGACCGACTGCTGATCAAAGGATAGCCTATGATAAGTGGTTGGATGATGATAATAAGACTCGGTGCTACATGCTGGCTTCCATATCTAATGAACTCCAATGCCAGCACATGGACATGAAGACTGTCAAGAGCATATTGACTCATTTATAAGAGTTGTATGATGAGCAGAGCCATATAGCTCGCTATGAAGTTTTCAAATGACTCTTTAAGGTAAAGATGTGTGATGGGTAGTCAGTTGACAATCATTGTTTGACAATGATCAAGAACTTGGAGTAGCTTCAAAACCTTGGCATGGCCATGGGCAAAGAGTTACATATTGATCTGATCTTGCAGTCCTTACTTAATTCATATGGATAGTTTATCATAAACTATCATATGAGTAAAATCGATTGCTCCAAAGTTGAGTTGCTGAATATACAGTTGACTATGGAAGGGACCTTGAAAAGTTTAAGGAGAACGTACTTGGCCAACCTAAAGAACAAGAAGGCAGACATGCTTTCTAAAGGTATGTTTGACTTGCTCGTTATTGAAACTAATCTAATGATTTCTTCTACTTCCAGTTGGGTCATGGACTCTAGTTCCAATGTTCATCCACGCACTTCTACGTAGGGCCTTGAAGAAAGTAGAAGGTTGAGAGAAGATGAGATCGCCCTACAAGTTGAAAATGGAACAAAAGTTGCTATCGTGGCTGTGGAGACCTATCCTCTGCAACCACCATCAAGACTTAGTTTAATTCTTAGAGACTGCTATTTTGTACCTACTGCAAACAAAAATTTGATTTTTGTTTCTAATTTAATGTAGGATAATTATGAATTTTCTTTTAATGAAGACTACTATACCATTTATTTTGAAATTAAAATGGTTGGACATGGTTTTTTAATTAACAATCTCTATCATTTAAATGTTAATATATCTATTAATATAACTAAATAGGATGTGAATGCCATAGAGTCTAAAAGACCTAGAGATGAAACTAACCTCAGGTATATGTGGCTCCTTAGGCTAAATCATATAGGAGAAGAAAGGATTAATAGATTGAAGAAGAATGAGCTCCTGAGTCCATAGACTTTTGAGTCATATCTGGTCTGTGAATTCTGCCTTCAAGAAAAAATAACCAAGCTACCCTTTATAGGATAAGAAAAAAGGGCTACTAAGATACTAACTCTGATACACACTGATATGTGTGGCCTATTTGATGTGTAGGCTAGAGAAGATTATTCCTACTTTATAATCTTCAATGATGATTTGCCACGGTATAGGTATGTATTTATTATGAGATAGAAATCTAATGCCTTTAAAAAATTTAATGAATTTAGAAATAAAGTAGAGAAACAAACTAAAAAATCCATAAATATTCTTCGATCCGATCGAGAAAGTGAATATCTTAGTAGAAAATTTCTAAGTTATCTCAAAAAAAATGACATAGTCTCATAGTGGACTCCACCTAAAATATCTTAACTCAATGGAGTTTTAGAGTAGAGAAATTAGATCTATTGGATATGGTTCAGTCCATAATAAACTTCACTGACCTTCTCTTTTTTCTTTAAAGACACTTTACTTACCGCTAACTATATATTGAATAGGATTTCCTCTAAATCCATTTCTAGCATACTATATAAGATATGACATGGCAAGAAGCTGAGTCTTGGTCATCTTAGGATTTAGGGATATCTGGCCCATGTCAAAAGACTATAGATGGATAAGTTAGAGGCCAGGTCCTTAAAAGCTTGTTCATAGGGTATTAGGAGTTTTTAGCATATCACTTCTACTTCCTAGAGAATCATATTATAATTGTGAGCAGACTTACTATCTTCCTAGAAAACTAGTTTATCCAAGATGAAAATAGTGGGATGCAGATTATGCTCGAAGAAAAAGTCTTTATAGAGCAACGAGTCTCATAATCTATTGAATTTATTCAAGCTGAGCTAATACACGTAGCTTCTCCTTCAGCTCATAGATCAAGTAAAATTTTTCATTCTCCTGAGAGATACTTAGGTATCATAATAGAGGATGTCGAGAAAATGTTCCTTATGAGAAATGGGATATATGGTGATGAACCCAAGACCTATAATGGGGCTTTGTTGGATATCGACTCTGAAAAATGGTTAGAGGCAATGAGATCAAAGATCAACTCAATATACTCAAATCAAGTCTGGACCTTAGTGAATTCTCCAAAAGGTATAGTACCTATTGGCTGTAAATAGATCTATAAGAGAAAGATAGATTCGGATGGAAAGATAGAGACCTTTAAGGCAAGACTTGTGGCTAAAGTTATAGTTAGCACAAAGGTATTACTATCAAGATACCTTTTTGCCGGTGGCTATATTGAAATTCATTCAAATATTGCTTGCTATTGCAATATATTTTGATTATAAAATATGGTAGATGGATGTAAAAACTATTTTTCTAAATAGATATATTGGAGAAGATATTTATATGGAGTAGTCTTGGATTTCATTTCCAATGATAGAGATCACAAGATCTATAAACTGCAAAGATCCATATATGGACTCAAGCAAGCATTTAAAGTTGGAATGTCCATTTTAATGATGTAATTAAATCATTTGATTTCATTAAGAATGAAGAAAAACCATGTATATTCAAGAAGTCCACTAGGAGTGCTATCACTTTTCTTGTACTGTACGTAGATGACATCCTTCTAATTGGAAATGATATTTTCATATTGACCTCAGTCAAGATATAGTTATCTAAGAAATTCTTAATGAAAGACCTAGGAGAAGCATCCTACATCTTAGGAATAAAGTTCTATGAGATAGATTTAAAAGGATGCTAGGCCTATCACAGAAAATATACATAAAGGAGGCACTGAAGAGGTTTAGCATGAAAAACTCCAAGAGGGGATTACTCTCTTTTAAGCATTGGATTCATCTCAACAAGAAGATGTGTGCGCCCCAACACATTAGATGAGATAACTTGCATGAGCAAGATTTCTTATGCTTCGATTATAGGAAGCCTTATATATGCCATGTCATATACTAGTCTTGATATAGCTCATGCTGTGAGTATCACAAGCAAATACTAGTCAAATCTAGGTGAGGAGTACTAGATAGTTGCGAAATATATTCTTAAGTACTTGAGATGGACTAAGGATATGTTCTTGATTTTTGAAGGAGGAGAGTTGAGGGTGCAAGGATATATGGATTCAAACTTTATCTTTGATATTAATGATCGAAAGTCAATATCAAGCTATGTTTTTCTATGGAATAGTGGTGCTATGAGCTGAAAAAATTTCAAACAGTCTATCATAGCAGACTCCATCATGGAAGCTGAGTATATCGCCGCATCGGAAGCTACTAACGAGACATTCTAGTTCAAAAAATTCATTGCAGAATTGGATATGATGCTATTAGATAACATTCTACTCTACTGTAATAATAAAGGTGCCATAACCTTTGCTAAAGAACCAAGGTCTCACCAAAAGTCTAAGCACATTAAGTGATGATTCCACCTGATCCATGTCTACCTTGAGAAGAACTACTTCGAGGTATAGAGAGTTAACTCCACTAATAATGTGGCAGATCCATTGACTAAGCCAATGAGCCAATAAAAGATTAAAGCCTATCTTGAGAAGATTAAACTTAAACTTGTAGCCAATTGACTTTAGTGCAAGTGGAAAATTGTTAGATGTATGTCCTAGAAGCTAAGTTGGTGGACACTTGTAAATAATCTAAATACATAATTTATAATTTTAATTTATTAAATTAATAAATTTGGATTATTTATCCATTCATGATTGTATTTTGGAGTCTATAAATTATTCAAAAAATTAATAAGATGATGACACATATTCTCAAGAGTTAAAAATTTGAGATATGTATAATTGATGGTTAATTTCTAAATTACTTTCAACTAATGGATCATCACATGAATGATAAATAATTCAATGAGGTAGTGCATAGATCACTTTTTTTTGGATAGACGAGTCTTGAGTCTATAGTATAGAAATATTGAGCAAGAGTGCAAGTAATTGTTGAAGAATAATGGTATAGAGTGTGACCAATACGAGAAGTTACTTTGATGTCTAGTCACTCATCAATGACTTACTTGATATTGTAGTAGTGTAACTGATTCTTGACTTGCGGTGTCTTACTATTCATGATGAGGTTATTGTGATTTGACTGTACATATATTTGATCTCCAGCTATTCGGGCTCTTGTGGTGCATGTTGACTACCATAAGTTTATTATAGGAGTAGATTGCACTTAGTTGAAATCTATCAATCTTGATAGAAAAGAAGTAGTCCTATGCAATTTATAAAATTGAGTTTAAAAGATCTTGACCAAGACAGTATGATTAGTGGAAAAGAGTTTTCATAAAAAGTTACTAGATGAACTCGATTCAAATAAATCTGACATATGACTGACGATGAGATTTGATGAGTATTTCTTGATCTCTATCTAGTCAAGACTCATGATAGAAAAACTGTATCATATGGTAACTGTATCTAAAGATTCATCTCTTTTATTCTACTAAGTTGTTATTATATGCTACTAGGTATCATTGGTAGATTATGAGACTCACAAGTATCATCTCGATGATCAATGATTCTTGATAGATGGAGTTGGAATCATATCAATCCATTGAAAGAAGTTTCAAAGATATTGTAATAGGGATCATAGTATATCTTACTACCAAATAGAATAGAATCAATGGAGTCATATACACAAAAGTGATTTTTAACTAATCAGATGGTTGAATTGCGATTATGAATCACGTATGAATCTAATTATCAATATGATTGATGATTAATCCAATGCAAAAATTATAATGCTAAAATTCATTAAGAGTTAGTAAATTGTAAAAGGATTAATTTAGCAATTGGATTGTAATTTAACTCAATCTGATTGAGCAACGGGGCTATAATCAAGTCTAATTGAATTGGATTCAATTTGGCTTAGTTTGGATTTGATTAGATCAAGCCTAATTAGATTATGAGATAACCCAATTGCAAAAGAGACCAATTTCTTATTTGATTAGGACATAAGTGCACATAATTCCTAATTGGATCCTAGTTAGACTAGAATTTCTCTCTATTTAGTTGCAATCAATTCCTATTAGATTACAGATTATATTAGGGCTTCAAGAGAAGTCCCAAGTTGACTGGGACTCTCTTCCTTGCACCTCATAATGAATCCATGCCCAACTAATCCCACGTGCCCCTCCTTAGCTTTTGCATGAGATCCCACACTAATCTCCATGCTGATTAAAGGGGAGGAGGCATCCAAGAGTTGGACGCCCTCCAAACGCTATTCAAAAGGGTTTGACACCAATATTAAAAGGGATAAGGGCATGGGTTTTAGGCTTCGTGCATATCTTTAGGGTGTGAGATATTGAGGATGCGAGACTCGTGAGGATGGAATGTGAGACCCATGAGGTGGGGACATGAGATCCATAAGGATGGGATGCGGGATCTAGAGAAGGGGATGCAAGATCGAGAAAAGGAGAGAGTCTTCTACTTCTTCTTCTTCCTCCTCCTGTTATTCTTCTTCCTCTAAAAGAGTCTAATGAAAAGAAGAAGATCTCTTCAAGCATCAAGCAAGTGATCTCTGCAAGAAAGCTAGCACCCCAGTAAGATCAAGAAGTCTTTGATTAGATCAAAGCCTTGTATGGATACCTGTAGTGGCCGAATACTTGTGTGGCTTTAAGGAACTAAGAAAATATCTACGATCATCGATTCATAGTGAAGAACTATCTGTGCAAAGGTATGAAGATTAGATCTTCTTTACTTGTTATTTAAATTTTAGATTTTGTTTTCTAAATCATGTCTATTATATGAAGATCCTGTTGCATGATTTTAAGATTAGATATAATGCATGCATAGATTAAAAATGGTTTTAATCTATTTTCTTTCACTGCATTCATAATTTTAGAAGTAAAAATCTGCATGCATGAAACCATGGTAATCTATCATATCTCACTATCAGACTGAATAGAATCTATAGGGTTATATATATACGAGGTTGTGTATGATCAGATGGTTAGATTCAAATTGACATGTTAAAGATTTGACAATGTCAAAGTGTTGATACTATCAAATCCAAAGGCAATAGAACTCTTTACTAACTTTGAGCTATCAAAGGTTAATCCATCAAAGTTTATCCATCAATATGATTGACGTACAGAAGGACTCCCCTACCCAAGAGTTGGCGCTACCTAATATTTCCTCATGCAATTCCTCACACCCCATGTTTTCTCACATGAAAGTGGGATGCCTAAAGTGTTGGCGCCCAAGAGTTATGTTGTCAATAGATTCCTCACACACCCAAGGGATAAGAGCCCAAAGAGTTTGGGCATCCCAAGAGTCCTTTTCAACTTACGTCTTTGACTAGTCAAAGAGTTTGACATGTCAAAACCTTGATGCCATAGGACTCTCATTATAAAAAAGGGAAATCAAATCTCATGCCTAATGTTAATGAGTGCCTCAACATTTCATGCTCTCTCTCTCTTTCTAATGCCTTCACATGCACACCCTCTCTCTCTCATGCCCTCACATCTCACATCCAAGGAGTTGGACACCCCATCTTCTCTCATGTGCAAGTAGTTTCATGCCCAAGAGTTGGACATACACAAGAAGGAAAAGAGAGAGAGAGTGCTGGATTTTCTTGAAAGGAAAATTAAGAAAGGATGAGGTGCTGGATTCCCTTGACAAGAGAATCAAGAAAGGATGAGAAAAAGTTCCTGATCCATTCAAGTGCAGAGCACAATATGTAAAGAGAAAAGGTTGAAAATCTTGAGAAAGATTTTCAACAAATAGAGAAACGAAATCTACCATCAAAGAGGATCTCTACAAAAAAACTAGCATCCCGATAAGATCAGATACTCTGATTAAACAACAGCCTCATGTAGATACCTGTAGAGGCTGGATATTTATGCAACTTCAAAAAAATCAAGAAGACATCCACGATCATTAAATTGCCATGTAGAGCTATCCATACAAAGATGAAGATCTGATTGATAAGTACCATAAATTCATTGATAAAAATATTAATTTATAAATTAATTTATTTTATTTTTAAAAATTAATATTTTTATTTATTTTTTATAAAACATATACACCAATGAAAAGAGCTCAATTTTTTGATTAAAATAAAGAAAATTTGGAGCAAATCGGATATAAAATGGATATGGTATGAAGTTTCAAAGAAAAAAGAAAATAATAATAATAATAATTTTTTTAAAAAAATTGGCTAAGTTGGTTCGTCCAAAATTAGCCTAGTCCGATCGAGAGAGCATGGCCCAGCACCCGCTAAAGGCTTTAGAGCCCTAGCCCCTGCTAAGCCCAGCCCTGCGCCCGGCCCACCATGACATCACCCTGAGGTCAAAAAAATGTGGCTTACGATGGATCGGCATGCAAGGGTATTTTGGTCATTTCCATTGCAAGGCGTGTGGCAATTGGTCCTAGTATATGGTACGCTCGATCCATGAGGTCCACAAGCACAATAATGGCACAATCCAATGGCTATGCTCGTTCCTGGTCTAGATCCAACAATTAAGAAGCATTCCTATTTTGATTTAGTCTAGCTCTCTCCTATTGCACGATCCGACGGTCCAGAACAATTTATTAGCACGATCTAATGGCAGTGGAGCTCCCATCATTGAGATTTGATGGCTGAGGATAGTGCCGACTAGAAGAAGGTCTCTGAAGGGATTTTTGGTACAATCAGATAGCTCTAAAGCATCTGATGAATAAGATTGGATGGCCATAGTTCAATCCAACTTGATCTAGGTAATTAAATAGTATTTTTTGGAAAAATTTGGACCATTCGATTTCCATCTGGTGGCTAGCAGGAACTAGGGCTTTGTATTAACAGCAAGGAGCTTTGTTTGACTCATTTCAGGAGTTCTAAATCAATTTTTACCTAGATTCTTCATGCAAGCTCTCTCTCCACTCTATAAAAAAGGCACCAGATGACTGTGAGAAGCTATCTTCGATCAAGAAAAAGCTACAATACAGGATCGATCCAAGCTTGGATTGATGGTTGTTTCAAGGCAAATGGTGTCGAGAGGAAGAGCTTGTCTTCTATGCCATCTCCATGCTAACGTCAATCCAAGATCAAGATCACTTATTCTAGTTTTTATTTATTTTCTATTCTTTTTTATTTCATGTATTTAAATTCTCAACTTTAAATTAATGCAAAATTTATTTTATGCTCTTTAAATTTTTATTTTTTACTTTTAATTATAAATTTATTTTTATTGTAAGTAGATACTAAGATCAGAATAGTAGATCTTAATACCAAGTTTATTTTTCTGCATTATTTAATTTTTATTTTTTATTTATAATTTTATTTTTCAACTTCAATTTCATTTTAAAATATTTTTTTTATAAAATTAAAAATTTTAAAACTAAAGCATTGCCTTCTCCATGGATTTGATCCGACTCTTTACTTTCTATGTATTTTTAATTATTTAAAAAAATTAAAATTAAATTGATAAATATAATATCTTAACGATAACATCATGATTTATCAAGTTTTTGGCATCGTTACCAGAGAGGCACGAGCATTAAAATTTTTGATCTATTTAATTTTTTTATAAATAATTTATAAATAAAATTTTTATTTTTTAAAATTTTTTTATAAATATTGATTACTAACTTTTTTTATTTATTTTGTAGAAAAAGAAAGTAAAAGAATAAAAAAAATTAGGACAAGAAAGAAAGCATCCAATCTTATTTGGTGAGATGAATCATAACCTTAGACCTCTTTTTTTATATTATTTACTTTATTTTTAAATTAATTTAAAAAATATCTACTTAAATCTAATTAAAAACTTCATAATAATAGTAAAAATTCTAATTGCTTAGAGCATCCATCATATTAGATTTATTTTTTATTATTTTGGTGATTGTTGGAGACAAAGTCTCTCAAATTTAATTAGTTTCATGCATTTAATTTAGTTATATAGAATCTCTTGTTTGAAATTGATTATGCATATTCATCTTAAATCAATTAAAGGGCACAATCCATTAATCAAGATAAGGTAGAAATTTGATCATCCTTTCTTAGCCCACAAACAACCAACCAGCATCTTTCATTGACCTAAGCCATTAAATTAAAATCAATTGACATCAATCCTAGAAACTCGAGCTCATTTAAACAAGAAATCCTAAGAGTTAGATTGGATTAGAATTAGTTATTTTGACTAGTGTCTAAGGCAAGTGGTTCAGAAATTATATTCCAAAAAAAAATGGTTGTTTAATTAGTTCCGTTAGCTTACCTGATCAAGATAATTAGTATCTAAGAAAAGCAATTGAGGAATTTTCACTAATCTTACACTCACCTAGCCAAATAGCTGATCTTATACTTAGAGGGCTTGAAGGTGATCTTAATAGTTATGAGCTATCTAAACCTAGAATAATCCTTAGTCAAGATTGATTACTCAACTTGATTGCTAACTAATCATCAAACCTAACTTAACTAATTCTTCTCTCTCTTCTTAGCTTTAGAACTCCTTAGGTTCTTTTCTTTAGAACTCTTTTCTTTCTTTCTTCTCTTTTTCTTCTCTTCTCTTTAAATAATAATAATAAATAAATAAATAATAAAATTATAAAATAATAAAATAATAAAAATAAAATAATAAACTAATATTTTTTTATAAATAAAATAATAAAAAAATTAAAAATTTAAATAATAATAAAAAATAAAAAAATAAAAAAATCTATTTTTTTTAACCATACGTTAGGGTTGCATGAGTACATGCATGGTAAGATATCATTTTTTCTGATCTAGTTAAATCTAATCATGAAATTGAATGGCTGATCCACATTAAACCCAAAAATCAAATGGCTGAAAATTATAGAGAACCATCTAGGTAGATGAAGAAATACTTTATTTCTTTCACTTATAATCCATCGACTTGTATCTACTTATCTGATATTCCTGCAAGTCACTATGAGATCAAGTCAACCATAATCTAGATGCTTCTATATTTTTATGAAAATACCAATAAAGATTTTTATAAGCATCTAGATGAGTTTTTAGAAATCTGCTCTATGGTAAATATTCAAAATTTTGCTAATGATACCCTTAGACTAATCTTATTCTTTTTTCATTAAAAGAAAAAGCCAAATATTGGCTTGGCATAATAGGAAGACCAATCCAAATGGCTGAATTGCAATATGAGTTTCTTAAGAAATTTTATTTTATAGGTCAAACCATTACCATGAGGTGAGCCATCACTGAATTTACTCAGCTTCCAAAGAAACAAATTCATAAGTCATAGGAGAGACTTAAAAACTTCTTAAAAAATAACTATATCATAATCTATCTAAGTAGCAAATTATTCAAGCTTTTTATGAGGGCTTAGGAGATCATTATAGACAAATGATAGATGCATCTTGTGGAGGTGCATTTATGAGCAAAAGTGAGGATGCTGCCTATGCCTTATTTGAAATCTTGAGTGAAAACTCAATCAATCATACTTCATTATCTTTCGATGAAAGATCAATTTCTTACCAAAAATAGGCAAGAATCTATGAGTTTAAACATCCAGACTCTAATTCTAAGGCTAACTTAAATCTGATTAATAAAATGATTCTTCTTGCACAGAAATTAGATAATTTTTAATCTTAGATCAACAATCTTCTGCACAATACGCATCATCTTCTAATTATCAGAAGTTTTATTTTATCTGTGCTAGCGCAGCCCATCATGTAAGTGAATGTCCCATAGTTGCACAGTTTCTACCTTTCATCCAAGAATAAGTCCAACTTGCATAAGGCTACTCTAAACTAATTAATGATCCATTTTCAAATTTATATAACACAGGTTAAAGAAACCATCCTAATTTTTATTGGAGATCCCAATAGACTCAAGCTCAAACCCAAATTCCACCAGTGAAAAACTTTTAAAATATGTCTTAATATCAGAACTATGCCTATAATAGAGGTCAGACTAGTCAGTCTACCTAGCCACTGTATTATAATCAACCATCATATCTACCTCCTCAATAGACTAATCTAGCCAACGATAGGATTAACCAACTGTAACAATTAATTTTGACTCAACAGCAATCCATCACTAGGCTAGAAGCATAAATAGGATAATTAGCTAAGTCTACCATGAGGAGAGAACTAGATTAATTATTGAGTCAACCGATAGCAAATCCTATAAACAATCTACCTATTGTTCACCAACCACCTGGACCAAGTTATCAATTCAATGACCCATCTAAGAATTCTCAATTTGAGAATGCCAAATCAATTTCTAAACTTAGAAGTGGTGGGATTTTTAAGGACCCATACCAAGACCCGATGAGTGAGGCTAGTACAGATGCTAGCCAAAATAAAATTGAGAAGAAGAGGTTAGTACTAAAACTAATCATATAGAGGAACCTAAGTCAGGAACTAATATTGATTCTAGTTCTAATCTAAATGAGATAAACAAAAGGAAGAAGAGAGTAGATGATTTATCTAAGACTTGTAAATCTAAAGTTCTATTTCCTTCAATCCTAGATGCCGGTTCTTCTTATAAAAAATAAGGAACATATAATGAGGAGCCAATGGAGTTGTTTAAGCAAGTTCATATTAATTTACCTCCAGAATTGAAGCCATCTTTAGTTATATCTGAGTATGAATGTTTAGAATCGAATGACACCCTCCTAGCACCCATTGCATCGAATTTAACTCCTAACTCAAAAACTCAATTCATGAGCATTTTAGAAAAATAAATAGAAGAAATTCTTGACAAACAAGAATCTAAGATTGGGATCGCAAGCTATCTTCCTATAATTTATAATAAATTAATAAAATTTATCAATAAAGAGATCACAAGCTATCTTTCTGATATTAGCAATCCAAAATCATTAAAATTTATCAATCCAATATTCGACACGAAATAGGTAAGTTGCATTGTGTCTGGTTAAAGATAATAAACTTAATAATTATTGGAAGGCAATTCAATATTTATTTATTTTTTTCTTACATCTAGTTTATCTTTTTACTTACTTTCTTTTTAAG
The DNA here is from genome assembly GCA_006176705.1 of Cocos nucifera. Taxonomy (NCBI): domain Eukaryota; kingdom Viridiplantae; phylum Streptophyta; class Magnoliopsida; order Arecales; family Arecaceae; genus Cocos; species Cocos nucifera. The sequence continues at coordinate 876,489 of QRFJ01000091.1, read as the reverse complement.
ACATATTGAATAAGTTGGAGAGAGAGCCAAATCATCAAGTCACATGTTGGACCAAAAATATATTAAGTCAGGTATATTCTTTCTTATTCTTTATTATATTTTTTATTTTTCTTTCTTTATTAAGGACAATGTTGATTAAGTTAGAAGAGAAGAATAATAAAAATTTTAAAATTATTTTTTTAAATTTTTGAAGAAGTTAGTATTTAGTAATCACCTGATTATGCTCGAGAATCAAGTTGAACCAAAAATTTTTATTAAAATAAATTGATGCACAAATCAAAAAATTTATAAGATATTAAGGGATTAGGTATTAAGAAAATCCAATAAAAAATTAAGTTTAGAATATAAAAATTTTTTCTTAAGTATTTCTAATTTTTTCTACCAGCATCAAAGAAAAGTCTATTTTTTATGGGCTTATATAGGATAACTATATATTTCTTTATAAAAAAATATTTTTAAAATAAAATAGTTTTTAAGTACTTTTTACTAAGTAATCAAGCCTCTTTACCTAAGCAAGCATTGAGTTTCGCATCAAAAGATGAAAAGGATAAAGAAGCTCATTATAAAGCTAGTCTTAACTCGTAGCCTGTTTGATTCGAGCTAGTAAGCCCAAGGGATATTTTATACCTAGTGCCCTAAAGCTAACTAGTTTGAAAGTTATTGGCCCAAAACTCATTACATAAATCAAATATAAAGCTTAAGAGATTAAGATACTCGATAGTGGTATAATATTAAAATAAAAATATATTGATTTTCCTACAAGTAACAAGTCTTATTATCTAAGTAAGAAATGATATTCGCATCAAAAAATGGATAATATGAATAATTTTTTTTAATAAATAAAGGATGGAAGTAATAATATATTTGCTCATATGAAAGTTTGGATGATTTAGAGATAAAGATAGGAACAATTTAGAAAAAAGTTTAGTATTCTTTACTTAATTTTAATATTGGTTAAGTATTAATACCCTGATGATATATCTTATTTATACTCTACTGAATATGAAAGGCATGATCAAACAACTCTAAAGCATCTGATGAACAAGATCGGAGGCCATAGTTCAATCCGACTCGATCTAGATGATTAAACAATATTTTTTAAAAAAATTTGGACCATTTGATCTCCATCTAACGGCCAGCAAGAACTAGGGCTTTGTATTATTAGCAAGGAGCTCTATTTAACTCGTCTTAGAAGTTCTAAATCAATTTTTACCTGGATTCTTCATGCCAGTTCTCTCTCCACTCTATAAAAAGGGCACCAAATGATTGTGAGAAGCTATCTTTGATCAAGAGGAAGCTAAGGTATGGGATAGAGCCAAGCTTGGGTTGATGGTTGCTTCGAGGTAGATGGTGCCGAGAGGAAGAGCTTGTCTTCTACACCATCTCTATGCCAATGCTGATCCAAGATCAAAATTATTTATTCTAATTTTTTATTTATTTTTTATTTATTTTTTATTTATTTTTTATTCTTTTTAATTTTATGTATTTAAATTCTAAACTTTAAATTAATGCAAAATTTATTTTATGCTCTTTAAATTTTTATATTTTAATTTTAATTATAAATTTATTTTATTATAAGTAGATGCTAAGATCTAAATAGTAGATCTTAGTACCAAATTTATTTTTTTATACCATTTAATTTTTATTTTTTATTTATAATCTTATTTTTTAATTTTAATTTTATTTTAAATTTTTTTTATAAAATTAAAGATTTTAAAACTAAAGCACTACCTTCTCCAAGGATTCGATCTGACTTGCTACTTTTTATATATTTTTAATTATTTTAAGAAATCAAAATTAAATTGATTAATATGATATCTTAATGATAACATCACAATATATTACTAATCTTTTTTTCTTAATTTTAATCTTAACAATATGAAGGATCCTTATAATTATCATAAATTAATAAATAAAAGCATTAAATAATATAATATTTAATATTTATTTTAAAAATTGATACTTTTATGAATATTTTATAGAAAAAAGTTCACCAATATGAAGAGCTCGATTTATGAGTTCCAACACAATAAATTTTACTCAAATTGGAGCTAAAATAAAAAAGTTATGAAGCCCAGAAATTTAAAATAAAAAAAAAAAAATTAGATCAGTGCACAGTGGACCGATCGGTCGGTCCATAGAATAGGCATAGACCAGCCAGCTCAGTAAGCATGGCCAATCAGCAACTTCCACATGGCGAACCTAAACTGCTAAGAGGTCTATGAAAATTATATCACGGCGTACAGGGGGCTTTTTCATCAATTCATGTAGCGCAGTGAGCTCTGGTTGGTTGCAGTCCTTGACACGCCCGATCCATGGTGGTCCACGAAAAGAGTGATGCACGATCCAATGGCTGGCATCGCTGTCGATTGAGATCCAATGGCTAGCATTGATTCTGATTTGTTTCAGCACTTTCCAGCCTTCCTGAGCATGATCTAATGGTCGATATCGCTCCAAATCAAGATCCAACGACCTAAAATCAATCCAATCAGGAGTTCCCAATGGTAGTTTTTGATGGATTTAGAGCTGTTTGATCTCAAATGGATGGCTAAAAATATTCCAAGGTCTTTAATATCGATCCAAACTCAAACTTGAGTCCAACAAGGACTCACAAACTCATTTCTTCCTCTATTTAAAGCACTCTTCATACCAAAAGTCAGGAGCAGCCTGCAGGGGCCTCAAAACCTCTTCAAAAGCCCTTTAGCTCTCTCTCTCTCTCTCTCTCTCCCTTCTCTTCTTCTGTCCTTCTTCTTTCTTTCTTTGTTCTTTCTTTTTCTTTTCTTTTTCTTTTATCTGGGAGATTCGATGATGCCGAAATCTAGCAAGTTCAACACTATATACGCCTAGAAGCCTCATATCTAGGGGAGTAAGGAAAGTCTTCTAAGCATGAGAGTTTGTAATTTGAACCCTATTTCTCTTTTTATAAGGCAATAAAATTTCTTCACCTTTTATATTTTTTTATTTTATGCTTTAATATCCTTATAATTTATAGCTAAAGAGACAGATCATGATCGTAGATAGATACGGTCTGTACTCAAGTTAGAATAAATTATAAAATTTATATTTTTAATATTTATTTTTTTATAATTTATACCTAAGGAGATAGGTCGTGATCGCAAATAGATATAGTTTGTGCTTAGATTAGGATGAATTATAAAAATTAAAATAAAATTATATTCTTTGATTGCATGATCTAAATAGTTTATATCCATAAGATGGGTCATGATCATATTAGATATGATCCATGCTCGATAGAATAGGTTATATTAGAATCATATCAAAAGAAACATATATCTCATAAGATTGCATGTTAATAATAGAAAGATTGTATGAATCAATTACAAACTTGAATATTGAAAGATGAAACTAAAATCTTAGATAAATTCTCTTCTTTAATTAATTTTAAAATCTTAATTAATTATTATTTTATTTTATTTATTTTAATTTAATTAAATTTATATTAATTTTTTAAATTTACTTATTTAAATTTTAACTTAATAAATTAATTTTATTTTTAATTATATTGAACATAACTTAGCCTTCAATTTTTAAGGAAATCGACATCCGACTTACCACTATTCTAATTAATAGTAGATCGATTTTAATTACTATTTCATGCTCTAACGATAAGCAATCAAATTTTTGATGTCATTACCGAGAATTATAGTATGGTTGCTTTAATTAATTAAAAATTAATTAATTAATTTAAAAAATATAATAATAATAAAATATTAAAAAATAAATAAAAATTTATTATTTTTTAATTTTATCTAGTTAATATTATCTTTTCATAATTAATTTTTACTCTCTATAGTTTAGATTAATTTATTATTTTTTAAGATTTAATCACTTGAATTTACTTTCTTTTATAAACCACAAAATCAAAAACTAAAAAAATATCTATAAAAAGACAAAACCATAAACCCCAATAAAATCACTAGCATCTCATAATACTTAAATAATATAAAAAATTAATTAAACCTTAATAATAAATAAATAAATAAATTTAAAAATTTACAAAATAATAAATAATTAAAAATAATATAATAATAATTAAATTAATAAATTAATTAAATTAATTAAAATATAAAATACTAAAAAAATATAAAATAATTAAAAATTATAAAAATTATAAAAATTATAAAATATAAAAAATATAAAAAATTTATGTTGACACCATATAAGCTATCTAGGGGACTAGAGACCTAAACAAGAAATCTAACAAGTAAAAACTTCTCACTTTTGATTGGACACCTTGCTTTGTTTGCATTGCATATCCATAATATACTTTAAGGGCAAAATCTATTAAATAAGATAAGATGAAAATTTGATTATCCTTTCTTGGCCCACAAACCATCATCCTTCATATTGCATTGACCTAGACCTTAACTTAAAATCAATTAGACATTGGCCCTAGGATAATCGAACTTATTAGGATAAGAAACCCTAAGAGTTGGACTGGGTTAGGGTTAGTCATTTGACTGATGTCTAGACAAGTGGTTCAAAGACTGTATCTCGAAGGAAGGTGGTTACTTAATTAGTTTCATTAACTTACCTGACCAAGATAATTGATGGCTAAGAAAAGCAATAGGAAAACTCCCATCGACTTTATACTTATCTGGCTAGTTGAGTAGCGGATTCTTTACTTGGAGGGCTTAAAGATGATCTTAGCAGTTAGGAGCTGTCTAGATTTAAGTACACCCCAGGATAGAGAGTCCATGTTTGCTTAACTTGTTTGCTATAACAACTCAAACACTAATTAAAATACTCTTCTTTATCATTGTTAGATCTAGGATCCTCTAGGCTTTCATCTTTAGAATTTTTTCTTCTTATTTTTTTATTTTTAAAATAAAATAAAATAAAATAAATAATAATAAAAGATGAATTTTTGTACTGATCTATCCCGTAGATTAGATCATCTAGAAGTCAATAGAAACCCTCCATATCTACCTTTTTCTTCTGTACAACAAGTTTGTGCAATTTATTCGAGCCACACCCACTTTATAAAAAGATGCCCAAACTAATTTTCTGAGAATATGCATCAGCAAGTTTATCAAGATCAAATTGAAATAACCTACAGATCAAGAAATAACCAATATTTTAATACTTACAATCAAGACTGGAAGGCTCAACCAAATTTTTTATGGCAATCACAACCAGTGATTACCCCGATGCCACAAAGATCCACTTTCATGGATGCATAATATGATATGCCCTACCCATAATATCAGTCTTCTCTAAATAACAATGAGTCAACTTCTGAAAAGAAGATTTAGCAAGCATTAAACGAGTTAGAATTCATCAATCAGACTGTCCAATAGATCTTTAACTCTTGTATGCAAAACTTTAAAGAACTAAAGAAGTGATCACCTACATTCAATCAGCAGGAGCAAAGAGAGTTGCCCAGTCAGTCCGAGAGTGACCCTGAGGAACCATACATGGCTAAAAATTTTAATATCCCTATAATTTTTTTTGAATAATCACATATAACTCTCGAAAATAATATGATCATAGAGCAACCCTATACAACTAAAAAGAATCTCTTAGACCATATCACTGAGACAATAAAATATAGGGTAGAGCCAGTATGGTGGGATAAATCAATTCCATCATCATCCTCTTTATCTATGGTCATAGAGCAATATCTCAAAACTAAAAAGACCCTCTTAAACCATATAATTGAGGAAAGAAGATATAGAAAAGAACCAGAATTATGGAATAAATCAATTTCATCATCTTACTTATATATGGACCCATCCCTAAGTGCCCTAGAATCACTCAGTCCTTTTAATGAGGATGGACAAACTGATGTGATGATGGAATCAATAGAGACTTTCCAAGAACCATAAGTAAATAATATATTAGAGAAAGCTTCACCCATAATTCTTTCTCAGGATTCATTAAATCCCTGCATAAGCCATTATGAGATGGATGATTTTGATGAAGATGGATACAATACAAAAATAAATGACCAAATAGATACATCCTACCCAAAAATTATCCCACTTTAGATTGAAAAACTTAAGCCACCACCTAGCCTACCAATAGCTCTCCTATTAGAACTACCAACTATACAAAAATTGAAACCACTTCTTGATGAATCTACTGATACTTTACTAGTGATACCTACCCAGGAAGACCAACTTATGGATGTTCTAATCACACATAAAGAAGCTATCAAATGGGATATTGCTGATATGAGAGATAATGATTTTAAGAATGATTTTTCGATATTCGATAGTACTTTTGAGGATAGCCTCCAAAATTTATCTACAATATTAAAATAATGTATGGAGGCAGAATTAAAATTAATTTAGAAAAAAATGCCATACCTTGGATCAAGAAGAGTTGATATCTAGATATATTAGACCCGAAAAAGGGATCATGATAGATCAAGTTATAATTGAAAAAATTTCTAAACTACCACTCTCGATTTCGGCCCATCACATACAATTCCTTCCTGATTATCATAAATACTATAATAATAAGAAACTTTGGAATAGCATGCTTGCTCTAAATACTCTATTAATTAGGACTAAGTCTAACCGCTGAAAAGTATTTTATGAATGATTTTTTGCCATTATGACAAGACCTCCTAATTGGCCCTATCTTTTTAGAACTTTGAAGGATGTGTTAAATTTGATTATACCTAAAATTTTATTTTAGGGTCTGGCTGAAGACGTTAAATTTAGCACTTACTAGAAGATATGCAATCCAAATTTTTGTATTTAACTTTTTTTTATTTTTAGTTTACTTTTCTTTCAGAATTAAGTTGGGAGGGAAACCACAAATCCTTGCTAGATGAAGAACAAATAATTTCAGGTCGAGACCATAAATATATTAAACCAGGTGAACTCTTTTTTTTTATCTTTTATTTTATTTATCACACTCTATTTCTTTCCTCTATTAAGGATAATGAAAATTAAGTTGGGAGGAAGGATAAATAAAAATTTTTAAGTCTTCAAGTATGGTAATAATTAGTTCTATGTACATGATTTTATCCTGATTTGAAGTTTTTCAGGCATTTTAATCAATGATTGATTAATGATCCAGAGAATTTTTGAAATACTAAGGATCCAATTATTAAAAAAATTTAATAAATGGTCAGATTTAGAATAGAATAAATTTTTGAGTGATTCTAAAACTTTCTTTCAGCCTATAGTCAATAAAGAATCTACTTTATATGGGTATGAGTGAAAAAAAGAATGATGATGAAAAAAATTTTTAAAAAAATAAAAATAAAAAATAAGTTTTAAACATTGATCTCCTATCGAGTAATCGAATTTCGTTGCCTAAGTAAATAATATTATTCGCATCAAAAAGTAGACAATGTGAAGAAGCTTGTTATATGGTTAGTTTTAACCTATAGCCTATTTGACTTAAGTCAGCAAGCTCGAGGGATGTTCTGCACCTAATATTCTAAAGCCAACTAGTTTGGAAGTCATTGATCCAAAACTCGCTATAAAGGTCAGATAGAAAGCTTAAGAGATTAAAACATTACACTAGCTGTAAAAAAAAAAAAAAAACTTTAAGTCCATACTAAAGATAGAGGATTTAAAGAATAAAAATGAAGAATTGATCAAAAAAAATTCTTAAATTTTATGTACTTTACTTAACCACTATTTAAAATAGAATAAATAATCCAATAATATATTTCTTAAATTTCTAATCAGGTATCAACTAACTTTAGGATGGCCTGAAAAAACTTTTATATTCCATCAAGTTAGTGCATATCTCTAATTTTTCTCTTTTTATTCAAGGATGAGTAAAACTCAAATTGGAAGATATGATAATTATTATAAATTAATAAATAAAAATATTAAATAATATAATATTTAATATTTATTTAAAAGAATTAATACTTTTATGGATGTTTTATAGGAAAGAAGCTCACCAATATAAAGAGCTCGATTTATGAGTTCCAACGTAATAAATTTTACTCAAATCAGAGCTAAAATGAAAAAAATATGAAGTCTAGAAGTTTAAAATATAAAAAAAAAAAAAAAAATTAGACTGATGCACAGTGGACTGACCATCCGGTCCATGGAATAGGCATAGACCAGTCAGCTCAACAGGCGCGGCCAATCAACGACTGCCACATGGCAAACTTAGACCACTAAGAGGTCTATGAAAATTATATCATGGTGCACAAGGGCTTTCTTGTCAATTCATGCAGCGGGCCGAGCTATGGTTGGTTGCAGTCCTCGACATGCTCGGTCCATAATGGTCCACAAGAATAGTGATGCATGATTCGATGATTAGCATCGCTGTCGACTAATATCCAATAGGTGGCATTATTTTGATTTGTTTCAGCACTTCCCAGCCTTCCTGAGCACGATCCAATGGTCGATATCACTTCAAATCAAGATCCAATGCTCAAAATCAATCCAATAGTGATCGGGAGTTCCCAGCAATGGTTTTTGATAGATTTAGAGCCATTTGATTTCAAACAAATGGCCAGAAATATTCTAGGATCTTTAATATTGATCCAGACTCGAAATTGAGTCCAACAAGGACTTACAAACTTGTTTCTTCCTTGATTTAAAGCACTCTTCATGCCAAAAGTCAGGAGCAACCTGCAGGGGCCTCAAAACCTCTTCAAAAGCTCTTTAGCTCTCTCTCTCTCTCTCTCTCTCTCTCTCTCTCTCTCCCCCTTCTCTTCTTCTCTCCTTCTTTCTTTCTTTTTTTGTTTCTTTTTCTTTTCTTATTCTTTTATCTAGGTGATTCAATGATGCTGAAAGCTAGCAAGTTCAATACTATATACAGCTAGAAGTCTCGTATCCAAAGAAGTAAGGAAAGTCTTCTAAGTCTGAGAGTTTGTAATTTGAATCCTATTTCTCTTTTTATTGGGCAATAAAATTTTTTCATCTTTTACATGCTTTTCTTATTTTATGCTTTAATGTCCTTACAATTTATAGCTAAAGAGATAGATCGTGATCATAGATAGATACGGTCTGTACTCAAGTTAGAATAAATTATAAGATTTATATTTTTAATATTTAATTTTTTATAATTTATACCTAAGAAGATAGATCGTGATCATAGATAGATACGATCTGTGCTCAGATTAGAATAAATTATAAAAATTAAATCAAAATTATATTCTTTGATTGCATGATCTAAATAGTCTATATTTATGAGATGGGTCATGATCATGTTAGATATGGTCCATGCTCGATAGAATAGGTTATGTTAGAATCAGATCAAAAAAAACATACATCTTATAAGATTGCATGTTAACAATAGAAAGATTGCATGAATCAATTACAGACTTGAATATTGGAAGATGAAACTAAAACACTAGATAAATTCTCTTCTTTAATTAATTCTAAAATCTTAATTAATTATTATTTTATTTATTTTATTTTAATTTATTTAAATTTATATTAATTCTTTTTAATTTACTTATTTAAATTTTTATTTAATAAATTAATTTTATTTTTAATTATATTGAACGTAACTTAGCCTTCAATCTTCGAGAAAATCGATACCTGACTCACCACTATTTTAATCAATAATAGATTGATTTTAATTATTATTTGATGCTCTAATGACAAGTAGTCAGATCCAAGTTTGATTCGAGATAAGATCTTGTATAATTAATTTGAAATTACTTTTATTCTACTGTATATTCATTAAGAAAATTTTATTTTATCCTTCCACTACACATATCAATCAATCCCTAGTTTCTAAATGGTATCAAAGCCATCCTCATATGTTTTAAGATTAGATTGCTCATTTGCATATTGTAGATCATACTTTATTACTATTTTCATGGTATCTTTTTGTGATGATTGATCACAAGTAGATAAGATCATGAACATGATGATTTATGGATTGTTTAACAAGATTCGAAAATATAAAGTATGGTCTTATTGGTTGATTTAATCAGCTAATGTTAATGGCCGATAAGATCAGAAAGTTGTGGTGTTGAGATCATATGATATCTATTCGAGTCCATATTAAACGATCAGTATAATACCTAATTCTAAAATTTTCTATTTTTTATGTATATGATGCATGAGGTAATCATCATAGACAATGACCCTTTTATATTTCTTTTTGTAATGTATATGACGGCTGGTTTTGGATGCCTGCAAGATTCAGCAAATTAATGTAATTTGGAGACTTGCAAGTCTTATCATATCATATGTAAAGGGTTGTATTTATTCATTATGAGTCTTAGGTTATATTGTGTGTAGTTGCACATCAGTGGTTGTTGGTTACAAGTCTTTAAGCATGAACTAATTGGAGAAGCTGGATCAAGGTGTTGATCGTGATGAGATTAAGGATGAGCTAGATCGATTCAAGGAGTTGAAGATGATCAAACCAATTAACATGTTTGTATTTATAATTTTGACCCTTAGACCTTGATTTAGCTTAGTGGCTCAAGCTTGAATCCTCTGATTAGATCCATGATGATTACTAGTTGTTTATATGCTCTAAATAGATTTATTATTTACATTAGATGTAAATAACTTAATAGATGAGACCTAATTAAAACTTCTCAAAATATATTAAGTCAAGCGGTATTTCACCATTGTAGATGTATAGGCATCCTACTGATGTTGATCGCTCTCTACTGGTTACAGTAGTCAGTTGCATCGAGAAGGCGCAACCACTCTATTAGCATAAGATACTGTAAGATAAAGATGGGGTTGGATCCAATAACTATTAGATGAGGGATCCAATGATGGCTTTGTCTACATGTTTGAATATGGGTCTAAATTAACTAAGAAATGAGACCAATAACTATTAGATAAGGCTTACATGAATTAGAGACCGAAGATCACTATAACTTGCTTGAGAAGCATTCGACAAGAATTGTTCACTCACTAGTTTGCGATCATCAATAACTATTAGGTAAGGTGGTGCATCAAATTGATGGGATTGCAGTACCCACTTGAAATCCTAGTTGCAAAGATTTTTGTCCAAGGAGTATAAGAGATTCAAGAAAATAGTAAGAGGCATATTTGCTTTTAAAAATGACCCTAAAACGAATATTTCAAAGCAAATACAAAATCTAATTTGAATCTTTACTCTCTACAAGAACAAAATATCAGTTTTTAACCCTCTAGCTCACATACTTGAAACCATTCGACTAATTGGGATCAATTATAAAAATAGGCTCAGGAACATAAAAGTAATTTTAAGTTCTAAGAAGTTAAGCTAAGTTCTCGACAAGATATCCTCATGTTATCAAGCCATTTGATAGTTGACCAAAGGGCAGTCTATCTATGATCATTGTTTGATAATGATCAAAAATTTAGAGGAGCTTGAGAAGCTTGGCATGAAGTGTATAAAGAACTACAAGTGGATTTGATCTTATAATCCCTTTTTGATTCGTATGGATAGTTTATAGTAAACTACCATATGAATAAAATTGACTGCACCATGGCTGAATTATTAAACATATTGGTAATTACTGAAGAAGCCTTGAAGTATTCAAGGGGCATGGCTCTCTTTTTGGAGTGGACTGCTTTTATCGATAGAAAGTCTAATTGAAAGAAGAAGAAGCCTCCGAAGAAGCAAAAGACCAAGAGCAAACCAAAAGGAGAAGTTCCTAAGAGGAAGGTCACTAACAAGAGAAAGTGTTTCCACTCCAATATTGAAGGCCATCGAAAAAGAAATTGCCCCATATACCTGAAGTTCCTAAGGAAAAAGAAGGACACATCTTTGGAAGGTATATCAGACCTGCTCATAGTAAGTGCTGTAGAATCTAAGAGACATAGAGGTAAGATGAACCTAAAGTATATGTTGCACCTTAAGCTTGGTCATGTTTGAGAAGATAAGATAAACATATTGGAGAAAGATGGGCTTTTTGGCTTATTGATTATCGAGTCATATCCAGTTTATAAATTTTGTCTTCAAGAAAAAATGGCCAAACTATCTTTTATAGAACAAGGAGAGAAGACCATTGAAATACTTATCCTAGTACACATTGATGTGTGTGGCCCACTCGATGTGCGGGCTAGGGATAGTTATCTTTAGTTCATTATCTTTGTCGATAACTTTTCATGGTATGGATATACGTATGAGATACAAATTTAAAGTCTTTGAAAAGTTCAAAGAATTCAGATATAAGGTAGAGAAGCAAACTAAAAAACTTCTTAAGGTTCTTCGATCAAATTGAGGAGGTGAATATTTTAGTAGAAAATTTTAGAATTATCTCAAGAAAGATGGTATGGTCTCATAATTGACTCCTCTAGAACACCTTAACTCAATGAGGGGTCGAAGTAGAGAAATTGAACCCTATTGGATATAGTTTGGTCCATGATGAACTTTACTAATCTTTCTTAATTTGTTTCTTTAGGGACATGCATTGCTTATTTCTATTTACCTATTGAATAGGATTCCCTCTAAATATATTCCTACCATGCCGTATGAAATATAGCATGGTAAAAAATCAAGTGTTGGTCATCTCAGGATTTAGGGATGTCTGGTTTATATCAAGTGACTGTAGATGGACAAGTTAAAGGCTAGATCCAACAGGCTTATTTCATTAGATATCCTAGAGAACCTATGGGGACCTTTCAAAGGATCATAATGCAATTATAAGCTGGCATGCTATCTTCTTAAAAAATAGTTTATACAAGATGAAGGTAGTGAAAGAAAAATTAAGCTCGAAGAGAGAGTCTTTGAAGAGCAATGAGTCATAGCACCTATAGAACCTATTCATATTGAGCCAGTACATGCACTTCCTTTTCAACATCATAGATCAAGTAGGATTTTCTATCTTCCTAAAAGTTATACTATAAGAAAAGTTACATACACCCATACTTTTTAGTCATATACATACATGGATAAAATATCAAATTCTAAAAAAAAGATTATATATACCCACATTTATCAAATGTGAAAATGCTATAATTAATTTTTAACTTACGTTTCAATGATTAAACATGAGTAAATCAAATCTGCTAAAAGATAAATGTGGGTAATACAAATCTACTAAAAAATATACTAAATATTGAAGGAAAGTGATAGGCACCAAGAGAGGAGCATCAAAATAAAGAAAAATAGAAAAAAAAGGGAACCTCGATGCCCCGCCAATAGGAAACCCGACGCTCCATCTCCTAGATCAGACTGCATGGAGGCACAATATTAGAAATAAGGATTTCATTAATGAAATTTACTAACAAACATGATCTATCAAAAAAATTTGACAGATCATCGATAGATTTTCATAAAAAAATACAACAAAAAATAATTGATATGTCTTAAAATCTCTCATAAATTTTTGATTAATTTAGTGATCGATTTAGAAATAACTCCATTAGAAAATCCTTCAAAATTTTTTTAAAAAAAATAAAAAATATATATCAAAAATATTTATAATCAATTTAGTGATAAATTATTTATCAATAATTTTTTGATGAAGAATTATATCAGAAGCATAATTTTAAAAAATTTAAATTATTAAGATAATTCTGTCAGTGATGTTAACAAGTTTGAAAATAAAGTTAAAATCTGTGATCGATCAGAAATTGGGACCATAAGTTTGGAAAATAAAGTCTAAGATATAATTTTTTAAATTTTTTTATAAAATAAATTTACAATAGGTAGATGGAAAGATTTGAACTTAAAATTCTTAAATAGCATGTCCACTACCTCATCTATCAAAGTCTAACCAAATCTTTTATATATTATGATTGATTGGATATTTATACCATTTAAACTCTTATATATAAATCAAGTCAAAATTCTTACCCATTAACTCGAAGAAAGCTAACCGAATCCAAAAAATCAGATCAAATTTTAGACTTCTAAATAAAATTCTATATTTATTTTTTAAAAATTATCAATAAAAAATATTTTTGATCAGTTTTTGGGTTTTTGGACTTGGATCCAAATGCAAATTTCATTTGAATAATATTTTTTGATTTCAAGTTCGACCTAAATTCAAAATAAGTAGAATGCTAATCCAAAAATTTGATTAAAACCTAGATCAGATTTTCGGATCATAGAGATCCATTATTATCCTTAAGGTGAGATAAATTGCTTCCCTATTGTTAGGTAGAGCTGGCAATGGGTCGAGTATGGGTCGGGTTGGCCCATATTCATACCCGTTTCATAAGTAAAAACTCCATATCCATATCCGTCCCATACCCATCTTAGGTTAGGTCAAGTCGGATCAAATCAAATAGAGATGCAGGTCTAATCGGGTTGGATATATTAGAAGGATTGGTCGAATCAGATGGGATCGGATAAGATGCATATAAATAATATAAAATCATCATAATTTTGAATGAATAAGATTATGACGCAGACGTCATAGCAAATAGATATACGAATTTAAGAGATCGGATCCGAAAAGATGCAAAATCAACCTAATCGCACCGATTCTTATAGAGTTCTGACATTGTCGAGCTAGAACGACCATAACTTTGTCATCCCATGTCAAAATCTTTATTATGACCTCATTTTGAAAACCTCTTTTCGAGCTCTATATGCTTGGCTACTTCACCACTACTACAAATTTCAGAACTTAATTAAATTGTCTAACAGGCCTACGAGAGTGTGTAAGATTACTAAAATTTCTAGTTCGATTGAGAGTCTAATTTTTTACTTTTTTTTTAAATTTTTGTTTAGGATTCTTTTTTATTTTTGAATTAAGGGCTTTACACTATAAATAAGGCCCTTGGCCATCGTTGTAATCGGTTAGTTTTGAGTCTATTAAATTAAAATTCGAGAGAAGAGATTTTTCTTCTTCTTTCTTCTATTTTTTTCGTTTCGTGCATCTTCCATCCCTCTTCCCCAATGATCGCCGTGCTATAGGCTGTGTCAAGTTATCTCAGGTCGGGTTCGAGTTAGGGTATATCATTACTTGTACCTGATTCAAAATCATTTTGGATATTTTTTTAGACCCATACCCATCTCAAATTCCAATTAAATCAGATAAAATCCATCCCATTAAGTATATTATAATTAGGTTTGATCAAATTATTTTATTAAAATAAATTAATTTAGATTTAATATTTTTGGATTGGTTTAAAATGAAACCTAATTAAAATCCCTTTATATATTTTTATTTTGATATTGTAAGAAATTTTTTTTTTCACAAATTAAAAAAAAGAAAAAAAAGAAAAGAAAAAGCTAGGGGCAGTCTCGATTGGACTCTGTGCGTCTTCCTCTCTCTCAATCCGAATCAAAATCTTTTAAGAACCCTAGAATTCCCTCTATAAGATGGCATTCATCCTTCCATTGAGTTCCATCGAGATCTCCTTGGTTTCCACCGAAAGACCACCGAAGAATAGTCCGATTGGACTCACTCCTCACCGATGTACGGTGAGTAGCCAGTAAGCCATCGGTTTAAATAGGAACGCCCTATTTTATTTTATTTATGTTATTCCACCAAGTGCCGCCGGTAGCTATCTGCCGTTGGAGCAAGTGCCGAGGGCATGGCTTCCCCACTGCCGGGAGCCGCCATGGCCGGCCCCGTCTTCCACGGCCGTATGTGAGAAAGGAAGAAGATGGTGAATAAACCCTAGTTTTGAAGAAGAAGAAGAAGAAGAAGAGATGGAGAAGGCTTTCTCCCCACCCTTCTCTTCCTTCTCTTCGTTTTACTGGGCTTCTTCTCATCACCAATGCACGGTGAGGAGCCGGCGGCAGGTCGTCAGTTTATTCAAATAGGGTGGTCCCTGTTCTATTTTTCACTTGTTGAAGACCATTTCAGGGAGCATTTCACAACCTGGCTAGGAATAGAGATTGCTGTTAAAATGCTTAATGAAGATGTTATTACTGATGAGGATACAACATGGGTTGTTCTCTGTGTCTAGATGTATAGAATTTTGATGTTTGTTTCTTATTATTTTATTTCTAATTGATTCTGTAATGTTGCATCTCTTTTCTACGTGGTCAACTCCTTAGTCATTCTGGTTTATCTTTGATTTTTGCGGAAGGGAACTTAGATACGAGCTTTCATTGCTTGAGCAAATACAGCATCTAAATATTGTCCAATTTTTGGGTGCTATGAACTCAAAGTAATTGAATGATGACAGTCATGGAATATCTGCCAAAGATTGGTTTGTTGATTTGGAGCTCCTAATTTTTTTTGAGCTTTGTGAAATCTGTATCTATGTATTTTTGGCATTTGTTGTTCGTCTGATCTCACATATTCTTTTCCTTTCTCCAATCATGATACTAGCCAATTTTACCAGGTTTAGCCTTGTCATGGCTTCTTCTGGGTTGGGTCAACATCAGCCCAGTAATGCAAGAAATATTGTTTTTCCTGAACAATGTAAGATGTAAATAGTTATAAAGTGGTCTTCCCAATTGTCCATTATTATATGAATTGTGATTTTAATGTAGTTAGGATTAATAAACTGGAACATGTAGTAGTCATGCATATATATCATCTTTTATAAAACTTTAAACTCTAATATCTTCGGCATCAAGATGTTTGGGTATCCAATTGTATTTATTTTCTGAGATAAAGGCACTAAAAGGAAACCAGACTAATAAAATTGAAAATACAAACTCCTAACATAAAAGTTCTTAGTGGTACAAGTTTTTAGAATGTTACACTACGACACCACTGGGTGAACCTCAAGTTTGCTTTTGAAATTGAGGTAATTGGCATCTGCCCCCTTGGATTGACTCCCATCTGACATTTAGTCATTGTTGACTGAAAATTTTTATGGTGCCCTTGATATTGATGACCATTTTATGTTTAATCCCTAGTCCCATACACACTTATTCATAAATGTGTATAAAACAGAAATTACTCTGTATAGAAACAGGTGTAACTAAAAAATACAGCCTGATGTAGAAGCAGAACGTAAAAGTGCCAACCATCTAACGGCTAAACATAAAATGGCAGACAAACAAAAGTTGATTGTTAAGCTCCCATTGGAATTTTGTGAACATGTTTTATTTACTCGTATTGTTATACATCCTTGTCAAAGATAGGCCACGATGGTTCAAGAGAAAAAAGCTCAATAAAGAGATCAATCTTCTAAGATCAATTCAATATACCATTTGTCTATCTAAAATTTTCGATAAACATATGTCATTATTACTTCTTGAGGTTTTAGTCTACATAAAATGACATGTTAGCTATGTGATTTGATTAAATAAGAGCTGATTAAATCAGAGAAATGGACTGGTCCTCTTTGGTCTGAATCTCCAGTTTTGACTCTTGTACTGGTTCATATTTCAGAGTGATGTCAAACAAATCATACCAAATGGAAAGGCAGTCTGGTCTATATATTGCATGATGTCTTGGCTTACTTTTCATTCTTGGGTGCATGGTGATCTATACCCTATTTAAAACAGAAAGGATCAATAAAGTCATCAGTGTTCAAGTTGAACTTGATATAGCAAGGTTGTTAAGTTGGTTTTTGCCTTCCATTTTTTCAAATAAAACTACTAATGAGTAATCATTATTGAGATTGAAGTTAAATATTAGTTTCTGGCACTTCCTAAAACTTGGTCAATATTACTCAATTGTTCAATGTTTATGGAATTTTGCTTTCCAGTCATCTTTAATTTTCTAGCACTGCAAATGCAAGTATTAAGCTATGGGTCAAAATTTGCCGGTGGAATGAATTATTTGCATGTGTAAACTGTAAATGATTACATCTGTGCTCTTATTTCTTTATATCTCATGTGTGGATTCAATTTCACTACCTATTATTCTTTGAATAGCTTGAAGCTATTTGGATGTGCTTGCTTTGCTTATGATGAGTGAGATTACAGAATTGTATTGTTAGAAGTTAAGGGGCATTTGTAGGTCACAGATTTTGATGTCAACAAGCTGCTGAAGGTAGTGAAACCGTCCGTGAGGACAGACCAGTTTTTTATAAGAATCACTTAGCTTTTTCTTGTCCCACCTTTATAACTTCTGAAAGCCATATGATGTGAAATAAATAAGTGAACATGTGCTTGATTGATTCACTATAGGAAACAAAGCATCACATGAAAGACATTTTTAAGTATCAGAGTTTGAAAAAATCTAGATGCTAAGGTCTTGAGGTTAAAAAATTGTCTTAAAGGATAGCAGATACTTAAATTCTTTTTAATTGGTTTTGGTAATTGCATGTAGATTATCTATAATAACAGCATATCATATAAGTGAGAAACTTGCATCTGGATAAAGGGGAGACATCTATCTTTTTTGTTGGTGACACTATCAAAAATATTCTAGAATTACAAGGAAATGGAGAATAGTGTTGTATGGATTTTCTTTTGTGTTTTTCCCATTGCGGGATAACGGATGCAACATTTGACGGTTCATGATGGAACATTCCTTTTTTTTGGTAAAGGATGGATTATTCCTTTTCAGGACCAATTTTGAGGGGTGGCTGGATCATTGTTAACAACAAAAGTAGTCCACATGCCAGGAATTTATGAGCCATGATTGGACCAGGAATTTATGAACCATGTGCGGAGAGCATAAAGGTGGACCTAATTGCTAGAAACTCTATCCACAGATATTAGATACCGCAATGATTCTTGCATATATCTAGTGGGCATTGAGATTAGCAAGCATGGGAAGGCCCCACAATTGAATTCTACAAGTTGGCTGATCCACTGCTTCTGTGAATCTATAGATGCAGAGATTTGTGATGTGGATGGGTCATAACAGACGTGTAGATTGATTGGTAAAACATTAGCATAATTTTTGAATCAGATGATGCTGTGGTTTAAGAGACTTTGTGTCTGCATAGGGTACATGCATATTTGATGAGCACAAGGGTCATGATCATGTTTAGATTGATGTATTTTTAGAGTTATGAAGGAATAGTTAAAGATTATGGTGGAAAAGATAGGGATCCGATCAAGATTGTATGCTCATGTACAACCAAGATGTTAGACCCCTTAGGGAGGCACTCAATGTTTCTTGCAGCTCTAGGTTTGCAAAGAAGAATAGGTGCTAAGAACACCTTGATAGAATTGATGGGAAGGGACATTAAGTCCTTTACTACAGAGAGACCCTTAATAGGACTGTTTGACAAGATTTCCAATGCTGACTTAAGATTGATGGCGTCAAACTCTATATGGTCAATCATGCAGTTAATTGATTAGTATTTTTCAAATGCTTTGTTATATGAATCTATGTGGTTACTCTTATTAATAACCTAATATACCAAGCAAAAGCTGTCGTGTCTTATCCCATTTCTACAATGTTCTTTTTTCTTTGTGCTGCTAGCTTGGTCATGCTCTTTTAAGCCCAAGCTTCTAAGCTCAGCAATATATATGTAAAACTATAAATTTTTTTAGCAGGCAGGTATGTGGCTTCAGAACTCTTCTAAATGAAGAATATGGTACAAAAATGGATGTCTTTTCATTTTTTTTTTCTCTCTCTTGCAAGAGGTATGCTTTCTAAAAGCTTGCAAGTCTATAAACATATTTAGCTTGGTAATTTCAGCAATACTAGCATAGGAGAATGGTTGCTCTGCAAATTTCTACCTGGTTGTCCATCACAAAAGAACAAACTGATTTATTTGCAGGCATGCCCATGAATAGTAAAATAAGAATGGAATTTGTCTTAGACTTGATAAAAAATTAAAATTGTTGTTTGCTAGGGGGTAAGCTTGCATATGTCTGACCTTGTTTAGATCCTGCCTGCGGTGGAGGGAGCCTTATGCATTGGGATGCCCTTTTTTGTTAACCAGAGGAGAAATCCCAAATTGTGAACTTCTTTATTGTCAAAACCAATAGAAGTTTGTATTTTCTTTATACCAATCAATTAGAAAATAATGCAGATAAAGATGTTAAGGGTGCATAAATAAGTTATGTACTTGTGCTAGTTTGAAATATCTTTTGGTGTATATTATTGCAGTAGGAAAAGGTTCCATCCTTCGAGCAAATATATGAGCTTTATTGATTGCTCTTCTGCTTTTTCTTGGTGTTTTCCTCTATAAATGCACATCATTCACTAGATTTATTCAGTACTCATCTAGCAAATACTCATTGACAAGCAAGATGTATGTGCTGAATGTAATACTTTATATCTACAGAGGTATAGGCCATATTGTGAGGTACATGCAACCTATATTATACCAATTTAACATGAGTATTATGAGGGGCTACATGTCCTAGTATCTGATCTCTTGTTAAGGATTTCCTCTAATGGATCCTTACCCTAGTGTCTATCCATGTTTAACTATGGGGGGTGGGTGCTTCACGGTGAATTAAAGGGTTCCAGTTATATGCGATGCAATAGTCTCAAATGTCATGCTCTTGAGTTACCATTTTTCATGTTCATGTTGGTTCATATGCCTCATAAATGTTTATATATGCATTATACAGAGATTACATTTACAGCATAATATGTGCATAATCTTGTCTATCTAAAAATGCCATACTAGAGTTGTAAGCGGTGTACAGTTAAATTGGCATTTTTGGATAACTTAATTTTTATTTTCAAAATTATCATCTGATTTTTTTTGATATTAAAAGTGTCATGCAAGAAGCTAATGACCGTTTGCTCTACTTACCATTTGAATTTTGTTTTAAGTTGATTGTACTCATTTATTAATAGGATATTGCCAACATGAAAGAAGTTGGTAACTATTCGCCAAAAATAGACAAAATATCATCAGTTAGTACCAAACATAGCCTAGAGATATTTATAATATAATTACTTTATTCCACACTCGTAATTTAATATTTTTTAATAAAGTTGGCTAACTCTCAATTATTTCTAGAATGGTGATAGTGCTGAATAAATCTCTCCTTAAGTGAACATGCCTGTCTATTCCTGAATCATCTAAAATGGTAAGTGAAATTTAGTTTCATGAATTTAAAGATTTTAATAGAATGGTTTGATGTTGTCATAGTGGTGAATCATTAGGACTTGCTGATTAAATCTTAGGAAATCAATACTTGCAGGGTGAAGAAATTATTTTATTGGATATCTCACAAAAAGAAATAGGCAAAAGAACATTCATTTCTAATAATAAAGGCAAGATATTAATGGACAAGTGTTTGGGAGATGTATTTTGTGAGGTTTTCGTTTCTTATGCACCTAAGCCCGATGCTCCATTGCTTGTAGAGGACAAAAGTTGAGCTTTAATGAAACATACTATGGGCACTCACATTATTTGGTGGAAAAATTATGTATGCATCTAGATACATATATTTTTAATAGTCACTTAAGCTCTAAAATAATATATATATATATATATATATATATATATATATATATATATATATATATATATATATATATATTCTTTTGCAGATTCAGGCTGGGGATATGATAGATGGTGTCAAGGAAAGAGATTGTCTTATCTTGCTATGGCTTCATAGGTTAATAAACTCTCAAATTTTGCAAAATAATTTTTTTGGTGTCAGCAATTCAACTTTATTTTATTCTCTTTTTGGTATAGCAAAAGTGAGCTTAGAACTTATGTATAAAGTAGAACTTGTGTATAAAGTATAGGAGGATCAACTGAAACTTATTTATTCTATGTTTTGAGTTATAGTATTTATTTTCTTTTATATTCAGAAATCTAATAGTGTATAGCTTTGTTCTTTGAATTTTGATAAAACTAAAAAGATAATTGGAATAATTTTTTTGAGACTACTACTATGTATGTTCAGTTCTCGTTAATATAATGGTAAAGATTGTCTTATTTGTAATTGTTTCATCTCTTTAAAGCTACTAGTCTTCATATATTATTCAATGATACATGATACTTAAATAAGTTACTAATATACCATTTCTATATTTATTTGTTATTATAGGTGATCCACGTATTGAAATTGGATATGACAGTAATATCTAAAAGTTGATTATATACCCACATTTTATTATTGATAGTAGAGGTCCATTTATACCCATGCTTTGGTAACTTCCACGAATTCTGATACGCATGTATTTAGTTATCCATGCACGTTTAATAAAGGAGGATATACATTAGGTCTATACCCATGTATATACTCTAATCTACGTTAGATATTACATGGGTAAAGCAAGAAATATACACACGAAAAGAAATAACGTGAATATAAGCTACATCCATGCTGGACATACCCACGTTTAACCAAATATGTATACCAACATAGGTGTAGGCGTATTCTCACATTTTTTAGGCCTTTACCCATGTATATTTTACGTGGGTGTATCTTAGCTTTCTTGTATTTTGGTAGAGAAAATAGAGCAAATATTCTTTATAGGAGATAGAAAATATAGATGATCCTAAAATCTACAACGAGGTGATGTTAGACATCGACTCCAAGAAGTGGTTGGAAGCTATGAAGTCAAAAGATGATTTGATGCATTTCAACCAAGTCTAAACTTTAGTGGATCCACCAAAAGATATAGTACCTCTTGGATAAAAATGGATGTATAAAAGAGCATAGGTTCGAATGAAAAGATAGAGACCTATAAAGTAAGGCTCATGACGAAAAGTTATAGTCAATACGAAGGCATTGACTATTAGAAGACCTTTTCATCTATAGCTTTATTAAAGTCTATTCGAACATTGCTTACTGTTGTAACATACTTTGATTATGAGATATGGTAGAGAGATATAAAAAACTATCTTTCTGAATGTATATCTTGAGAAAGATATCCATATACAGTAGTGTTTGGATTTTACTTCTAGTGATGAAAGTCACAAGGTATGTAAGCTGCAAAGATTTATATATAGACTAAAGCAAGCATCTTAGATTTGGAATACTCATTTTAATGATATGATAAATTATTTAATTTCATCAAGAATAAAGAAAAATCATGTGTTTATAAGAAGGTCAGTAGGAGTACTGTTACATTTCTCGTATTATATGTGGATAACATCCTCCTGATTGAGAATGATATTTCCATGCTGACTTCAGTTAAGATGTAGATGTCTAAAGAATTCTCCATAAAGGATCTTGGAGAAGCATCCTGTATTTTAAAAATAAAGATCTATAGAGATAGATCTAAGAGGATGCAGAGGATGTGCTGAAGAGGTTAAGCATTGAAAACTCTAAGTAAGGAATCTACCCCTTAAGTATGGAATTCATCTCTCCAAGAAAATATGTCTTTACACATTTGAAGAGATTTAGCACATGAGATCTAATAAGTACCATAAATTTATCAATAAAAATATTAATTTATTAATTAATTTATATTTATTTTTAAAAATTAATAATTAATTTTTATATATTTTAAAAAAATTAATAATTAAAAAATAAATAAAAAAATAAAAAATAAAATATTATTATCAATAAAAGGAGCTTATTTTTTTAGTCATAATGAAATAAATTTAGAGCAAAATAGAGTTAAAATGGATCAGATATGAATTTTTTTAAAAAAATTAAAAATAAAAAAAATTAGATTTGGCTCAGTCGGCTTGCCCAGTCAAGCTATTGCATTCGACTCAGTCGGTGCATACCAGCTCAATCGATGCACCGTCCAAGCTGGCTTAGCCATAGAAATCGTCTGTCGGTCCACAAAATCAGGCGTGGACCGCTAGCTCAGCAAAATTTGCCCAAGCACAGCCTGCCATGTGGTGGACCAAGACCGCTAAAGGATTTACAGAAAATTCATCGCGGCATATAGAGGCAAAATGATAATTTCATAGGCCAAGCTGCACACTGATTGGTTATGATCTGCACTACGCTTAGTCTACTTGGTCCACATGAACAGTAATTGCGCCATCCTACGACTGTGGTTGTTTGCAGTTCAGATCCAATAACCAGGGTTTTTTCCTTCTTTGATTTGATTTTCAGCTCTTCCCAGATCGTAATCGAATGGCTCTGAGCGCTCCAGAACACGATCGGACGACTGACGAAGCTCCCAAGTTGATTAAAACACCCAGGAGTGCGATCAACAGTCAGATTTCTCTCATCAAAGCTCCATCGGACAGTCAGCATCAAATCCGACCAGATCTAGGCTTTTAAAAGTGATTTTTTAGGAATTTTGGGATCGTTTGATCCCCATCTGATAGCTAGACTTCACCTAAAACAGCAGAATTCAACCAAGGACACTTTTAATCCGATTTTCACTTAAATTTTATTATTTTGCTGATCAAAGTCTTAGTCCTATATTGCCTACGAAAAAGATTTGCAGCCCTCCAACACTTATAAATAAATAAGACCCCAGGCCATCAAATTAAGGTATCTTCGGTCATGAGAAAACTATGATCCAGGGTGGGAGCCATGCTTGGATTGGAGGCTGCTTCAAGGCAACAAATGCTACGAAAAAGAGCTATCTCCTACACCATCTTCACGCCAATGCCGATCTAAGATCAAGATCAGCTGCTTTTATTTTTTATTTTTTAAATTTTATATATTTAAATTATAAACTTCTAAAATAATGCCAAATTTTTTTATGCACTTTAAATTTTAGTTTTTTATTTTTAATTATAATTTAAATTTTTATTTTTTATTTTAATTGCTCTTTAATTTTATCGTAAGTAAATGATAAGATCTAACTAGTAGATCTTAGTACCAAGTTTAATTTTTTACATAATTTAATTTTTACTTTTTATTTATAATTTTATTTTCTAACTTTAATTTTTTTAAAATATTTTTTTATAAAAATTAAAAATTTTAAAACTAAAACACTGCCTTCTCTATGGATTTGATCCGACTCATTTCTTACTACCTCTTTTTAATTATTTTAAGAAGTTAAAATTAAACTAATAAACATAATATTTTAACAATGGTATCGCTATTTATCAATTTTTTGGCACTGTTGCCAGGAAAGGCATGAACATTAAAATTTTTTATCTCTTTAATTTTTTTATAAAATAAATTATAAAATATTTTTATATTTTATAATTTATTTTATAAAAAAATTAAAGAGATTAAAAATTCATTTTATAATTTATTTTATAAAAAAATTAAAAAGATAAAAAATTTTAATGTCCATGCCTTCTCTGATAATGATGCTAAAAAATTGATAAATAGCAATACCGTCGTTAAAATATCATGTTTATCAGTTTAATTTTGATTTTTTAAATAATTAAAAATAGATAGTAAATAGTGAGTCGGATCGAATCTATAGAGAAGATAGTGTTTTAGTTTTAAAATCTTTGATTTTTATAAAAAAAATTTTTAAAAAAATAATTAAGATTGAAAAATAGAATTATAAATAAAAAATAAAAATTAGATTATGTGAAAAATTAAATTTGGTACTAAGATATGCTAGTTAGATCTTAGCATCTACTTATAATAAAATTAAAGAGTGATTAAAATAAAAAATAAAAATTTAAATTATAATTAAAAATAAAAAGCTAAAATTTAAAGTGCATAAAAAAATTTTGCATTAATTTAAAAGTTCATAATTTAAATACATAAAATTTAAAAAAAATAAAATAAAAGTAGTTGATCTTGATCTTGGATTGGCATCGGCATGAAAATGGTGTAGGAGATAGCTCTTCTTCGCAGCATCTGTTGTCTTGAAGTAGCCTCTAACCCAAGTATGGCTTCCATCCTAGATCGTAGCTTTTTCATGATCGAAGACACCTTAATTTGATGGCCTGGGGTCTTATTTATAAGTATTGCTGGAGGACTGGAGATCTTTTTTGCAGGCAATATGAGATTAAGGTAGACTTTGATCGACAAAAATAATGAAATTTGAGTGAAAATTAGATTAAAAGTGTTCCTCGTTGAATTCTGCTATTTTAGGTGAAGTTTGGCTATCACATGGGGATCAAACGGTCCCAAAATTCCCAAAAATTCACTTTTAAAAGCCTAGATCCAGTCGAATTTGATGCTGACCATATGATGGAGCTCTGATGAGAGAAATCTAGCTGTTGATTGCATGCCTGGGTGTTTTAATCGAGTCAGGAGCTTCATCAGCCATCCGATCATGTTTTGGAGCACTTAGAGCCATTCAATCGCGATCTAGAAAGAGCTGTAAATCAAATCAAAGAAAGAAAAAATCCTGGCCATTGGATCTGAACCGCAAATAACCACAACCATAGGATGGCGCAATTACTATTCATGTGGACTGCATGGACTGAGTGTACTATAGATCGTAATCAATCAGCATGCAGCTTAGCCTATGAAATTATCATTTTGTCCCTATATACCATGATGAATTTTCTATAAACTCTTTAGTGGTCTTGGTCCACCACGTGGCTGCAGGCTGTGATTGGGCGAATTTTGCTGAGCTGGTAGTCCATACCTGGTTGCATGGACTGACGGGCGGCTTCTATGGCTAAGCCGACTTGGATGGCACGTCGACTGAGCCAAATACAGTAGCTTGGCTGGGCGACCCGACTGAGTCGAATCCATTTTTTTTATTTTTATTTTTTTAAAAAAATTTATATCTAATCTGTTTTAACTCCATTTTGCTCTAAATTCATTTCATTATGATAAAAAAGGATCTTTTTACTAATAATAATATTTTATTTTTTATTTTTATTATTTTTAATTAATTTTTTAATTATTAATTTTTTAAATATATATATAAATTAATTATTAATTTTAAAAATAAATATAAATTAATTGATAAATTAATACTTTTATTGATGACTTTATGATACTTATCACACCCCCTAACTTAAGCTTTGTTCATCCTCGAGTAAGAAAAGAATTTAATTTTAGATACTTTTTAACTTTAGAGTTTCGAATTTTATCTAAGCAGTTTTCAAAATGACCATTGTTATTCAGTAAAACATAAATGAGGCATGTCATTGGAGTATTAATATTTACCAATAAAAAAATTAAGCAAAGAATATTAAATTTTTTTGAACTTTTTCTAAATTATCTCTACCTTTATCTTTGAATCATCTAAACTTTCATATGGGCAAGTGTATTGCTACTTCCACCCTTCATTTATTGAAAATTTTTATTTACATTGCCCATTTTTTGATACGAATATCATTGCTTACCTAAGCAACGGGATCCAACTACTTGATGAAAAATTAATATTTTTTTTAATATTATATCATTATTGAGTATCTTAACCCCTTAAGCTTTCTATTTGATCCATGTAGCGAGTCTTGGGCCAATGACTCACAAATCAGTTGGCTTTAGGACACTAGGTATAGAATACTTCTCGAACTTACTAACTCAAATCAAGCAGGCTACGAGTTAAGATTAGCTTTACAACGGACTTCTTTATCCTTTCCATCTTTTAACGCGAAACTCAATGTTTGCTTAGGCAAAGAGGTCCGATTACTCAGTAAGAAATACTTGCAAACTATTTTATTTTATAATATTTTATATATATATACGAAGAAACGTATAGTTATCCTACATAAGTCCATAAAAAGTAAGCTTTTCTTTGATGCTGGTAGAAAAAATTAGAATTGCTCGAAGAAAAATTTTTTATATTCTAGACTTAACTCTTTATTGGATTTTCTTAATACTTGATCCTTCAATATCTCATAAATTTTCTAATCTGTATATTAATTTTCTTTTAAAAATACTTAGTTTAACTCGATTCTTAAGCATAATCGGGATGTCTAAATGCTAAATTCTTAAGCATAATCTATGCATCAATTTTTAACGACGGTATCGCATTTTATCAAGTTTTTGGTGCCATTATTGGGGAAGGCACAAATATTAAAATTTTTGATCTTTTTGATTTTTCTATAAAATAAATTATAAATTAATTTTTATTTTTTTTATTAATTTTTCTTATTTATTTTATAGATAAAAAAGAAGAAGAAATAAAGAACAAAAAGATAAGAGAAAGGAGGAAGCTTCCAGTCTTATTTGGTGAGATCAATCCTAAATTCTATTTTTTTATTATTTATTTTATTTTTAAATTAATTAAAAATCATCCACTTAAACCTAACTAAAAGCTTTGTGACAAGATTAGAAATTCTAATTGCTTGAAGCATGCATCATATTAATTTTATTTTTATTTTTATTATTTTGGTGATTGCTGAAGGCAAGATAAGCTTCTCAAAACTCATTTAGTTTCATGCATTTATTTTAAATTGCATAAAACTCCTTATTTGAAAAATTCTTTGTACATACTCATATTAAATCAAATTAAGAGCACAGCCCAATCAAACAATATAAGATGGAGATTTGATCACCCATCTTTGGTCCATAAACAACCAATCAACATCCTGCATTGACCTAAGCTTTTAATTTTAGAATCAAGTAGAGATCGACCCTAAGAACTCGAGCTCAATAGGATAAGAAATCTTAAAAGTTGGACTGAATTAGGGTTAATCAGTTTAACTGGTGTCTAAGAAAAGTGATTCAGAAATGATTGGGTTTGAAGAAAGGTGATTTATAATTGATTCTGTTAGCTTATCTGACCAAGCACAATTGGTGTCTAAGGCAAGCAACGAGGGAACTTCCACCAACCTTATACTTATCTGATCAGTTGAGTGGCTGATCTTACACTTGAAGGGCTTGAAGGTGACCTTGACAGTTAGGAGCTGTCTAGATCTAGGACAACCCTTAGTTAGGATTGTTAGCTTATATAACTCGATTGCTAGCCAACATTAAACTTAATTAAATTATATTCCTCTCTCTCTTTTTAGCTTTAGGACTCCTTAGGACCTCTTCTTTAGAACTCTTCTCTCTTTTTTTCTTTTCTCCTCTTCTCTTTCAAAAAATTAAATTAAATTAAAAATAATAAAAAAATTAATAATTAAAAATAGTAAAAATAATTTAAAAATTAAAATAAATAAAAAATATAAAAAATAAATAAAAAAATAAAATTATTTTAAAAAATTATTATTTTTTAAAAATAAAATAATAATATAATAATAAATAATAATAAATTTAAAAAATAATAATATAAAAATTAAAAAAATTATAATTTTTTAAAAAATAATAAAAATAAAAATAAAAATAAAATCTAAAAAATTCTGAACCATACATTAGGCTTGCACTAGTACATACATGATAGAAAATTACTTTACCTAATCTAATTGAACCCAACCATAAAATTGAATGGCTGAACCATATTAAATCCAATAACCAAATTGCTAGAAATTTTAAAGAACTATCTAGGCAAATGAAGGAATATTTCATTTCTTTCATCTATAACCCATTGACTTGTATCCAGTTACCTAATATCCATACTATCCATTATGAGATCAAGCTGACTACAATCCAGATGCTCCCATCTTTCTATGGAAATACCAATGAAGATCCATATAAATATTTGGATGTGTTAGATATATGTGCCCTAGAAGCCAGAATTGGCTGACACTTGTAATACACTTCTAGGGGCAAAATTGTAATTTTGACTATAATTAATGAAATGGGTTATTTTCTATCACACATGTGTATTTAGTGTCTGTGATACATCCTTTGAGTTAATGGTAATGATAATTCATATTTTCAAGAGTTGAAAATTTAAGACATGAATAATCATTATTAACTCATAAACAGCTCCCGACCATAGGATCATCACGAGGATGGTGATTGATCCGGAAGATTGGTGTACGATCGCTTCTCTTTAGTAGATGAGTCTTGAGTCTACGGTGTGGAGACACCGGAGCGAGAGTACAGGTACTCGTTAGAGAACGAGGGCACTGAGCGTGACCACCTCGAGTAGTCATTAGGGAAGTCTACCTTCTCGTCAATGACTGACTCGATGCTGCAGTAGTGTGTCTGGTTCTTTGACCTGAGATGCATCGGCAGTTCACCTTGAGGGTGTTATAGTTTGACTACACCATTACTCGGTCTCCTAGCCATATGGAACCCTGAGGTGTATGTTGGCTATAGCATGTTCATTGTAGGAACTGGATTGCATCAAGATGGGAATCTATCTACCTCGGTGGTAGAGGAGCAGCCCTATGATGATCATGAGAATCAAGTCCAGAAATCCCATGGCCATGGTAGAGTGAAATAATAGAAAGAGTTTCTATTTAGATTTTCACATTGGACTCGAATCGAATGATTACATCATATGACAGAGACTAGGGTTTGACGAGTTCACCTTAACCCTAATCTGATCGGGGCTCAAGATAGAAGAACTTAATCACACAGGTAGCTGCACCAAGAGGTTCGCATTCAGCTCTGATGGGTTGCCACCATATACTGCTAGGTGTCACTGGTGGATTTTGGGAGCAATTAGAATGATTTAGATGATCGATCATTCTAGCTGTTCGAATCAGAAGAGTTCTGATCCATCGAAAGGAGTTTCGATGATGTCTATGATAGAGATCATGACATATCCCATTACCATACAGAACTGAACCTAACTGGGTCACACAAACAAGGGTTTGAATCTGGTGATCATCAATTGAACTGATCTAGTTCAATTGATCTGAATGAGATTCAATTAGGTTCAAGGAAATCGTGCTAGCACTCGATTGAACCTAACGTTCTTCTTTTACTATCATAAATAAGTTGTCCTGACTGAGCCAAAGGAGTTTGTGCTCAATCAGAGGCCTTCATATGGTCTGACTGGAGGTTGTCCAAGTCAGAATAGGTTGTCTTATTTGTAAGACATTACCTGCCATTTTTGGTCACCTGCCATTTCTTGTTCTTTGACTTTGGTCAAAAGTCTACCTTTGACTGGTCAAACGTTGACCATTGACCCTTTGACTTTTGACCACATGTCATGCACCTATTGGAGAGCTGGTGGGGGCTTGTCCCCCTGCCAGAACCTGGCAAGGAGAAGGGCGCACGCCAAGGGTGGCGTGAGCCCAAGTAGGAGGCGCCTAGGAGTCCTTGTTGGACAAGGACTCCACCTCCCTTTAGGATTCCAATTAGAGTTCTACTAAGAATCCAGTTTGACTGGTCTTAGGCGCCCTCTAAGGAGGAATCCAGGGGTCTCTTTTTCAACCAATCAGATTTAGATCTGATTTCACAAAGGGTTGTGATTGGTTGAGAGGAAGAGGAGTTGGATCACAAGCTTAGGTCTATAAATAAGACCCTGCGCCCAACCCTAATCCTAAGTGAATTCAATAGAGATTTCCCACGTCCAAGGCTGCCTCTCCCCTCCTTCTCCATGCCATACTCTCTTCTCCCCTTGCTCTCCACGTCCAAAAGTGTTTTGGACTTAGTTTGGTGCGATTCAGATCAAGGAAAGGCGATCAAAAGCAAGAAGGCTGCGCTGCTGCAAAAGGACGACTGCAGATCTTCAAAAGAGTTTTGAAGATCCTCCAGATCAGATCCAGATCTGATTTTTGGAGGTGTGATAGAGAAGAAGAGGTTCTCCAGATCCAACCCGAGTGGATACCGGTAGAGGCCAGGCGCTTGCGTGGCTAAGATCCAGAACCTTCCGCTGCAATCAGGATCATCTACAGGGTAATAGGATTACCCAAATCAGGTAAATTAAATTTGATTTAATTTATCTTATTTTATTTTATTTATTAAAATAATAAGAATCAGATCTGAAACATATCAAGATCTGATTAAGATCAAGAGAAAATTTTTGAAATATATCTCTTGATCTAATCAGATCTGGACGAACCTGGACCGGGAAATCAGGATTTCCCTTCAACTGGTATCAGAGCCATGGTTCTAAAATTGTTTAGATCTGATTTTAATTTTATTTTAATTAAAAATAATGTGATTTCAGATGTCACATGAGATGTGATCAGATCTGAAATCAGAAAAATTAAAATTAAATGATTTGGATCTAAGAACATGAAGATATGCATGACTAGTTCTAGAATAGAATAGTTCTATAGAATAGTTTTGCATGTCTTTGA
Source organism: Cocos nucifera (assembly GCA_006176705.1). Lineage (NCBI taxonomy): Eukaryota > Viridiplantae > Streptophyta > Magnoliopsida > Arecales > Arecaceae > Cocos > Cocos nucifera. The sequence goes on along the minus strand of QRFJ01000091.1, from coordinate 844,963 downwards.
TTTAATATGATTAAATCATATTTTAGATCTTCTTATTTACTATTTTCTGATATTATAAGTGTTATAATAACATCTGATAAACAGCAAATAAAAATTATTTAATTTTAAATATCATATGAGATATGATAGATGCATGACTAGACTAGTTGTAGAATAGTTCTACATAATTGTCTAGATTAGAATTTATTTTGATTAGATCAATTTAAATCTAATTTTTTAGATTATTATGTGATAATTTAGATCTGAAAACATGCATGATTTGATACATGAGATGTATGCAAAATATGCCTTGATTAGATCTAAATTTGTATATGAGATATATGATATAGATCTATAACTGTTTTGTAGATTTACATGTTCCTGATTAAGGCGTTCCTCTTGGCCGTCCGGTCATAAGAACGAAGAAGGGTTTAAAGGCCCTCTCTTCCCATTCGATGGGGTGTTCTTATGACGTGTAGGGGTGCTGCGTGTTCGTCCTTAATCAGAAACCCAAAACTTACTTTCTGCAAAACCCTAGATCCTGAAACCCTAGGATTTATTGTGCATATTTTGTTTATGAACCCAACTTAATTAAGAATTAAGTTTATGGAATATTAATTAGGTCTAAAATTGAGAATTTCAGATCTAAGACATATTCATAATACTGGGTTCGGGCTTGGGTAGCTCAATTAGGTCTAAGCGGTTGATCAAACCGAATCAAGAGTTGGTTAGATGGGATCAACAATGCTTAAATTGACCAGCCTAATAGGATTAAGTCTGGGTCAAGATCGAGTCACGATCAAGCAAGACCTAATTAGGCTCAGAGGTTAGAGTCTGGATTGTAGGCTAACCCAATTGGTTCTGACTCAACAATTTGGTGTCTAAGGTAAGTTTGGCACAGACGACCGACTGGTTTTTAATTGGAAGCTACTCGACCTGAATGCGTTCTTGTGCGAGTTAACGGCATATTCCTTCCACCGGTCTCACTTACCTGGCCATATCTGTTGACACAGTTCTGATCTGAGGTGGTCAATAATCCGAGCTGACCCATGCCACTAGGTTAGTCATAATTGTTATGACTAAGCCAAGTCTAGTTTAATGAGACCTGAATCAATTCTCCCTAAGAAAAGATTAAGTCCGAGGTCTTCCACCATTGTAGACGTGCGGGCCCTTCCCGGGGTTGATTGTTCTCGGCTGGATACAGTGGCTCAGTTGCACCGGGAAGACGCAACCATGTCTATTAGGCATTGGATGCTATGGGCTGGAGGATGAGTTGGGCTCAATATTCCGGATACGGTGAGAGACCCAATTAGGAACCCAGTCTATGCAAATGGTGGGTCTGACTTAACTAAGGAGTGGATCAATATTCCGGATACGGTGAGATTCATGAATTAGAGACCAAGTTTGGGTGCACCATGATTAGAGAATCATTGAACAAGAGTTGTTCACTCATTGGCTAACCCATCACCAATAACTGTTAGGTGAGGTGATGAGTCAGTTGGTGAGACCGCACCACCCACTAGAAATCATCAATCGCGGAGATTTTCGCATCTCTACAGAGGGAGTGTAGGGATCCGAGAAAATAGTGGGAGCTAATTTGTTTAAAAATAAAATCCCTAAACAAATTGGTCAAGTCAAAATTACAGTATCTAACTAGAATCTTTGACTCTCTACAGGAAAATGTCTGCGTCCAACCCACTGGCACGTATCCTAGACACACATAGACTGACTGGACCCAATTATAAAGATTGGCTCAGGAACTACAAAATTGTTTTGGGTTCAGAGAAGTTAACACATGTTTTGGACCAGGACCCTCCCACCTTACCAGCTCGTCCATCCACTGAACAGAGAGCGTCTCTGGAAAAATGGATTGACGAAGACAATAAGGCCAGATACTACATGTTGGGCTCGATGTCTGATGAGCTCCAGCGCCAACATGAAGATATCGGGACTGCTCGCCAAATGTTGGCTCACCTGCAGGAGATGTTTGGTGAACAGAGTCGCGCAGCCAAATATCAAGTCACGAAATGACTTTTTAAGGCTAAGATGCGTGATGGGCAGTCAGTCCAAGATCACTGTCTGACAATGATCAAGGACATGGAAGAGCTTGAGAAGCTCGGTGTGAAGTTGGACTTGGATCTTGCAGAACGATATTATTCTGCAATCCTTGACTGATGCATATGGGCAATTCATCATGAATTACCACATGCATAAACTTCAAAATTCCTTGGCCGAGTTGATGAATATGCTGGTTACCGCTGAGCTTTCTATGAAAGGTTCTAAAGGCTCAGTTCTTGCTATGGAACGGACTTCTTCCAAAAGAAAGTCTTATGGAAAGAAAAAGAAGTCTGTGAAAAAGCAAAAGGTAGAAGGATCAAAGAAGAAGAAGGCAGAACCGAAGAAGAAGGTCGATGGCAAAGGAAAGTGTTTCCATTGCAACAGCGACGGCCATTGGAAGCGGAACTGCCCTACTTACCTGGCCACCCTAAAGAACAAGAAGGAAGGTCCTTCTGGAGGTATGCTCGTTATTGAGTCTAACCTTACGGTTTCTTCTGCATCCAGTTGGGTGCTTGACTCTGGTTCTAGTGCTCATCTGTGCACTTCTATGCAGGGTCTTGAGGATAGCAGGAGGCTGAGGGATGGAGACATGATCCTACGCGTCGGTAATGGAGCAAGAGTTGCTGCAGTAGCCGTGGGAACATACCCTCTGCGATTACCATCTGGTTTAGACTTAGTTTTAAAAGACTGTTATTATGTGCCTGCAGCTAGCAGGAATTTGATTTCTGTTTCATGCTTAGCACAAGAAGGTTATGTGATCACCTTCTTTAAGGACCATTGTAACATTCTTTATGAAAGAAATAAAATTGCAAATGGTTTCCTTGTTAATGGTCTTTATCAGTTGCATATTGATGTACCTATTTTAACTATCGAGCAAAACGTGAATGCCAAACGACCTAGGGATAGTCCAAACGACAGATATCTATGGCACCTGAGATTAGGTCATATAGCAGAAGATAGGATTAACAAATTGGAGAAAAATGGGCTATTGAGTCCATTGACTTTTGAGTCATATCCAACTTGTGAATCTTGTCTTCAAGGCAAAATGACTAAACTCCCTTTTGTTGGACATGGGGAGAGGGCCACAGATCTCCTTGCCCTAGTACATACTGATGTGTGCGGCCCATTCGATGTGCCGGCTAGAGGCAATTTTGTCTACTTCATTACCTTTACCGATGATCTGTCTAGGTATGGGTATGTGTATCTTATGAGACACAAGTCTGAAGCCTTTTGAAAAGTTCAAAGAATTCAGACATGAAGTAGAAAAACAAACTGGAAAACCCATTAAGGTTCTTCGATCAGATCGAGGAGGTGAATACCTTAGCCGGGAATTCCTAGACTATCTTAAGGAAAATGGCATAGTCTCTCAATGGACTCCACCAGGAACACCTCAACTCAACGGGGTTTCAGAACGGAGAAATCGGACTCTATTGGATATGGTTCGATCCATGATGAGCTTCACAGACCTCCCAGATTTTCTTTGGGGACATTCATTATTAACTTCAATCTATTTACTGAATAGGGTTCCCTCTAAAACCGTTCCTACCACACCGTATGAGATATGGCACGGTAAGAAACCAAGTCTGAGTCATCTCAGAATTTGGGGTTGTCCGGCTTATGTCAAAAGACAACAAGCGGACAAGTTAGAGTTTAGGTCCTTTAGAGCTCGATTCATAGGATATCCTAAAGAGTCATTAGGATACTATTTCTACATTCCAGAAGACCACAATGTGATTGTGAGTCGACATGCCATATTTCTTGAAAAATAGTTTATTCAAGATAGTGGCATTGGAAAGCAGATTAAGCTTGATGAGAAAGTCTCACAAGCAGAACGAGCTAAGGACCAAGTGGAACCAAATCAGGTTGAGCCAATAAGAACACTACCTCCTCCACCTCGTAGATCGGAAAGAGTTTCCCGTCCCCCTGAAAGATACTTAGGTATTATTTCAGAGGATGTAGAGGAAATGTTCCTCATAGGTAATGGTGCTCATGGTGATGATCCCAAAACCTACAACGAGGCGATATCAGATATCGACTCCGAGAAATGGCTTGAGGCAATGAAGTCAGAGATCGACTCGATGCACTCAAACCAAGTCTGGACCTTGGTAGATCCACCAGAAGGTATAGTACCTATTGGGTGTAAATGGATCTTCAAGAGAAAGATTGGTGCAGATGGGAATGTGGAGACATTCAAGGCTAGACTGGTGGCAAAAGGTTATAGTCAACGTGAAGGCATTGATATCAGGATACCTTTTCCCAGTAATATGCTTTAAATCATCGACGTTGCTTGTTGTTGAGCTATTTCGATTATGAAAAATATGGCAAATGGCGTGAAAACTGGCATTCTAAATGGAATTTGAGGAAGATATTATATGGACAGCGCTAGGTTCACTCCAGTGATATGAACAAAGGTTTGCAAGCTGCAAAGGTCATATATGGACTTAGCAAGCATCTGGAGCTGGAACACTCGTTTCAATGATGTGATCAAAAAGTTTGGTTTCATCAAAAATGAAGAGCTTATGTGTTTCAAAAGGGTCAGTGGGAGGCTGTGGTCTCCTCGTATGGTAGTGGATGACATCTCCTTATTGGGAATGATATTCCCATGTTGATCAGTCAAGGTGTGGTTTGTCTAAGGAATTCTCCATGAAGACCTAGGTGAAGCATCTTTATTCTAGGAATTAAGGTCTTAAGATAGACGAATAGGATGCTAGGACTTTTACAGAAAAATGTATAGAGGAAGTCTAAAGAGGTTTAGTATGGAAAACTTAAGAGGGGATTAATACCTTCAGAATGGTATTCATCTTTCCAAGAAGATGTGCCACCACATTGAGGAAATAGAACGCATGAGCAGATCCTATTCATGCTGAATAGGGAGTCATGTATGCATGCTATGTCCAGACTGATATAGCCATGCTGTGAGTGTCACAAGCAGATATCAGTCAATCCAGGTGAGAAGACTGGATTCTGTGAAATGTATCCTTAAGTCTTGAGAAGAACTAAGGATATGATGTTGGTCTTTGGTAATGGAGAACTCCAAGTTCAGGGATACACAGACTGATTCAATGTCCGATATAGATGATCGAGTCGACATCTGGAAGTCTGTTTTGTTGTGCAATGGTGGAGCTCTGTCAGCTAGAAGTTACAGCAAACTGTGATAGCAGATTCCACCATGGAGCAGATATATAAGCTGCATCAGAGGTGCAGGAAGCGTTCTGGTACAAAAGTTTGCTGCAGAAATTGGAGTAATGCCATCAGATGCCATTTCTTTATAGCGACACAAAATGAGAGCCAAGCCTTGCTAAGGAGCCAGGTATCATCAGAAGTCCAAGCAAATTGAGCGGCGATATCTTCATCCGCGATTACCTTGAGAAGGTTACGTTTGAGGTCAAGAGAGTCAACTCCACAGAAAATGTGAGACCCACTTACAAGCGTTGGGCCAGCAGAAGATCGAAGCCACCTTGAGAAGATGGGACTTAGACTTGTAGCCAATTGGGCTTTAGGACAAGTGGGAGATTGTTAGATATATGTGCCCTAGAAGCCAGAATTGGCTGACACTTGTAATACACTTCTAGGAAAAATTATAATTTTGACTATAATAATGAAATGGGTTTATTTTTATCAACATGTGTATTTAGTGTTGTGATACATCCTTTGAGTTAATGGTAATGATATTCTATTTTCAAGAGTTGAAAATTTAGACATGAATAATCATTATTAACTCATAACAGCTCCCGACCATAAGGATCATCAAGATGGATGTATTGATCCGGAAGGTTGGTGTACGATGTTCTCTTTAGTAGATGAGTTTGAGTCTACGTGTGGAACACAGGGCGAGAGTACAGGTATCGTTAGAGAACGAGGGCATGAGCGTGACCACTGGTAAGTCATTAGGGAGTTACCTACTTCTGTCATGACTGACTCGATTGGCAGTAGTGTGTCTTGGTTCTTGACTGAGATGCATCGGCAGTTCACTTGAGAGTGTTATAGTGACTACACATTACTCGTCTCCTACCATATGGAACCCTGAGGTGTATGTTTTGGCTGATAGCATGTTTTGTAGGAACTGGATTGCATCAAGATGGATTATCTACTCGGTGGTACGAGGAGCAGCCTATGATGTCATGAGAATCAAGTCCAGAAATCCCGTGCCATGGTAGAGTGAAATAATAGAAGAGTTTTCTATTTATATTTACATTGGACTCGAATGAATGATTACATCATTGACAGAGACTAGGGTTTGACGAGTTCACCTTAACCTAATCTGATCGAGGTCAAGAATAGAAGAATGAATCACACAGGTAGCTGCACAAGAGGTTGCATTCAGCTTCTGATGGGTTTGCCACATATACTGCTAGGTGTCACTGGTGGATTTTGGGAGCAATTAGAATGATTTAGATGATTCGATCATTCTAGCTGTTCGATCAGAAGAGTTCTGATCCATCGAAGAGTTTCGGAAATGTTATGATAGAGATCATGACATATCCATTACATAGAGAATCTGAACCTAACTGGGTCACAAAACAAGGGTTTGAATCTGGTGATCATCAATTGAATAATCTAGTTAATTGATCTGAATGAGATTCAATTAGGTTCAAGGAAATCGGTGCTAGCATCGATGAACCTACGTTCTTACTTTTACTATACAAAATAATTTGCCTGACTGAGCCAAAGGAGTTTGTGCAATCAGAGGCCTTCATATGGTCTGACTGAGTTGTCCAAGTCAGAATAGGTGTCTTATTGTAAGACATTACTGCATTTTTTGGTCAACCCATCCATTCTTGTTCTTTGACTTTGGTCAAAAGTATACTTTGACTGGTCAAAACGCTTACCATTCACCATTTGAACTTTTTGACCACATGTCATGCACTATTGGAGAGCTGGTGGGCGGCTCTGTTCCATGCAGAACTCTGGCAGGGAAGGGGCGCAGCAAGGGTGGGGTGACAATGTAGGAGCGCGCCTAGGAGTCCTGTGTTTGACAAGGACTCCACCTCCTTTACGGTATTCAATTATTGAGTTCTACTAAGAATCCAGTTTTGACTGATCTTTAGGCGCCTCTAAGAGGGAATCCAGGGTCTCTTTTTCAATATCAATCAGATTTAGATCTGATTTCACAAACGGTTGTGTTGGATTGAGAGGAAGAGGAGTTGTCTACTTAGTCTATAAATAAGACCAGCGCCCAACCTATCTTAAAAAAAGTGAATTCAACAGAATTTCAGATCCTAAGTCTGCCTTCCCTCCTTCTCATGCCATACTCCTTCTCCCTTTGCTCTCCACGTCCAAAAAGTGTTTTGGATTGTTTGGTGCGATTCAGATCAAGGAGAAAGGGACAAAAGCAAGAGGTGCGCTGCTGCAAAAAGGACGATTGCGGATCTTCAAAAGAAGTTCTTTGAAGATCCTCAAATAGATCCAGATCTGATTTTGGAGGTGTGATAGAGAAGAGAGTTCTCCAGATCCAACCCGAGTGGATACGGTAAGGCAGGCGCTTGCGTGCCTAAGATCAAGAACTTCCGCGTGCACGAGATCATCTACAGGTAATAGGAATTCCCAAATCATGGTAAATTTGAATTATTGATTTAACTTTATATTCTTTTATGTTATTTAAAAATAATAAAATAGGATCTGAAACATATCAAGATCTGATTAAGGTCAATAGAAAATTTTTGAAATATATCTCTTGATCTAATCAGATCTGGACGAACCTGGACCGAAAAATCAGGATTTCCCTTCAGGATGAATTTTTAGAAATTTGCTCTATGGTGAGGATTCAAAATTTAACTAAGAATGTCCTCTAGATTATCTTATTCTCCTTTTCATTAAGATAAAGCCAAGTATTGGCTTGGCATAATAGGGAGATCAATCAAAATATGGGCTAAATTGTAAAGTAAATTTCTTAAGAAATTTTATCTCATAGGCCAAATCAACACTATGAGATAAGCTATCACTAGATTTGCTCAGCTTCCGAGAATAATTCACAAAGTCATTGAGAAAGATTTAAGAAACTGTATTAGAAAATGTCCACATTGATTTGTCTAATGCGTAAATTAGTTCAAGCTCTCTATGAGAGTGTTAGGAGATCAATTTAGACAATTGGTTGCTGCATCTTGTGGAAGGTGCATTTATGAACAAAAGTAGGATTGAAGCCTATGCCTTGTTGAATATTGACGTAAAACTAATTAATCATGTTCATTATCCTTGCTACCAAAAGTGGGCAGGATCTATGAATATCTAAAATTAGGTTCGTAGGATGAACTTGAACTTGATTAATAAAGTGAACCTTTCTTGCTCAAAAAATATTAGATAAGTATAACCTAAAGTTCAACAATCTCCTGCACAATACACCCATCCTCTTTAATTTAAATAGATTTATTCTATTTGTTGCTACCCAATCATATGTGATGTGATGTCCTATGGTATACAATTTTTATGTTTTATTCAAGAACAAGTTTCAAATTATACAGATACTTCAAAGCCAATTAATGATCCCTTTTCAAATTCATAAATCAGATGGAAGGAACATAATTTTTTTGATACCATCAACAGACTCTTGGTTAGAAAAAATTCTATTTGTTTTTATCAAAATAGGTTTCAATATCAAAATTAATCACGATGTAGTGGTCAGTTAGTCCATCCATGCCATGGTATTTAATAATCAATCATACCACTCCTCAATAGACATCTAGCTGACATAGATTAACAATTTAATTAATTACATTTTAACTTAACAATAATCTATCACTAGGCTATAGGTACAATAGGAATATATTAGCTGGAGTCTAACATGAGAAGAGAACTATGGTAACTATCGAGCCACACGATTCTTAAAATAATCCACCTAAGTCCACAAACTATTCGGGACTAATTAATAATTAATATTCATTAAGAATTCCTAATTTGAGAATACTAAGTAATATTTTTGAACTTAAAGTTATATAAAATTCTAATACCCATACGAAGGACATAGGGTGAGAGAGGCAAGTATGATGAAAGGAAACAGTGCAGCGGTTGCATGCTATTATTTTGAATTTTTTAAAAAATAGCAAGAATGCATTAAAAAATAATTATCTAATTAATTATCTACTGATCAATATTAGATTACTGTAATCCTATACATTTAGGATCTAAACTAATTGCTGCATATATCAATAGATCTGTAAAATAATATGTAGTAAACTATTTAATACATATTATGTTTCAGAACATAATTTTTTGTGGATATTTGATCACCGTGATCTGATCATCGTAAAGAGTTTTACTGATCATAATGCAGCCACATAAGTGTTTGGCCTCCATGGATTGTCCACATGAGGCTCTTGGTCTTGATCAGCTCCCACGCGAGTGCTAGCTCAACACCAAAATCTTTCAGAGGTTGTTTTGATCGAACACCTTCGATCCTCATCTATGGGTTTCACGGACACTTTGGGTCATTGGTAGATATAGTAGAGAGGCAGAGGAGGTTCTCCATAAAATTTCGTGGACTTTTGACACTTGTAGCTCACGAAATGGATTTCTGAATCCTAGGTCAAATGCATCTTGAAATCCTGCGCTAGCCTTTCTCTGGTTTTTCTCCTCATGGGACTTTTTTCAAACTTTTTCTCATGCACCAGAAGGCTCATAGAAGTCCTTTCTCAATCTCATATCAGTTCTTTCACATCCCAAAAATTCCTCCTATTTATTTTGTGTTAAAGAATGTAGACACCACGTGGAGAGATAGATTGGGCTGGTTGTTAGGCCAAATTCAAACTCATTTTGAATTCAACCTCCAAACCATCTGATCCCATCCACAAGGGACGTGAGATAGGCTGGGTGTGAACTTCTTTTGGCATGGAAAGAAATCATGAGAAACCTTTTCTCATGTAGCAAAAGTGTTGCACAAGAGAAGGGTGGTGCATGGATAAGGTAGAGGTTGTTTTTTATCCAAGTTTGAATCTCATTCAAATCAAAACAAATAACAACCAAAGCTTATCCATTTGGAATGTGGGAGACCTGGTCAAAAGCTCTTTTGTGCATGGGAAATAAGTCATGAGAGAATTAGATTAAATTTTTAAGTGGGCGTGGGTTAAATGGCATAGGAAAAGAAGACTAGTCAAACTAGTCTTTGAAATTCAAACTTGAACCAATTGAACCAACCAATTCAAAATAGGTTAAGCCTAATTAGACTAATTTAAACCCAACACATTTAGGCTTAATTAGGCTTAATTAAATCTCAATAAAATTAGGAATTGATCAAGCTGAATATCTGATCAAATCAGGGTTCAAACCTCCTCGGCGATTAGGTCAACCAACGACCTAATCGGATCAGACCCAACTGAATCCAATTCAATTGAACTTGGACCAAAAATAATTACTCAATCAAATTAAGTTAATTAATGATTAAATTACTAATAAAATTTCTCATAAAATTAGAGTCCAAATTTAGTGGGTGTCCGAAAAATAGAGTTCCATCAAAATGAAACTCTTGATCGAAGAGTCCTAAACCAGTGGGACTCTTGATTTCGGAGTTCGAAATAAGTGAAACTCATGATTGTGGAGTCCCAACTCTCAATCACAGAGTTTCAGACATGTAGGACTCAGAGTCTCAGAGCTGTGAAACTCTTGGTCGAAGAGTCTCAGTCCAGTGGGACTCTTGACCACAGACTCGCAGACATTGAGACTCAATGTCCTAACCCAGTAGGACTCTCGATCGAAGAGTCTAAGTTTAGTGGGACTCTTGACCATAAAATCCTAGTCGAGTAGGATAATTCATCAGCCATCACATCAAGTGGGAACCTCTAATGTGTGTGACTCCGTAAGTCCGAACCTAAGTCGGTAGCATAGAAACTAATTTCTATAGTAATCGAAGTGATCATCTAGCAATGGTACCCGATGTCCGGATAGATCAAATAATCACAATCACAACATTCAGAATCTACGCAAATATGGTTATCGTATAATTCATTCCTATAATCTCTGTGTAATAGATGACTCAGAATTAGATTGTAAATCCTAGAAAATACATCCATGTCATGTCTCAAAGTAATTAGTCCCATGACTCCTCACTAAGACTATCCTAGATAAGATTTTGCTAAATTAAAATATAATTGAATACAGCTCTTGAAATCAGGAGTGATCAATCCCATCTTGATACACGCACCGACTCTATAAGTACTTGACTGTGCCCAAAAATCTTTCATTACTAAATTAAAAATTTAGATAATCTAGCATCAAAATACAGTGAGTTACTTGAAAGTCACCGTGGAACTCAGGTCAGAGGAACATTTATATCCATATTCCATCGGAGCTAATCTTGATAGAAACAAAGCTCCGGAGTTGATCACGTTCAGTGTAAATGTACCCATACATCTCACTTGCATGTCATATCAGTGTCTCAACACTCCTTGATTATGAAGACAACCAACCTATATGGCACACAACGATCTATACTCGTAAACGTTGTCATCCTAACTAACAACGTATCATTTGATTGTGAACTATTTAAGAACTAAACAATAAATCCTCCTTTATCAAATTAAATAGTCCTAAGGACTTTATCACAACACAGAAGTTCATTAGAAGATAATAAAATTTATAATAAAAAATATCAAAATTAATTTATAATTCATATACAGTTATAAATGTATGGTCCAACCATCAACAGACTGATGATTGGCTTTGGGACACATTCTTAATAATCTCTCACTTGGACTAAAGCCAATCGGTACAGTATCTAATATCTATCTTTGACTTAAAGTCATTGAACTGCTTCACCACAACAGCTTTAGTAAATGAGTCGGTCAGGTTCTTTTTTCCATCAATCTTTTGAAAGTCGACGTCACCTCGATCTACAATCTCTCGGATAAGATGGTAACGACGCAAAATATACTTCGTCCGTTGGTGTGCCTTTGGTTCCTTCGCCTGAGCAGTGGCTCCAGAGCTATCGCAATAGAGTAGAACTGGACCATCAAGGGAGGGTACTACTTTAAGCTCAATGATGAATTTCTTTTGCCACACTGCTTTTTTGGCAGCATCTTATACAGCGACATACTCTACCTTGCAAATTGAATCAACCACAGTGTGCTGCTTGGAACTCTTCTAGCAAACAGCCCCACCATTAAGGATAAATATATATCCCGACACACTCTTGCTATCATTATAATCAGATTAAAAATTGGAGTCTATGAATCCCATAAGTTTTAAGTTTGATTCACGATATATAAGCCAGTGGTCCTTAGTATTTGTTAAATACTTCAGGATGGTTTTAACAACCTTCTAGTGATTCTTCTCTGGATTAGATTGGTATCTACTCACTGCACCTAGTGAGTATGCCACATCTGGTTGCGTACATGTCATGGTGTATATTATAGAATCCACTGTAGAAGCATATGGTATTCTATTCATACGCTCTCTATCTAGAGGTGTTGTTGGACAATCTCTCTTTAAAAGAGAAATTTTATAGTCTATCGGTAGATAGCCTTTCTTAAAATTCTCCATGCTGAACTGTTTCAGCATAGTATCAATGTACGTAGACTGGAACAATCCAAGCAATCTTTTAGATCTATCTCTATATATCTTTATTCCTAGGATGTAGGAAGCTTCTCTCAAATCTTTCATGAAGAACTATGATGATAGCCAGATCTTTCATGAAGAATTGTGATGATAGCTAGATCTTTATTTCTTATAATGCAGGGATATCATTTTCGATTAAGAGAATGTCATCTACATACAATACTAGAAATACTATTATTGGACCATTAGCCCACTTGTATATGCAGGGCTCCTCTTCATTTTTAACAAAGTCATACGTTTTGATTATTCTATCAAATCATATGTTCCAGCTCCGAGATGCCTGCTTCAGTCCATAAATAGACTTCTAAAGCTTACACATCTTAGACTCATCTATGGACGTGAAATCTTCAGGTTGTATCATATACACCTCTTCATCTAGCTCTTCATTCAAAAAAACTGTTTTCACATCCAACTATCAGATTTCATAGTTCAGATGGACAGCTATGGCAAGCATAATCCGAATGAATTTAAGCATTACTACAGGAGAGAACGTCTTGTCATAGTCAATACCATAACGTTGACGATACCCCTTAGCAATTAGACTGGCTTTATAGGTCTCTACCTTTTCGTCTATATCTCTTTTTCTTTTGAAGATCCACTTACATTCTATGGATTTTACCCCTTCGGATGGATCAACCAATGTCCATACATCATTGACCTTCATGGATTCCATCTTGAATTTCATGGCCTCAAGCCATTTCTCAGAGTCGGATCTCTGCATTGCATCCATATAGATGATTGGATCCTAATCATTCTCATTGAATTCGATAGGATCCCCATCCCAGATCAGAAAATCATAGTATCTATCTAGTTGACGTGGTACTCTACTAGATTGCCTTAGCAGTGCATCTATGATGGATTCTGGGTCTGATCTAATCAAATCTAGCTCAGATTCAACTTGTGTCCGTTCTTCCATTTGTCGTACTTCATCAAGTTCGATCTTAGAGATATTAGTTTCTTCACCAAGAAACTTTTTTAAAAAGACTGCCTTAAGGCTGACAAACACTTTTTGCTCATCAGCAAGATAGAACTAGTATTCTTTGGTTTCTTTTGGATAACCTATAAAACTACACTTATCAGACCTAGGTCCAAGCTTATCTGTCATCAAACGTTTGACGTAATCCGGATACCCCTAAACCCAAAGGTGTGAAAGCATTGGCTTACGCCCTATCCATATCTCATATGGTATTTTATTAATAGATTTACTCGAAACCCTATTTATAATGTAACAAACTAACTCGAGCGCATATCTTCATAGGAAGATCGATAAACCAGCAAATTCCATCATAGATCGAACCATGTCCAATAGGGTCCGATTTTTTCTTTCAGATACATCATTATGTTGTGGTATTTCAGGAGGGATCCATTGGGAGAGAATCTTGTTCTCCCCAAGATATATCAAAAATTCATTGGAAAGGTACTCACCCCCTCAGTCAGATCGAAAAGTTTTAATATTTTTTTCAGTTTACTTTTCTACCTCATTTTAAAATAATTTGAATATTTCGAACGACTCCGACATATGCTTCATTAAATAGACATATCCATACCTCGATAGATCGTCTGTGAAGGTTATGAAGTAGAAATATCTACCTTTGGCACTTGAGCTCATGGGTCCACATATATCCGAGTATACTAGACTCAGGAGTTCAGTGGCTCGTTCATCTTTTTCAGCAAAAGATGACTTGGTCATCTTACCAAGAAGTCAGGACTCATAGGTTAAAAGTGACTCACAATCACTAACCTTAAGAATTTCTTCTTGAGCTAACCTATTAATTCTATTCTTGCTAATATGACCTAGCCTACAGTGCCAAAGGTAGACATCAGACACATCACTAATTTTAGGACATTTATTAGAGGATTGAACTACGTTAACAGGCATAGAAAGTAAATAAATTTTATTATTCAATTATCCAATCAAAATTGTAACACCATTCAAAATGATATTATAAATTTTTTTTTTATTAATATTTCAAAATCATTCATGGCCAAAAGGCCTACAAAAATGACATTCAATAAGAAAGTTGGACAATAATGTCATTTATTAAGAATAACTTTATTTAAATTGATTACAAGGTTCATGATTTCTAAAGTTAGAATTGAAACTTATCTTCCATCTCTAACATTCAGGAACCTCTCATCTTGATCAAATCTCCTACTGACTTGCAAGCCCTGCATAGAATTATAAATATGATAAGAACTTCTAGTATCTAATACCCAGGCTATAGAATCAAATAAAGAAAAATTGCAAGATGTTATCATATAATTATTTTGCCCAGCAACCACTTGCTTCTTCCTCGGCCTATTCGGATCCAGGGAGGCAATGTATAGAGGATAATTCCTCTTTCAGTGCTCCTGCTTCTTATAGAAGAAGTACTCTGCCTAGCTCTGATCGAACTTGCGCTTCTTGGTCTGATCCTATGCAGACGTCCTAGTATGCGGCTGCACCATCTTATTTTTCTTTTTCTTGTTCTTCTTTTCTTTCTTAAAGGATCGACGATCAGAAGAAGACCCTTCTACTACATTCATCATCTCCTTATAGAGTTAGTGATTCTTCTCAAAGTTCTACAGTAATCCTAACAAGCCACGGTAGTTCACTGCAGGCTTTGTCATTCTAAAATGAGTTAGAAAGAGGAGGAAAGACTTGGACAAGGAATTAAGGATCGCATCCTTATCAAGCTGCTTGTGCTGGAGAAAGTCCAGCTTGCTAAGGCGCTCAATCATCTCGATCATGCACAATACATGATCGGTGACTAAGGTCCCATCCCTCATCTGAACATTGAAAATGGCACAACTTGTTTTGTGCCTTTCAACATCATCCGGCATGCCAAAGGAGTCATTCAACATTTGAAGCATCTCCTATGGTTGGGCATTTTTAAACCTACGGTGGAACTCATCGTTCATTGCCACCAACATTATACATCAAACGGTGGTGCGGTCATTGAACCACTTTTGATAAGTATCTTGGATTGCTCCCCTAGCATTTGGGGCTGGCTCCTTAGGTACTGGATCTGTTACCACATAAAGGATCAGCTCATGCTCTAGGACGATTTTCAACTTGCGATACCAGCTATCGTAGTTGGATTCCATTAATTTGTCATGGTCTAACAATGATCGAAGCGATAGGTTAGTGGCTATGTCTGCATAAAAAAAAAAAATCAAACCTAATTAGTATATGAATTATTAATTCTAAAGACTTGGACTTTAGTCTAAAGGTCCTTCCACTATTTTATATGAATTGATAGCCTTTACCTCCAATTTGAGGAATTACTTTAATTTTTATTGGGTACTAGAATCTACATAGACTACACATGAGCCCAACTTTGGTTGGTCAACCTATGTGCACCTATGGGTAGATTCAAAATCAATTATTTCTCTAAATAACTTCTAGTAATATTGATTTTGCCCCATAGACCTAATCAGTAGGCTTTGGCCTCTACTGAAAAGGTTCGGTTAGGTCCAACCATTAACATGATCATATTTGATCTTATCTAATAAATAAATGATCAGTCTGATCTTGGTCGGCCAACCTAACCACCATTAGAAAGACTTAACCAAATTATCATTTTATGAATGATAATTTTATTAGTCAATAATCACTAGGCCTTTGGGCCTCCAATGATCATTATAGTAATGAATCCATTATCATTCAATTTAATGAGAGGCTATGATTTAATTATCTATATAACTATTTCATTTTTAAGGATCTAATAATTTTAAAGGATTTAGTTAACCAATTTAAGAAAATTCAGCGAGCCAATTTCGATCCTTCCACTAACTTCATCAAGTCAGAAAAAAAAAGATCTAATCTAAGCTGGCATTAGGAGCACCTAAATCGGTCAGACTGATTTACCTAATAGACATGGATGAGTCCGAATCATCAAGTAATCTAATCAAAATCTAATTCACCAGGATGGCCAGATAAGTGAGATCAGTGAAAGGGATATGCCATTAACTCATTAAAAACTAAATTAGTGCGAGTAGCTTCCAATTAAAAACCACTGATCAAACTACCAAACTTATCTTAGACATCATCCAGTTCATTAGTTTTAATTTGACCAACCTAGTAATTTTGGATTCGACCACATAGCCTTGAATCAAGTCCATTTGATCCTTATTAAAGGCATGGACTTGACCAACTACAACTATTGTAATTGAGTCTATAGAGTTCTTGACCTAATCAAAATTAATATTTAATTAGATTTGATCAATTACTCTAAATTAGTCCATCTTTTAACTAACCTTAGGTCTAATCTAATTTATGGACCTAATTCAGCTAATCCAATAGCCCACAAGTTTATGATTAATGACATAGAGTCTTAATTCATAATTCTAAACACTAAATCATTATACTTAATTTTTAATTAAGTTTATGGGCTGAGGATTAGGGTTAGATATTTCAAAAATATTTTTTAATTTTGAAATATTTTTTTATAACTTAGCATTGTTCACTAATTGAGTCGACTCATTTCAAAATTAAATCATCTCAATTCACAAATAATACTAGTTGTAGGATTTAATCTGAAACTATGTGCACTACATAATCATGAAATCATGAATCAAACTTTATCTAATTATGTATTCATGATCATAAATCAGATTAAAATCTAATATAATTAGATCATAAAAATATTAGATTAAATCTAGTAATTTCATGATTAATGATATAGATCAGCAACGTACCAAGACAACCTTTTCACTATAGGAGGTAAACCCTATAGCAGGATAACCTGCAGTCCATGCGATCTGGATTTTAATTTTTTAGATCTAATTACTCTAATTATTAGATCAATATTTAGATCAAATCTAAATTATTAATCTAAATATGCAAGCATATCATGTTTAAGGAACCTCGTTCTGATACCATTTAAAGAAAATAGTGCAAGGTTTGCTATGCTATTTTTGAAAATTTTTTAAAAATAGCAAAGAAGCAGCAAAAAATAATTAATCTGATTAATTATCTACTGATCATATCAAATTATTTAACCTACATATTAGGATCTAAACATAATATACATACATACATCAATAGTTTTAAAAATAAAACTATGTAGTAAACTATTTACTACATCTACGTGTTCAAAACATAATATCTTTTTGCAAGTAGTTGATCACCATGATCTGATCATCATCAAACAATTTTACTGACCATGACGTAGCCACACAAGTGTCTGACCTCTATGGATCGTCCATATGAGGCTCCTGATCGGCTCCCACGTGAGTGCTAGCTCGACATCGGAGTCTTTTAGGGGCTATTTTGATCGAATGCCTTTGATCCTCATCTATGGGCTTCATGGATACTTCGAGTTGCTGGTAGATGTAGTAGAGAGGCAGAGAAGGTTCTCCACAAAATTTTGTGGGCTTTCGACACTTGTAGCTCACGAAATGGATTTTCGAATCCTAGGTCAAAATCCTAGGTCAAATGCACCTTAAAATCCTGCGCTAGCCTTTCTCTGGTTTTTCTCCTCACGAGATTTTTTTCAAACTTTTTCTCATACACCAGGAGGCTCAAGGAAGTCTTTTCTCAATCTCAGATTAGTTCTTTCACATCCCAAAAATTCCTCCTATTTATTTTGCGCCAAAGAGTGTAGACACCGCATAGAGAGATAGATCGGGTTGGTTGTTAGGCCAAATTCAAACTCATTTTGAATTCAACCTCCAAACCATCTGATCCCATCCAAAAAGGATGTGAGATAGGCTGGGCATGAACTTCTTTTGGCATAGAAAGGAATCACGAGAAACCTTCTCTCGTGTAGCAAAAGTGTCACACAAGAGAAGGGTGGCGCATAGATAAGGTAGAGGTTGTTTTTTATCCAAGTTTGAAACTCATTCAAATCAAAACAAATAACAATCAAACCTTATCCACTTGGAATGTGGGAGACTTGGTCAAAAGCTCTTTTGATCATAGGAAATAAGTTATGAGAGAATTAGATTAAATTTTTAAGTGGGCGTGGGTTAAATGGTGCAGGGAAAGAAGACTAGTCAAACTAGTCTTTGAAATTCAAACTTGAACCAATTGAACGAACCAATTCAAAATAGGTTAGGCCCAATTAGATTAATTTAAACCCAACACATTTACGCTCAATTATGCTCAATTAAATCATAATAAAATTAGAAATTGATCAAGTTCAATCTCTGATCAAATCAAGGTTCAAACCTCCTCGATAATTAGGTCAACCAACGACCTAATCGGATCAAACCCAAATGAATCTAATTCAATTGGACTTGGATCAAAAATAATTACTCAATAAAATTAAGTTAATTAGTGATCAAATTACTAATAAAATTTCTCATGAAATCAGAGTCCAAATTTAGTGAATATCCGAACAACAGAGTCCCATCAAAATGAAACTTTTGATCAAAGAGTCCCAAATCAATGGGACTCTTGATCCCAGAGTCCGAAACAAGTGGAACTCATGATTGTGGAGTCCCAACTCTTAATCATAGAGTCTCAGACATGTAGAACTCAGAGTTTCAGAGCTATGGGACTCTTGGTCGAAGATTTCCAGTCCAGTAGGACTCTTGACCATAGACTTTCAAACATTGAGACTCAATATCCTAATCCAGTAGGACTCCCAGTTGAAGAGTTTCAGTCCAGTAGAACTCTTAACCATAGAGTCCTAGTTGAGTGGGACTCTTCATCAGCCATCAGATCAGACAGAAATCTCTAGTGTGTGTGACTCCATAGGTCCGAACCTAAGCCGGTAGTATAGAAACCAATATCTATACTAATCGAAGTGACCATCTAGCAATGATACCCGACGTTCGGATAGGTCGAATAATCGTAATCATAATATTCAGAACCTATGCGAATATGATTACCGTATAATTCATCCCTATGACCTATGTGTAATAGATGACTCAGGGTTAGACTATGAATCCTAGAAAATACATCCATGTCATATCTCAAAGTAATTAGTCCCATGACTTCTCACTAAGACTATCCTGATCAAGATTTTGCTAAATTAACACAATTGAACATAGCTCTTGAAATCAGGAGTGATCAATCCCATCTTGATACACGCACCGACTCTACAAGACTTGACTGTGCCCAAAAATCTTTCATTACTGAATTAAAAATTCAGATAGTTTGGCATCAAAATACAGTGAGTTGCTTAAAAGTCACCGTGGTGATCTCAGGTTGGAGGGATATTTATATCCATATTCTATCGAAGCTAATCTTAACAGAAGAAAAGCTCCAGAGTTGATCACGTTCAGTGCAAATATACTCATACATCTCACTTGCATGCCATATCAGTGTCTCAACACTTCTTGGTTATGAGGACAACCAATATATATGGCACACAATGACCTATACTCAATAAACATTATCATCCTAAGTAACAATATATCATTTGATCATAAACTATTTAAGGACTAAACGATAAATCCTCCTTTATCGAATCTAGATAGTTCTAAGGATTTCATCATAATGAGTTCATTAGAAGACAACAGAATTTATGATGAAAAATATTAAAATTAATTTATAATTTATATACAATTATAAATGTATGGTCCAACCATCAATAGACTGACGATTGACTTTGGAACATATTCCCAACAACTAATGCTAGCCAAAATAAAAATTTAGAAAAAAAGATTAGTACTGAAGCTAATCACATACAAGAACCTGAGTCAGGAACTAGTACTGATACTTGTTCCAATTTAAATGAGATAAATATAGAAAAAAAGAGAATTGATGATTTACCTGAGACCTATAAACTTAAAACTCCATTTCCTTCGATCCTAAAAGCCGGTTCTTCCTATAAAAACCAAAAGAGGCATATAATGAAGTGTCAATAAAATTGTTTAATCAAGATTATATTAATTTACCTCCAAAATTAAAATCATCTTTAGTCATGCTTCCGGTATCCAAAGCATCAAACTTAACTCCTAATCCAAAAATTCAATATATGAGCATTCTAGAAGAACAAATAGAAAAAATTCTTGCTAAACAAGGGTCTGAGAATAGGATCATAAACTGTCCCTAAAATTAATAATAAATATATCAAAAAAGAGATCATAAACTATCTTCCTGAGATTGGCAATTCAAAACTATTGAAATTTATCAATCCAGTATTTGATACAGGATAGATAAGCTGCCTTATGTCTGGCTGAAGATGGTAAACTTATTGGAAGGCAATCTAATATTTAGTTCTCTTATATCTAATTTATCTTTTTAGTTTATTTTCTTTTTAGATCATTTTAATAAGTTGGAGGAAGAGTCAAATTTTAAAAGGCACATGCTGGACCATCAAAACACATTGAGTAGTGTATTCTTTCCAATTATTTATTACTTCTTTTATTTTTCTTCTCCATTGAGGACAATGTCGATTAAATTAGGGGGAGAATAATTAAATTTTTAAAATATTTTCAAATTCCTAAAAAAAGTTAGTATTTAGCATTTAGATACCTGATTACGCTTAAGAATCGAGTTGAACTAAGCATTTTTAAAAAAAATATGATACATAAATTAGAGAATTTATGAGATATTGAGAGATTAAGTATTAAAAAAATTCAATAAAGAGTTTAGTCTAGAACATAAAAAATTTTTCTTTGAGCAATTCTAATTTTTTCTATCAGTATCAAAGAAAATCTACTTTTTATGAACTTTTGAAGGATAACTATACGTTTCTTCATATATATATAAAATATTTTAAAAATAAAATAGTTTTCAAGTACTTCTCACTGAGTAATCAGACTTCTTTGCCTAAGTAAGTATTGAGTTTCGCATCAAAAGATGGGAAGGACAAAAAAGTCCATTATAAAGCTAGTCTTAACTCATAGTCTGTTTGATTCGAGCTAGTAAGCCCGAGGGGTATTCTATATCTAGTGCCCTAAAGCCAACTAGTTTGGGAGTCATTTATCCAAGACTCGCTACATGAATCAAATAGAAAGCTTAAGGGGTTTAGATATCAATAGTGGTATAACGTTAAAAAAAAATATTGATTTTTCACTGAGTATCTAGGTCCCATTGCTTAAGTAAGCAATGATATTTGCATAAAAAAATGGACAATGTGAATAAAAATTTTTAATAAATGAAGGACAGAAGTAGCAATATACTTGCCCATATGAAAATTTAGATGATTCAGAGATAAAGGTAGGAATAATTTAGAAAAAGTTCAAAAAAATTTAATATTTTTTGCTTAATTTTTCTATTGGTAAGTATTAATACTCCAATGATATACTTCACTTATGCTCTACTGAATATCAATGGCCATTTTGAAAACTACTTAGATAAAATTTGAAACTCTAAAGTTAAAAGGTATCTAAAATTAAATTCTTTTCTTACTCGAGGATGAGTAAAACTTAAGTTGAGGGATGTGATAAGTACCATAAATTCATCAATAAAAAAATTAATTTATCAATTAATTTATATTATTTTTAAAAATTAATAATTAATTTATATATATTTAAAAAAATTAATAATTTAAAAATAATAAAAATAAAAAATAAAATATTATTATCAATAAAAAGAGTTTATTTTTTGATCATAACGAAATAAATTTGGAGCAAAATAAAGTTAAAACGGACTAGATATGAATTTTTAAAGAAAAAATAAATAAAAATAAAAAATTAGATTCGGCTCAATCGGCTCTCCCAGCCAAGCCACTGCATTCAGCTCAGCTGGCGTGTCCTAGCTCAGCTGGTACATCGTTCAAGTCGATTTAGCCATCGAAGTTGTCCGTCGGTCCACGAAACCAAGCGTGGACTGCCAGCTTAGCAAAATTCGCCCAATCATAGCCTGCCACGTGGTGGATCAAGATTACTAAAGAATTTATAAAAAAAACATCATGGCATATAGGGGCAAAATGGTAATTTCATAGGCCAACCTGCACGTTGAGTGGTTATGGTCTGCAGTATGCTCGATCTACGTGGTCCACATGAACGATAATTGTGCCATCCTACAGTTGTTGTTGTTTGCGGTTCAAATCCAATGGCTAGAGTTTTTTCCTTTGATTTGATTTTTAGCTCTTTCCAGATTGCGATCGAACGACTCTGAGTGCTCCAAAACATGATCGGATGGCTGACGAAGCTACTGACTTGATTAAAACACCAGGCGTGCAATCAATGGCAAGATTTCTCTCATCAAAGCTCCATTGGATGGTCAACATCAAATTCGACTGGATCTAGGCTTTTAAAAGTATTTTTTTGGGAATTTTGGGACCGTTTGATCCGCATCTAATGGCCAAACTTCACCTAAAATAGCAGAATTCAACCAGGGACACTTTTAATCCAATTTTCACTCAAATTTTATTATTTCTGCTGATCAAAGTCTACCTTAGTCCCATATTGCCTACAAAAAAGATCTCTAGCCCTTCAACACTTATAAATAAGACCACAGGCCATCAAATTAAGGTATCTTCGATCATGAAAAAGCGACGATCTAGAGTGGGAGCCATGCTTGGGTTAGAGACTACTTCAAGATAACAAATATTGTGAAGAAGATCTATCTCCTACACCATCTTCATGCCAACATCGATCCAAGATTAAGATCACCTATTTTTATTTTTTATCTTTTTTTTAAAAAAATTTATGTATTTAAATTATAAACTTTTAAATTAATGCAAAATTTTTTTATGCACTTTTAATTTTAGCTTTTTATTTTTAATTATTATTTAAATTTTTATTCTTTATTTTAGTTATTCTTTAATTTCATCATAAGTAGATGCTAAGATCTAACTAGTAGATTTTAGTATCAAATTTAATTTTTTACATAATTTAATTTTTGATTTTTATTTATAATTCTATTTTTTAACTTTAATTCTTTTTTCAAATCTTTTTCCTTTTTTTTACAAAAATCAAAGATTTTAAAACTAAAATTCTGCCTTCTCTGTAGATTCGACTCAACTCACTACTTACTATCTATTTTTAATTATTTTAAAAAGTTAGAATTAAACTGATAAACATGATATTTTAACGATAGTATCACGATTTATCAAGATCTCTTATGCTTCCGCTATAGAAAGCTTTATGTATGCCATGCTGCATATACAACCTAATATAGCTCTTGCTGTGAATGTCATGAGCAGATATCAGTCGAATCTAAATGAGAAGCACTGGATAATTATAAAGAATAATTTTAAGTACTTGAGAAGAATTAATGATATTTTCTTGATCTTTGAAGAAGAAGAAGAGTTGATGATATAAGGATTCACAGATTCAACGTTTATGTCTGATATTGATGATAGAAAGTCTACATCAAGGTGTGTTTCTTATGCAATGGAGGTTCGGTGAATTTGAAGAGTTCTAAATAATCAATCATTACAGATTCTATCATGGAAGCTGAGTATATCGCTGCTTCTGAGGCTATTAAGGAAGCCTTCTATTCAAGAAATTTGTTGCGAAACTCACTGTAATATCATCAGATGCCATAATATTATACTGCAACAATAATGGTGCCATAGCTCTGGCTAAAAAGCCTAGGTATCGCTAGAAGTCCAAACACACAAAATGACGATTTTACATTATTCATGATTACCTCGAGAAAAAATATATCGAGGTGCAAAGAATAGACTCCATTGATAATGTGGCAGGCCGGCCCACTGAATAAGCTACTTAGCCAGCAAGAGCTTGAAGCACATCTTGAGAAGATGAGGCTTAGATATATGGTTGATTAATTTTAGTATAATTAAAAGATTATTAGATGTATGTCCTATAAGTCAATCAGGCAGATACATGTATTTATTTTAGGATATAATTTTATATTTAATTTTTTTATTATTAGTAAAATTAGATTATTATTTTTTAATTTATATTATTTATGTGTCCATAAATTATCTAAAAAATTAATAAAATGATGATACATATTCTTAAGAGTTGAGAATTTGAGGCCTGTGTTATTGATGATTAATTTCTAAATACTTCTTATCAATGGATCATCATAAAGGTGGTGATTGATTCGAATAGATGGGTATACGGATTGCTTTTCTTTTGGAATAAATGAGTCTCGAGTCTATAATGTGGGAACATTAGAGCGAGAGTACAGGTAGTTATTAGAGAACAAGAGTACTGCAATACAAGATGTCACTTGAATATCTATCCATTCGTCAATGACTTACTCGATGCTACAGTAGTGTGATTAGTTCTTTGACCTACGATGCCCTGTTATTCATAATGGAGTTATTGTAGTTTGACTGTACATAGACTTGATCTCCTAGCTATATAAATTTTTGCAGTGCATATTGGCTATAGTAGATAAATTTATTGTAGAAATAGAGTGTGCACCTATATGTAATCTATCATCCTTGGTAGATAAAGGAGATAGTTCTATGTGATTTATGAGATCGAGTTTAGAAGATCTTCTCTAGGACTGTGTAAATAGTGAAAAAGGGTTTCTACTATTTTTACATTAGGAACTTGAGTCAAATAAATTGGACATATGATAGATGATGAGGTTTGATAAAAAATTTCATTAGCTCCATCTAGTCAGGACTCACGATAGAAGGACAGTATGATATAGTAATTATACTTAGGGGTTCATCTATTTCATTCTGCTGGAATACCACTATATACTGCTAGGCATTACTGATAGATTATGGGACTCATGAGAATTATTTTCATGGTCAATAATTCTTATTGGATGGACTAGAATTATTCCAATCCATTGAAAAGAATTTTAGT
This sequence comes from Cocos nucifera, assembly GCA_006176705.1. Classification (NCBI taxonomy): domain Eukaryota; kingdom Viridiplantae; phylum Streptophyta; class Magnoliopsida; order Arecales; family Arecaceae; genus Cocos; species Cocos nucifera. The sequence goes on along the minus strand of QRFJ01000091.1, from coordinate 819,763 downwards.
GATATTGATGATAGAGATCATAGTATATTTTACTACCAGATAGAATAGAATCTATGAGATCACATATATAAGAGATTATGTCCGATCAGATGACTGAATTTAAGTTGGTATGTCAAAAGTTGACAAGTCAAAAATTTAACGATATCAAAGTGTTGATGCAATCAAACCTAAAGGCAATGGGACTTCTAACTAACTTTGAGCGGTCAAAGGTTGATCCATCAAAGTTTATCCATCAATATGATTCACATGAAAAAGGACTCCTTTATCCAAAAGTTGGTGCCACCTAATATTTCCTCATGCAATTCCTCACACCCCATGTTTTCTCATATGGAAGTGGGATGCCCCAAGTGTTGGCGCCTAAGAGTTGTAGTGCCGACATATTCCTCACACGCCCAAGGGATAAGAGCTCAAAAGAGTTTAGGCGCCGACCCCAGGAGTCCTTTTCACGTAAGTCTTTGACTAGTCAAAATTTTGACATGTCAAAGTCTTAATACTCTTAGACTCTCATTATAAAAAGGGGAAATCAGACCTTATGCCTAATGTTGATGAGCACTTCAACATTTGACGCTCCATCTTTCTAATGCCTTTTAACGCTCTATCTTTCTAATGCCTTCACATCTCACATCCCTTCTTTCTCATGCCATGACATCTCACATCCAAGGAGTTGGACGCCCCATCCTTTCTCACATGGAAGGATTTCTATACCCAAGATTTGGGCACATGCAAGAAAGAAAAGAGAGAGTGTGCTAGATTTTTTTGAAAAGAAAATCAAGAAATTAAAGCTGAGGTATTGGATTTTTTTTAGAAGAGAATCAAGAAAGGATGAGTATAGGTTCCTGATTCATTCATGTGCGGAGAGTGATTTACGAAGAGGAAAGGCTAAAATCCTTGAGAAGAATTTTCAATAAAGAGGAAAAAGAAATCCATCATCAAAGAGGATTTCTACAAGGAAGCTAGCATCCTGATGAGATTAGACACTCTGATCAAATAACAGCCTTGTATGAATACTTGTAGAGGTTGGATGCTTATGCAACTTCAAAGAAACCAAGAAAACATCTACAGATTGTAGTGAAGAGCTATCCGCCAAAGGTGATGATCTGATCTTCTTTTTCTTAATGTTAATCCTAACAACTGAGGGATCTAGGGTTAATTTAAGATAAGATCTTGCATAATTAATCTAAAATTATTTTTATTCTACTATTTATTTATTAGAAAAATTTTATTTTATCCTTCCGTTGTGTATATCAATCAACCCCGAACTTCGTTGAGCACAATCAATGGAAAAGGAGAAGAATCTGAGGGGTTTTCACCTGCAGTGGATCAACAATGATGGGCGACTCACTTAGAGGGAGAGGGGAGGGATCTTATACCCAGGATCTAGAGCTCCAATGAGCCTTGGAGTCCCTCTCCATGCCAGACTTGGGGAGGAGAGAAGACTCCTATCAGGTGGGAGTCTACCTTTTCCATTTGCAGGTGCTCAACAGATGTGTGAGCAGCCCAAAAGGACCGGTCTAGTTGGACCCAAGCTGAACTAGGTCCACCATGATGGGCCCTTAGAGATTGAAGCTTGTGTTAGGCATCCATCCTTTTCTGTATTAGTTAATGACACACCAAATGATTTCTTCACATCCAATGTCAAGTTTTCCTACTTTCACCATACTTTTTTAATCTTGTGTGCTAAAATGCTTAGTACGTGGATCCATCAACATTCAAGTGTTTGAGAGGAAAATTCAGGAGTATCGTCCCAATCAGGAAAGTCCTCCAATAAGCTACCTTATCTTTACCAATGATAATCCATTTGTCTTCAAAGCCAGTATGAGAGAATGGAGGACTTTCAAAAATACTATTGTAAGTTATCGTGCTCAATGAGGGCAGACATTTAATTTTGAAAAATCTATGTTCTTTTTAGCCAAAGTGCCTGGCTTCACTTATGAATGCGTATAAAAGCCATCCGCAGATCTAAAAAATAGATGGATTGGGCAAATTACTTCCGTGTTCCTCTTATAGACAAAAGGTTAATGATGCTTGATATGCAAGGTACAATGGAAGACTAGATTCATGGAAGGGGAGAAATCTATATATCTTTTGCAGGAAGAATAGTAAGATGAACACTTTTTTCTATTCTAATTAGTGTATTTTCAAAAACTTGTGGAGCAGAAAGGACTCACTGATTGCTTCAAGAGAATCTTAAGGAATTATATTTGAAGGCATCATGAAACACGAGGGTAATATATACCGTAGCTTGAGAGAATATTTGCAGGCCAAAAACAATGGGAGGTTGCCAAACATCGAAATTTGATGGGTAGCTTTGATTAGCAAGGTTGCAGGTAGATTCTGATGCTAAAATCCTTTTCTCTAGATTTTTGAGAGTCGAGTATCGTTTTGAAGGGGATTGGAGATCGTATAAGTTACTTTGGAAGGCTTTAGCTACATGAAAAAGAAATCAATAAAGAAGCAGAGATTTTTTTATGGTCAATTGGGATAGGTAATGCTATTAACTATGAAGCAGAATCCTAGTTTGCAAATAAAACTATAACTAGAATGTAGGGTGAAAGTGGGATGGATGATATCCATCTGGATCAGTTTTCATATTCAAATCAATCCGAATATGGACAGAAATTTGAGAATCTAATTAGTACTTATATATGTATTCATATCTATAAAAATAATGGAAATGGATATGGATAGATAATTATCATCCGTATCTGTATATCTGAATTTATCTTTAATCCTATATAATTTTATATTCTACTTATTAATTTTAAAGATAAATATACTCTTAACTTAATTAATTTATCATCTATTTAGTAATATCTTTAATTCGTAAAGTTTAATTATCTAAAATATATCCTTAATTATATCTGAATTGCATCAAATATAGATATGAATTTTTGTATCTGAATAATATCCATATCTATATTTGTATTCATCAAACAAAATAAATATGAATATGGATATGCTGGTATTCGATTCAGTTTTAGCCCTACTAGAATGCCTCTTGGTTACAATGTTAATTTGGTGGCAAAGCATCCAGCTGTTGATCGTTTTGTTATCGAAGTCACTGTTACTTTGATTGTGGAACAAATTAAAAGAACTCTAATAACATCAAAGTCTGGTAATGATATCTTATGTTGGGGAACAACACATTGAAGGAGAGGACATATATCAAAATTTGGCGCTACGGCAACAACATTCATAGAATTTGGAAGCTCAGGATGCATGTTCGAGTTGGACACTTTCCATGGCAATTGATATACAGGGTAAGATCACAAGTTTGGCTCTTCTTGATAACCTCTGTATAAGCAATTTGTCATCGATGTGGCAATCAAGTGGAAACCTTAGATCACTTATTCTTCCAATGTTTTGGAGTCTCTTTCTCATGGTCGATGTTGCAAATGTTACCTTCGTCCATGATTCAACCCCACCAATAAACAATTTTCTTTCTCCTATTAAAATGACAATCACATGAGATAGCTAAATTGCCATCTTTATTTGCATATATTTTATGTTAATTTGGGAAAGCAAAAGTGAAGAAGTGTTTCAATATAGAGCAACAGAGGTAATTAAGGATGATTCTAATGAGAGCTTGCAGAATGGCTGAAGAGTTTCAAGGATATATGGAGTTTACAAAGCTTCAAAATATCCATATTTGGCGCTATCATATTCCACTAGAATTTGTGGATCCACCTACACGGATTTTGTTTCTTGGCAAACCTCCCCCCACTAGATTTTATCAAGATAAATTTTGATGGATCCAGGCGATAGAATACCACCAGCATGGGTGTGGTAGCTCGACATTTTTTCGAGAAAGCCCTGTATGCATGCAGCGGCAATCATTGTAGCAACCAAGGATTGGTAGGGTCTCAAAATAGCGTCAACAATATTTCAATCGGATAGAATTAGTCAATGGTGACTAAGATAAATGGACAAGAATCTTTGCAACACCCAATCTTGAGGAAAATCAAAAAGTTATGTTGTACCTTATAGAGATTTTCTTGTGTTCATACTCTTAGGGAGGCAAATCAAGCAACAACTTATTTGGCAAACATGGCAAGCATTGACCAAGAAGAGTGGGTGTGTCCAAAGGAGTTTCCTACTTACTTGACTGACTTGCTCACAGCAGATGCTAGAGGCACTAATTTCCTTCATTTGTAATGTTTCTTATTCCTTATAATCAAGAAAAAAAAAATCCAAACCTTTGGCATATTAACCACTTTTGGTGCAATATAAATATACCTTTAATGTTATATATATATATATATATATATATATATATATATATTATTAGTTTGTAATGAAAAAAAAAAAAAAACAAATCTATATCCATCGTCCTTCCAAAGCAAATAGTTGAAGGGAGAAGATAAAACAGATACTATGGGGATGGGGGGTGCAAAAAGTTTGGTTAACTAAAAATCGGACCAAACCATTAATTTATTTGGTATTTGGTTCGATTTTTTTTAAAAATTTTAATTTTGGTTTAAAATCAAACTAAAATTTTTAATCAATTTGATCTTCGGTATTTAATTTGATGACTTCGGTTCATTAAAAACTAAAATTTTATTGGTATATTACAAAGAGCTTGAGGTAATTTTATTGAATTAATTTTTTTAAAAATAGTTTGTTATTCATTTAAATTTGAATAACAATATTAACCTCAAGTAGAATTCTGCAATTTAAATAATAAAATTATTAAAAAATTTAATAAGTCCAAACCAAAATAAAAATTTTAGTACAGGAAAACTCAAAATCAAATTATCAAATTGAACTAAATCAAAATTATTTTAGTTTGGTTTGCTTACTTCAATTTAGTTTTTGGTTCTATAAAATCTAAATTTGAACGATCGATATTTTAGAACTTCAATTCAATTTGAAATGAAAAAATTGAATGCACACTCCTATATGAAAAATTAGTATTTGATAAATTTTTAAGTAGTGATAATCCATACTTGATAAAAATATCCTCAAAAAAGTTGCATATGTAATCATTAAATTTATTTCAATATCTTTTCGAATTCATTCAATAAAAATTTTTTGTAAAGAAATTAAGATGAAAATGGTATTATGCAAAAATGATGTAATTATAATCATTATGAAAAAATTAATTAGAGATGATAATATTATTCTAGTATTAAAAAATATTTTTATAAATTTTATCATATTCTTATATAAAATTACATCCAACCAAACGTAGTAATCTTCTTTTAATATTATTTTTTAGAATAATTTTTCTACCAACTAAATATAGTAAAAAAAATATTTTTCTTTATAATTATTTTTTTAGATAAATAATTTTTAAGAATTATTAAATTATTTTATAATCTAATATATTCCAATTAAATGGACCTAAAGAATACACGATAAATGCTGCTCCTTTTTGATTAAATGCACGCCTCATCTGCCTTTCTCACTCCCATTTCCCTTCATTGGCCTTTCCACTCTTAAAATACTTAATAACAAGTATAAGTATTCGGTTCGAGAGATCAACGTTACTCTCTATTTCTCTTTACCATACCTCGTAATCACGCCGCATCTCTTTCTTAGAAGCAATATATAACCTCAATATTTTAGTTACAAAGACAACAACTCTCTTCCATTAAAAGAAAAAAAGAGAAACTCTCTGTGTTGCATCTTCCAGATGGGTTGATGGATTGTTTTTCCTCCTCAAAATCTCATACCAGATGTAGTCAAGCAAGAAATTGCAATTATCTATATATTTAAACATACTTGAGGCCAGAAATATTAGATTCTCTAAGAGGATATAAAAGGTTACAAAAACTTATTATTTGCACATTGCATTGATTATACCATATTTTTAGGATTCTTCATTTTTCTTTTATTAATAGAGATGCCCAAAAATGAAGCAACTACATCGAGTCTTTCACCTTCATAATATAATGCATTTCTTTATGGTAAAGCACACATCCAAATTATAATACATCCAAACTCTTTTTTGTAAAGATAATACATCCAAACTTGATGTGCAAGTATGGCCACGTCTGTCGACTTACTCATGCATAGAAAATATCGAGTTTTTGAAAGAGCAAAACTTCAAATAAATTGTTTGTCAAAATATGATGAATATAAAGTATTGGAGATTCATGAACAAAAATTTAAGAAGCAATTAACTGACTTAGATTTGTCTTAATTGTTAAAACTTTCCCCATGCATAACATGTGCACAACACACAAATCTCATTAATAAAAATACTAGCATAACAACATAACTTCTCCCCTTGGAAATTACGCAACCATCATGTGATTTGATCATTCCTCATCATTATAGCAGTCTGTATAATAGCTAAAATGTATTTTTCTCAGCATATCTTTTTCATACTTAGCCAATTCCCGGACTTAATGACGGTGCGGGGGGAGGAGGGGGGGTCGGAGAGAGAGAAAGAGGAGGAGATTCGGCTTAATTACCAAGAAAAGGAATTTGTTTGGGCTTTTTTTTTTTTGATAGTTTAAACTTATATTTGATCCAGTAAGATGGTATAAGATTTATTTATTAAGCGAGTATAGCTTATTTCTTTTTTTCTTTTTCTGTCCAGACGAATAAAGTTAAAGAACAATGGATGATCCAAGCTTGGAGGTCTATGCTAGCAAGCTTAAAAATAAGTGGGTGATTATAGATTTGTAGTTAACTATTTATGAATTTGAGATGAGAGCTTGATATTTGATTTTGAATTTAGATGTTCTGAACCAATTCTAATTTATTTACTTGATGAATGATCAATTTGAACCTTTTATTATATTTTATTTATGATGGTTGTTAGGTAATTATGATTGATTGGCTCTATTGTGGGCTGTATCCCTCGATAGCCTGGCCATATTATATCTTGAATTTGAGACATGACCTTTTATGGTATCAGAGTAATAGGCTTGATCATGGGTAGAAGATTAAGCCTAGTTCTAGTAAGGTTAGGCATAAGATAGGTATAGAGAAAGAAATGGTTTAAAATTGAGCTATGTAGCAAAAGTATGGTGGAATATTAGATAAGTCTTATTTATAGCTAGAAGATGAAACTTTAAGTTTTGAGGACGAAACTCTTTTGAGGGAAATAAAATGTGATAACCCAATCAGCCACCAATCAGGTGCATGAATCTTAAAGTAACAAAAAAAAATGGAAAAAAAAAACTAAGATGAAGACTTCGATAGGAGTTTTCTTTCTCACCACATTCAACTAGAAATCGGACTCCTAGGGCTGCCAAAAATCCTAGGAAGTCCTTTGTATATTTTCCCCTCCCCCTCCAAAGGATTTCATGATGAGCACCGGCCCTCCTCTTCTCTTCTTCCTCCCCTCTCTGTCTTTATTTGATCCAAAGATGCTAGCATGAACTCAAGATGATCTTTCAAAGAGATTCAAAATCGTAGCTTGTTGAATTGATTATCTCAACCATGTCTAGTATTTTTAAAATCTATTATTGATGAATATTATTGATCGATCTTAGTTTTGATCTAATCTATACTTCATAATTTTTTGATCGAGTCACTTAGATTTGATCCTCAATTAGGAGATCCTAAATTATCCAAGTGCCCGAACAGTTTGTTGGACCGACCATCCAATAAACATCTTTTTTTCTTATGATTAACTTTATCAAATAAAATAAAATACATTTTTAATATGATAAGTAGGTTTGATAAATTCGTCTAGTGAAGTTTGAAGAGATAAGATGGAAGAAGTAAGTAACTTCGACACTTCTTATTTTTTTTTCAAATTATCAATTATTTTATAATTAAAAAAATTATTTTATTTTTTTATAAAATAAAAATTAGGCATATGTGATATGAAACTCATGATTTATCATAAAATAGTAATTTCATGAATATTTTAATATGAACGACTTGTTTATAAAATATAAACTTAATATTTATGACATTCATGTTTTATTATGGAAGGAATGATTTCATGATTATCTTATACTCTATAAAATTATTTAATATCTTATTTATGTATGATTTAAGAAAATATAATTTGATAAAATATGATTTAAGAATGCTTATTTTAAGAAATATGCTAAAAGACTTTCAGATAGCTATGTATGACCTAGCCAGTGTGTAATAGTAGTTGGCATATGACTTTGTCAGCGGATAATAGAAGTTGGCATATAATCCTACTGGTGGATAATAGTAGTTAGCATATAATCCTATTAGTAGATAATAGTAATTAGCATATGATCCTACCAATAGATAATAGTTGTTGCACTACTACAAAAAAAGTCTACGGTAGTGCAAACTATGGCAGCGATTTTCAAAATCACTGCAATAGAGTCTATGACAGCGATTACAAGGAACTGCTGCTATAAGTCCGACCTATAGCAGCAGTTACAACAAACCGCTGCCATAGTTTGACCTGTGATAGCGATTTTTTATAACCGCTGTCATAGGTCTGACCTATAATAGTGATTTCTTATAACCGCTGCCATATATCGGACCTATAGCAATGATTCTTTGTAACTGCTGCTATACGATAATCTATGGCAGCGGTTATTTATAATCGCTATAATATATTTTTTTTTTATTTTTTTCTAAATAATATATAATTTTAAAATTTAATACACATCTTTATCATTCATTATCTAAATAATTATCATTAGAGTATCATCGTAAAAGATCACCTCGATCTGATGATCCTAGCTTCATCGATCAAAAAAATTTAATTTCGGCGAATATGAACGATGATGCGATGATCTGATAGATGGAGACCTCCGATAGATCCAAAAACCTACAACGATGATCTTAGTTATATTTGTAGTGTACTATCAAAGTTTCACTTCAATCAAATATCGTTATCTTGGTCAATTTAGTATAGATTAATTTCGATCGTTAAATAATAAATGAGTGATCAAAGGATCAGACGGTATCCGATTATGAGATAATTTTTTTTATAAATGATCATAACTACTGCTTTAATTATTTTTTATAATGGTGATTATAAAATTTAACTTGTGAGATTAAGAACAATCTAAAACTATACATCGCTTGATAACCATTCTTAAACTTCGTTGGTTGTTATATATATATGCTCGTGCTTTTGCAATATCTGCTTAATGTGAACAGTTCATATGAAAATGATTTAAATTTTACTATCATCATCATATAAAATGATTAAAATTATAGTAAAGATCATTTAACTAAAAAATTATCTCATAATCAGATGCCATTTAGTCCTTTGATCACTTGTTTCTAATTTAACAGCCAAAATTATTCCATACTAAATTGACTATGATAACAATATTCGATTGAAGTAAAACTTTGATAGTATGCTACAAATATCACCAAAATCATTGTTGCAGATTTTTGGATCGATCGGAGGTCTCCATCTATCAGTCATCGCATCATCATTCATGATCGTCGAAATCAAATTTTTCTGATCGATGAAGCTAGGACCATCAGATCGAAGTGATCTTTTGTGATGACACTCTAATAGTAATTATTTAGATAATGAATGATGAAGATGAGCATTAAATTTTAAAATTATATAATATTTAGAAAAAAATAAGAAAAAATTTATTTTCAACCTACGGCAGCGGTTACTAAAAATCGCTGCTATAAATCTATGGCAGCAGTTATAAACCGCTGTTGTGAATCTATTATAGTAGTTTACCGTAACCGCTGCCATAGATCTACGACAGTGGTTCGAAAATCGCTGCCATAGGTTAGGTTAAAAATCTTCAATTTTTCTTTTCTCTCATGCGCGCACTCTCTCTCTCCCATCCTCTTCGTCGTCGGTGAGAATCCACCCATCTCCAGCCGTAGTCATCCTCCCCATCCCCAACCGCTCGACCCCCGCCCTCCCAATCCTCGGTCGCCCGGCCCCCACCCTCCCCATCCCGGACCGTGGCCACCCATCCCCGGTCGCCCGTCGCCCGTCCTCCCCATCCCCGACCGTTGCCGCCCCTTGCACTCCCCATCCCCGACCGCCACCGCCCCTGCCCTCCCCATCCCCGACCACCACCCCCTGCCGCCCAGCCCCCGCCCTCCCTGACTGCCCACCCTCCCCATCCTCGACCGCCCACCGCCCTTGCCCTCCCCATCCCCGACCGCTCGACTCCTACCCTCCCCATCCTCGGGCGCCACCACCCCTACCCTCCCATCCCTAACCGCCCACCCCCTGCCCTCCCCATCCCCTGGCCTCTCCATCACGGTGCCCCTCCGGGCCTCCTCTCCCTCTCTCTCTCTTTCCTTTTTCTCTTTCTCTCTTCTCTTTATCTCACTATCTTGCTATTGTTTTGCAAGTTACCTCTAGCATCGTCGTCTTCCTCCAGCGCTATCACCGACGATTCTCGGAGCTTTCGGTGTGACCCTCTCTCTATAGTCATAGGTATATTTTTTATTTTAATTTTATATTATTATTTATTAATCACTTGACTAGATCTGTCAATGGGTCGGGTTTGGATCGAAACCTGGATATTCAGATCCAGATCTAATTTTAATTACTAGTATCGAACCTAAATCTGAATATTCGATTGGTCCGTACTTGAAGTACCAGATTCGGATCCTAATGGATTTTGGGTATCCGAACCCAATTTTAGGATCCGAAACTAAAAAAAGAGAGAGGGAGGGGGTCCGGCCTCGCCGCCATCATCGATGAGAGAGATCGAGAGAGAGAGAGAGAAAGAGAGGGAGGGGGTCCGACCTCGTCGACGAGGGAGATCGAGAGAGTGAGAGAGGGAGGGAGGGGTTCGGCCTCGCCACCATCGCTGGCGAGGGAGATCGAGAGAGGGAGAGAGGGAGGGAGGGGATTAATGGGGTGTTGTTATGAAAATGGCGTCTTGACATATTTTTGATGATACTGAAGTTGATGACGATATTGGATCATGCATGCAAAATGCTCCTCTAGGACAAAACTTGCCTGGTACTATCAAGGTCCCAGACATATTTGTCAGAAGCGATGGTGATGTCCATATTATAGATGCCACTAAATAATGACTTCAATATTCTGGTATAAATTATTAGTCTATTTATTGATGTGTTGCTAATATTATTGTTCAAAATGTTAAATTTGTTGCCCAGAGGTTGCAACCTCCACCTCTCAAATGACTATGCGGAGCTTCACATCTGAGCCATACTGGTAGGTCGTGCCATGCCATGTCGTGGGCCATGCCGTGCCATGCCTTAGGCCGTGCCGTGTCAGTAGGCTGTGCCGTACCATGTCAGTAGATCATGCTGTGCCTTGGGTCGTGCCATGTCATATCGGTAGTTTATGCCTTGGGTCGTGTCATGCCGGTAGGCCATATCATCAGCCATGTCGGCCGCTAAGAGAACCCTTGGCCGCTAAGAGAACTCTCATCTTGTTGCTTTTGTTTATTGCATTGCATAGCGATAGATCCGTCAATTGATTAGTGTATATAATCTTTAACATATATATATTTATATGTAATTGTACGGATGGTACTTAGACATATCTTTGATTATTGTTCAACATGTTATATTGGTTATTGTTCATTAACGTTGCAGATCACGATGGCACCAAAATACCATCTAGCTTTCACCCCTACCTCTCGATGGGTTTGCGGAGTTCAGCATCTGAGGACTAGTTAGAGCATACTCCATCCACCTCCGCATCGACTGCTCAGGGACCTCCACCATCGGCATCTACTCCATCGATAGCATCTAGTACTCCATCGACATCTGAGCCTCTATTGTCACCCACATCTTCGACACATACTACTCCATCAGCATCTGAGTGTATGTTTTTATTATATTATTTATTTATTTTTATATAGTATTTATATACTTATATATTTGCATAACGTATTTTTATTGCAAGTGCATCATCTAGTAGGATATTTCACGGTCCCACACGTATGGCGCATGTGTGAAACCGCCAGCATCAGGTGATGATACATATGATCCATAGGAGAGGCCAGTAGGAGAGACCGCACAAAAGATGCATTTCTTGTTTGGAGTGCTTGTGAGGCGGTCAGACATTATTTTCATAGAACCCAAAGACTGACGATTGATGGATGATACTGTCAGAAACCGGGTGTGAGAGGAGATGTGGGTAAGTTCATCTTAATTATATTTATGCATTTTACATGTTTACACTATATTTGATTAGAATAATTTTGTAACTGACTTTTGATAACTTTGTGTAGAGGAGGTATGACTTTCCTAATCACGAAAGGGCTTAAGATGCCCGACTGAAGAAGATTGGAGAGTTGTTCTAGGGCTACAAGATCAAGCTCCATAGAGAATGACTCAAGCACCAACGAGACACTTCAGAGGAGCTTGTTCCTTGGATACAGAACTATCCTCCGAGTTAGTGGGAGAGGATGGTTACACATTAGAGGAGCCAGAAGTTTGAGATAAAATTACTAACTTTTAAATTTTTTAATATACTTAAAATTATATTTAAATATTTTTTAAATATTTATTATTTATTTGAATACTTGTTAGGCTATCTTCCATCAGAACTAGGAGAATCGGACAGCTCAGGAGTATACGCACACTCTCGACCGTGAGTCTATGGCCAGTCGTGTACATAGAGAGGTAATGAATTCTAAATCTTACTAGATAAATTAAATTAATATTTTTTTCATATTTCTGATAAACTGATCTATTGTTATAGCTGATGAGAGATGGAGTGATGCCCAGCCATAGCGAGATCTTTCGATCCAATCGTACAGACAAGAAGGGTAGGCCGATGAACGCCGCAATCAGAAGAATTTTTATAAGTATTAAATATATTAGTATATATGATTAGTATTATAACATTTTTTATAAAATTTTATTTACATTTACAATTACAGGATCAGTTAGATGCGCCCGCAAGCGAGGGCCTAGATACCTCTGGCCCCCATGACCATCTATCTCAGGTCTTGGGGCCTAAGCACTTTAGAAGAATTCGATGCAGGCCCAAACATATGTCGATCAGCTATTGCTCAGAGGTGAGCATCTCTCCATAGGCTTTCGATGTCGTCAGTTGGGAGGAGCTTGAGGTGGCATTGGCATGGACAGATCATGCTGCGACATGGGCAGATCGGGCTGAGGAGCGCATATCTCATCTAGAGGACATCATAAGAGATATGGTATCGACGCTCAGTATGCATTTTGAAGGTGCCTTCATGAACTTTGAGGATTTGTTGGCGCGCATTCCAACTCCAGCTCCTCCAGCTCCGGCTCCGGCTCTGGCTCCATCTCTCGAGGACGACGACGATGTAGATTTAGGAGACTTTTGATGTATTTTTTTAAAAAAAATATTATAATAAATTTTATTCGATAATAAAATTTTAGCATTTTAAAAATATTTTTATATTTATAATATTTTTTATGTTATATATCTCTGCATTTATCAGATAAAATATATAAAAAATTAAAAATTTTATATTTTTTAATTATTCAAAAGCTATGATAGCAGTTTTATAATCACTACCGTAGACGTGCCAACCGCTGCCATAGGTAATATGTCAACCACTGCATTAGACCTATGGCAGCGGTTACGTAACCGCTTTCATAGACAGGTCTATGACAACGGTTCCATAATCGTTACCATAGATCGATCTATCACAGTAGTTCTATAACTTCTGTCATAGGCAAGCCTATGGCAGCGATTTGAAAACCGTTGTAATAGACATCTATGGCAGTAATTTTCATAACCACTGCAACAACCGCTGCCATAGACTTACGGCGATGACTGTAGTGGCAATGGTTAGCTAACTGCTGTCATATCCTATAGCAGCAGTTTTTTGGGCTATGGTAGCGATTACAAACCACTGCCATAGCCCGGTTCTGTAGTGGTGTTGGCATATGATCCCGCCAATGGATAATAGTAGTTAGTACAGGACTCTGCAATGGATAATAGTAGTAGGAATGATTTGATTTTGGCCCTATCATGGGTATAAGATAACCATAGTATTTAAAATGAGAGAATTATTAAGAATTATAATATGACAAAATTATAGATAATTTATAACTTTATCTATAAAGTTAACATGATTTATAAATTTATTTATGCTATGTATTAGAAATCATGTTTATGTAAATTGCATGATTTATGCATATGCAAGAGTATGATTTATTTATGATATAATGATATTATGAAAGTTTTATCTTACAATGATAATCATCATCTCTAAATAATTTATTGATGTATGTATAAACTTATACTTGATTTGGATAAGATAGTGTAATATTTACTTACTGAAATGGTGTAGCTCATATCTTTTTCTTTTTCTTTTTCTATCCAAATGAATAAGATTAGGAATGATAGATGATCGTAGTATGGGGGTCTGTCCTAGCAAGCCTGAAAATTTTATAGCTGAAATTTAGTTTATTGGATGATCATCGATTTATAGTAGTTAACTATTAATTTATCCATTTTAAAATATAGGTTTGGCATTTGATTTTGAAATTTTTTAACTAAAACTTAGTTTATTGGATCATCATGGACTTTTAGGAGTTAACTATTTATGAATTATGAGATATAGGTTTGGCATTTGATTTTGGATTTAGATGCACTGAATTAATTTCTAGTTTATTTACTTGATGAATAATTGAATTGAACCTCTTATTATATTTTATTTATAATAAATTTTAGCTGATTATAATTACTTGACTTTATGTTATTGTGAGCTGTATCCATCGGTAGCATGGCCGTGTTATGTCCTAAATTTGGGGCATGATACATAGGCTTTTTCATGATGCTCTATAATACAAGTGGTAGTTCCTTATTGCTGCACTAGATGGCCCTTTTCGCATACTCATTTATCTTTCCGACCATTTCTTTGCGCCCCGTGCCACCCCTTGACCCCCCCAAATGCCTTGACCAATAATGCATATTTTCATCAGTTGCTTATTTATTTAGAAAAACTTTTTTCTTTAAAAATATATAGTTTATTCATTTATTTATTCACCCCTTATCTATTTTATTCTCCTTTGAATTTCTTTCAATCCTACAAGGAATTTCCTTGCTTGTCTAACGTTTGTACCATAAAGAATTCACTCTAAGATCAAAGGGGCATATACATTTTGTTTTGGTGGGGAAGGTGGCACTATATATATGTATATACATTAAGGAATAAAGGTCATATATCCAATATTACCTACTTGTATTTCACCTATAATTGCTGCATATATGTACACTTAACCTGATTCATTTGATTTATATTGAGGAACTCAATGACATTCTTGATGTGCAGGTCGCTTTTGTTGCTATCGCTTACCTAGTTACCTTTTTCTTGTGTCGTAATATATTGGGAAGGTGGCATTTCTTTCTAAAAATTTTGCAATGAGGGTTTTCGTGACACAACCCTTATTGCAAAATGCTTATGGCAACAGACCATATCAACTTGATAAATATTATAAAGCAAAAGCTTAAAACTTTTTTTTCTCTCTTTTTACCACATATTTTCATGGTTGTCATAGAAATAATGCTTACATATATATCTTTGCACATGTTCATGCTACGATCTGCTCTTAATTTTTTGCATATCAGTATTAGCTCTTCTGTATACTTAATGCTAATTAATACTTAATGTGAAATTTTGAATCAGTATTGTGGTGACTTAAAGTTCTGACAAGAGAAAATGCTTATCATGCTTGACATGGAGCACGGCTGCCAACCCGAAAATGGAAAATATCATGTCAATTTATTTGTACAGCTTAAAATCGACAAGTTGAGGAGTTGCGTCAAAGAACCATTCCAAATTGGCTCATAAATCATAGATTATGTCCTACTTTCATGACCTATCTGATTGACATCTACTGAAGGTTAAGCATGCAAGCTGAAAATCAGCAAGATTTAATATAAATATCTCAAGTTTGTATATCTAAAACCTTTCTTCCCATGCAAGACATGAGTATTTAAGACTGAGGAGCTTTTCCTTCTATACCATTTTGACCGGAAACTAAAACTTTGGGTATGCATTATCTCTTCTGTTTGGACACCATTAATAATCCTTTTCGAGCCAAAAAGATAATCTGATAATGATAAAGAGCATTTAGTCTAGCTTGATTTATTATTGACAAACTGCGCAATTTAGAGGTTGTTGGAGCATTTTTAATGTTGTCAACTGTCTAATTTGCCCAACTTTTTGATAAATAAAGTACAGAAATCCAACCATTTTGTTGCAACAGTGCAGATTTTCTTTTGTCATTTATGCCATTTTTCTTTTGTCACTTATGCTAGCATAATTACAAGTTTAACATCCTCCTACCAATCCTGCTTGCACTAGTTTTACTCAAACACTTCCCAAAATGTCAGGATTTGCAGTTATTCTTTCTCAGCTGGACGCTGGAAACGGCTTTGGCTAATTATAGCGAGCCTTTGACAACGCTACTATTTTTTTTTTTTCATTTTTTTCAAATTATCCTCTATTTTGGAGTGTGCAGTCACACATCAATACGTTCTAGAGGGCTTAACGTGTTTGTGGTGTATTGTGGCAGTTTTAGTTGTCGTACTTGATATTTTATTCAATTGTTTAATGCTTCAAGACAAGGCCTTGTTCTAGGGCGCGCCAATGTCAATAAGTTAGAAATGTGAGGTGTAGGCTTGGAATATAGACGACAGCCTTATGTTTGGATATTGTTTAGGGAGAGAGGAGGAGGAGCGGTGCTACCACGTGATGATCCTCACCATGTTGATAGAATAGTGCATGCTAGTAAAAGGCATGCAATTTTGGTCTTGCTCATCCTTTACGAATTATCTGTGCTCCAGCCCAGTCCATCATCTAACCATAGTACGAGCCTTAGGATGCTCGCTTTTTGGCTGAACAAAGCAAATCCTGTAGCAATGTATATATGTAGCTCTCACTTTTGGTGTATACCTATCCTTCTGCTCTATATCCGAGTGCAACTGAACTGTTTTTGCATCAACGTGAAATATGATTCTTAGTTGGAACACTAGAGATACAGGGGAAACCAAGAAGAGAAGAACCGTCCGAGAAATAATCAAACGATCAAAGAGTGCCATCGTATGTCTACAGAAAACAAAACAAAAAGCAATATGTGGCCCACATCTTGAAGGATGGGAATCGATAAATGCTCAAGGCTCTGCGGGGGCCTTGCTCACATGCTGGGATGAGAAAATATATGATGGAAAGTTACTAAAAGCAGGGTGCCACTCTCTAACCATCACACTTACCAGCAAAACTTCTGGGTTTACCTAGATGCTCTCGAATATTTAACAATCAAGATCGGCGGGTATTATTCAATGAACTCAGCAGGCTCAAGGAACAAACAACTCTACCGTGGATTTTAATAGGAGACTTCAATGCTACCAGGCACGCTTCGGAGCGCAGAGGCCCAAACATTTCTCAGAGAACATCGTACCTTCTCAACAAATTTATCTCCTCACAATCTCTCATAGAAATAAAACTTTCCAACAAGCAATACACCCGGTCAAACTTCAGAAATGAACCTTCCATGGCAACACTAGACCGATGCTTCACCTCCATCGAGTGGCATCACAGATATTTTCTATCCAATCTCTGCACCCTGGTCAGGTCAACTTCTGATCACATGCCACCACTCCTACGTTTTACCGCCCAACTACGAGGTAATAAATCCACTGCCACACCTTTTCGTTTCGAAAATTTTTGGCTTACATTTTTAGGAGTCGAAGACATGATACACTCATGGTGGAACACAACGCCATCCACACCCCATCCTATGGGAAATATAGCTTTGAAAATCCGCTCGCTAAGAACCAAACTCAAATCATGGAACCGCACAAGTGTGGGAAACATCACAACTCAGAAGAACGACCTCCTACAAAAAATCGACCATCTAGATGGCGAAGAGGAAAAGAGAAATTTAAATGATCCTGAAATAGAAGAGAGATCAGCATTAAAAGAAGATTTGGAAATTCTGCTAACAAGGGAAGAAATTCTCTAGAAGCAATGAACAAGAACACAATGGCTCAATAATGGTGATCATAACACCAAATTTTTTCATATTTGGGCAAGTAATAGGAAACGAGGAAATCTCATCACTGGAATTCGGCATCATTAAATAATAGTTTCTGAAGAGCATCTAATCCATGACTGCTTCCATGAGCATTCAAGAAGCTACTAGGGAACTCGGAAAATCCTTCGATCAAAGCAGACTGGACGGAACTTTACCCTGAAGGACCACTCCCTCTACAAGATCTTGAAGTGCAATTCACTGAAGAGGAGATAAAAAATACGGTCTTCCAACTTGCATCGCAGAAATCACCAGGACCTGACGGTTTTTCATTTGAGTTTTTACAAAAAATTTCGGCACACCATTAAAGGTGATCTGATAGAGGCATTCCAGAAATTCTATAATCATCATATAACTCTTGATAGGCTCAATTACTCCTATATCACACTCATACCAAAGAAAGATTTAGCTTGCACAGTCAAAGACTACAGGCCAATCAGCCTTATGAATGGCATCATTGAAATCTTCTCAAAGGTTCTATCGTTACGGTCGTCCAAGAAACTTGAGGATCTAGTTTCCATTTCATAGTCTGCATTCATCAGAGGAAGAATGGCTTCGGAGATGTTTGCGGCAGCAAACGAGATCATATCACAAGCAGTGCAAGCTAGGCAAAAAGGAACAATCTATAAACTTGATTTCGAAAAAGCTTTTGACAACGTGGAGTGGCAGTTCATTTTTGATCTCCTGCAAGCACGCGGCTTCGGTGAACATTGGTGCAAATGCATATCCGACATCGTCTCAACAGCAAAGTCTTCCCTCTTTATCAACTGAACTTTGGGGAAAACATTCAAGCACAAAAGAGGTCTAAGACAAGGTGACCCCCTATCTCCACAACTTTTTATCATATTGGTGGATACACTTGATCGAATGCTTAAACTAGCAGCCAACCAGCATCTGGTGGAGGGAATTGGTAGACAAGACACCACCGGGCTCTTCCAGAGCCTCCAATTTGCTGATGATGCTCTCATATTTAGTGGAGTAGCAAGGAAGAATATTGTCTCGTTAAAATTCATCCTATACTCCTACGAACTGCTTACAGGTCTAAAAATAAACTTTGAAAAGTCGATGGTTCTACGAGTAGGGTTTCGGAACAAACACAGGGATCAGATAGCAGCCATACTAGAAAGCAAACCGGATGACTTCCCACCCTCATACCTTGGGCTACCTCTGCGAACAGGAAAAATCACAAAAAAAGACTGGGATCTGCTCATTGAAAAGATTACAAAGAAATTAATAGGTTGGAAAGGGAAATTATTATCCATAGACGGACGAACACTGCTGCTCAACACAGTAATCACACCAATCATAACCTATTGGATGTCTAACTTCATGATGCCATCACACATAATCAGGAAAGTTGACAGATCATGGCGAGCCTTCCTCTGGTGCAGCAAGACGAAGCAAAAAAGAGGAAGGAACCTTCTAATCTGGTACAAAGTCTGCGGGCCCAAGAAACTGGGTGGTATGGGTGTTGCTGATCTCAAATTACACAACCAAATACTACTCTTTAAATGGTGGTGGAACCTACTCCGGGACGAACACGGCATATTATAATCAGCAGCCAACAATTTTACAAGCTCTCCTTGGACGTCGACTATCTGAATTCTGGAAAAACGTACAAGCAACGAGAGCACTGTTCAATAGTCTCACAAAATTCAAAGTCCAAAACGGGATGGGTACCTCTTTTTGGCACGACTCTTGGTTGCTCAACCAACCTTTGAAAGAAAGATATCCTGATTTATTCTTCATCGCACCTGACAAAGATATCAATGTGGCAATGGGATACGCTCAGATCATCAACAACAATCACTGGCCCTTCTCACTTCAAATGAGCACCCACCCAGAGCTCCAACAGCTGAAGCAACAGCTAAGTACAATCGAGTTGCTGCAAGAACCTGACAGCCTCAAATGGAAATGGTTTGCAAGCAAAAAATTTTCCTTAAAACAATGCTACTTCTTCCGAATGGATGGTGGGGTGAGACCAGTTTTCAGCAAGGTAGTATGGAGAATAAAAGTCCCGGAGAAAATCTAATACTTTATCTACCTCAGTTTTCATGATAAAATCCTAACGAAATCAAACCTCATGAAATGAGGATGGATAGGAAAAATACCTGTACACTGTGCAACTCAGTCCCGGAAACGGTGGATCATCTGCTCCTCCAGTGCCCTTTCTCAAGAGAGGTTTGGTCAGCCTTCACCAAAAAATTACAGCTCAAAGACATCCCACATAACCAAGCCAATCTATGGTGTACATGGAGATCAGAGAAACCTATGAGCTCACTGAAACAGCATCTAGATGATTTACTGGCAGCCGGATTATGGATTTTGTGGAAAGAAAGGAACAAACGATGCTTTGAACATCATGCATATCTTCCAAAACCAGTGGTAACCCAAATAGCCAAACAATTTATATTCTGGACCACACAACTGAATGCACCAACCAGCATTGTTGATCAGCAAATTGACACTTTAATGAGGGATTTAGTAGGCAGAAATCGGAACAGCATTTGGCGGACCTGAAATATGTCAACACAGAAAAAGCAGAAAACTGAAGCTGCGAAACAACAGAGTTCAGAGAAGGTTTATAAACCAAAGAAAGCATTGATCCACTTCTCCAACTCTTCCTCACCTAACAGCTCTCCTTAAAGTCCTGGAAATAGGGAGTTTGAGCTCCACTTGGTTACAGACTTCAATCAGGGAAAATATATGAGACTAGTATTTTTCCTGAAACCTATAACTTATAATCATGTAACCTGAAACCTGTAACTTATAACTCACCACCTGTATCCTCAAACATATGTACATACTGCTTCTCTAATACTAATCCATGAGTTAGGCTTTCCCTAACTCATTTGCATCAAAAAAGAGGAGGAGCAGTGCTGGTTAGTAGTTTAACCAGACGGAGGAGAGCCCAAAATGCCATGATACTTTAGTCGGTCAATGCCCTAAAAAGTAGACAAACTTATTTCATGGGAGAGAGTGAGATAAAGTTAAGTAGCTCTCTCTTCTCTCTCTTTAATTTTCAGATTTTCCATAACTTATCCCACTAGCCTCAGAAATATTAAGTGTCGTATCCCTAATCCAAGATCGTGAATCTAGGGATCATGGTAACTACCATATACTTATAAAAAACTTTCTCCATAATGCAAGGCATTTCAAACAAGATATCAATGCATCACAGTGGAATTGATAATAAATTAAGTTCAAAATTTAACTATCTAAAGTCAACTTTAATCTTTCATAAAATTTCAATAATATTCAAAAGATCTTACATCAATTACACCCCAAATAATAATCTTGCAAAATATAATAATGAGTCCATATGCAAATTAAATTCTTTCTAGATATTTATATGCATTCATACTCAAAAATCTAATTCAAAATAAAATACATATAACTCAACTGTCTTTGACCATGACCACATTTATTCCTATAGTAAGGCTCAGTATAGAAATAGTGAGCTCAATCAGAATACCAACATATAACCTTCATTGGTAGGATCCAAAAACCAACATATAACCTTCATTGGCAGGATTCAAAAACCAATGCACAATCCCCATTGGCAGGGTTTAGATAGAAATAATGAGCTTAATCATAGTGCCAACATATAACCTCCATTGGTAGGATCCAAAAGTTAATGCACAACCCCCATTGGCAAAGTCCAGAATATAGTCCGGCAGAGAGTCACTATAAGAAATTTCACTATTAGCCATCGCTTATAGTGGTTTGCCATCAGTAATAGTATTAGCAATGGAAAATCATCACTAATTGATGATCGAAACAACCTTGGTCCCTAATTACCACTATTAGCAATGAGAATTCTAGCCGTCGCTAAAAACTGCTATTAGCGACGGCATTTATGATAGCTAAATTCCATCACTATTTATTTTCTTATTTTTAAATTATTTTTTAAAAAAAATAGCGATAATTTTTTTATCACTAATGCCGTTGCTAATAAGTATTAGCGATAGCTGAAGTCATTGCTAATAGTTAATTTTACTTTTTTATAAAATTTTTAATAATATTTTTTAAAATCTATTTTAGTTAATCATAATTAATTATGGTTCCTAAGTAATTAACATCCAAAAATAATATAATAATCATAAATAAAAAACTAATTATGTTATATTAAAAATATAAATTATATAATTTTATAAGTAGTATTAAAAAATATAATACATAAAAATAAAAGAAAATCAAGTCAGATCCTCCTTGTCATCCTCCTTCTCATCCTCCTACTCCTCTCCAGTAACTGATGGATGAGAGCCAGATGTCCCAGCATCCTGAATGAAGAAAAATAATATTTTATTAATAAGTTTCGATATGGATGTATATCTTTTGATACACTTTTTTGATTCTTGAATAAATTATTTCTACATATTTCATTCGATGATACGAAACTATTGACCTCTCTGACCTATCAATTGGATGGCTAGATTAAATTTTTAGCCCCTACATCCTCTTTCCCAACTCAAGCCTAAATATGTGAAGTTTCTAAATATAAAAATTTAAAACAAGTAAAAAAATTTACTAATAGATTTACCTAATGTGATGGCTAAGACAATGAGCCCAGTTGGTCACATAACTATGGATCCCGAAAAATCTCTACAACTATATCGTGAATGATATCCTGAAAGCTTTGAGGTCGCTGCTCAGAAGCCTCTGCACGACCTCCTCCATGTGCATATCGCTCCAAGTCTAGGACGTCGAGGCTTGTGAAGATGCTGAAAAGTATCGAGCTACTGGAGGATCGAAGCTATGGCCGAATCCTATGATCTAGTTGGCTCCTACTCATCCATCCGATGACTTTGAGCCATCCCTCAAGGTCAACGAGAGTCTAAGTGGATGGGTCATCACTGTACCATGCATCAACATACCTTATGTAATCCACCTACATAGTTCAGAAATACATTAGTTCTAATATATATATCAAATCCTATAACAACTTAATAAATATAGTTTGAAATTATTACCATAATCTGTCATGACCTACAGTCTAAGTAATCACCAATTCTCCTAAACTGGTGTGTGGCCTCCCATAATCGTAGCTAACCTGGTGCATGGATGATCCAATTGCTAGGTCTATAATAAATAAATAATTAAATTAAATTAATTAAAGCATACATATAGAGTTTTTATAGTTCTAGTGAAAAGTTTTGATATAGATTTCTTATCAATCTATTGGCCATAACATTATGTCGATAGAGCCACCCATGTACCTGATTAGATCTTGCTGGGTGATTTGGTTCTATCAAGCCCTCTGCCGCTTACTAGAGCACTCCTTGCTGCTCCACTGATCATAGAGAACCTTCCATAGGTCCGCCCGCATCCAGTGATCCCTATAGCACCTCCAGTCCAATAGTCGTTGAGAATCAAAATGCTCGATGGTGGATTGCTGAAAGCTGTACAGACCATCCCGAAACCTCCATGTGACCACCACTACAAAAAAATTGATTATTAGCAATGGCTAAATACCATCACTAATAAGGGGTTTATCATCGCTAATGCTATTAGTGACGACAAGCTATCTGTAAAAATCTGTCGCATAAATTCTTGTTACTAATTACCATTATTAGGGACGGTAAAACTCCTATCGCTAATAAAGATAATTAGCGATAGTATTAGCGACGATAGGTGCCGTCGCTAATACTTTTTTATTTTATTTTTATAATTAAATTTTAAAATATTATTAGCAATAGCATATTCTATCACTAATTTCATCTCTAATATTTTTTTTTATTTTTTAATTTAGATTCTAAAAAACTATTAGTGACTGCATTTTTCATCTCTAGCTAATGCCATCACTAATACTTTTTCATTTTATTTTTTTAAAATTTAAAATTATTAGCGATGGCACAGTCATTGCTAATACCATCGCTAATAATTTTTTTAATTTTTTTTAAAAATTTATAATTAAATTTTTTAGTGGTATATAAAAAGGATCAATCCAGATGACTCCTTTATCAGGGGATGACCTATAGATCAACCCCTGCTATCCTTCCATCCCAAAATAGAAATGGGATGTTTCTATTCTACCACAGGGGATGACCTAAAAATACATCAACCCCTATGCCAGGGATGACCAATGGGTCAATTCCTACGATAGAAATTTTCATAATGACGAGTTTTTTGACTCATTTTTGATGCATTAAATGTCCAATAAATACTTTCCAACAGCTCTAAATAGCTACTACTCATTCTCCAACATTGATTGAAGGTATAAAAATATTCAAAAAAAAAACTTTAAAAATTAAGAAAAAAATTAAAAAAAATTTCACATTACAAGAAAATAAAATTTTAGTGATCAAAAAATTGATTGCTAAAAATTAAAAATCAATCGCTAATAATTTTTACAATCAATTTTGTGACCAAATATTTTTTATTGCAAAAATCCTAGTTGTCAATATTTTGCGATCAATTTTTTCAATCGCAAAATTTAGTAATTGATTTAGTGATCGAAAATAACAAAAAGAATCCTTAAAATTTTATAGCTGATTTAGTAACCAAAAATTAAAAAAAAAATTAGAGATTGTTGATTTAGTAACCAAAAAAAATTGATTGCTATTTTCTAGAAAAAAAAATTTATTAAAAAATATATAATTTAGAGATTGATTTTGCAATCAATGATTTTATTAAAAATAATAATTTCAATATCGATCACAAAATTGATCTAAAATAGATGGTAATTATTTTTTAATTTTTAAAATTGATCACAAAATTGGTCACTAAATTTATTAGCAAGCAAAATATATATCCAACAACATTAATTTCAATAGCATGAATTCTAATAACATAATATTTTGCATTAATACATACCTAATAGAATGAATTCTAAGTTGAAATATAACAAAACCAAGCAATATTAATTAAGCATCAACCATACAAAATTAAGCAAGATGTCTTAAACAACAAAGTACCATAACTATAAGAAAAGAAAGACCATAGTCATATGCAAAGCCATTTCCTTCAATTTTTATTAAGTTTAGATCATCATCAAGGAAAATAAATAAGCAACCATAAAAATATAGCAAACAAAACCCATCAGCAATCATCAACTTCTATCCATCATAAGAAAATAAGATAAAAATGATATAGCATACTTTGTTCTAAATATTTCATTTGTTTAGCATATCTTTTGTCAAATATATCACAAAGAACTTCTCTGTTGTCAGCTAAAAGCAAAACTGATCGACATCTATCAGATTTAACACATTATATGGGAATAAGAAAAAGAAGCCATAGTATATCCATGGAGCCATTTCCTTTAATATCCATTAAGTTTTGATCATCATTAGGGTAAACAAGAAGGCAACCAAAAGAAAATAGCAAGCAAAATCGATCGGCATCCATTAGATTTAACACATCATATAAAAATTAGAAAAAGAGACAATGACATACTTCGTGCCAAATGTATCAGTTGTTTAGCATGCCTCATGCCAAATGTATCATAATCATGGCAAAATAAGTAAGCAACCATAAGAATTTAGCAAGCAAAATCGATCGACACCCATCAAATTTAATACATCATATGAGAATAAGAAAAAGATGTCATAGTATTTTACGGAGCCATTCCCTTCAATATCTATTAAGTTTGGATCATTAACAAGAAAAACAAAAAGGCAACCAAAAGAATACAGCAAGCAAAACCAATATTGAACCCATCAGGTTTAATATATCATATGGTAATAAGAAAAAGAGACAATAGCATACCTTGTGCCAAATATATCACTTGTTTATTATACCAAGTGCACCTTCTCGAAGGTCCAATAGCCAACCTCATCCTAAGAGTCTCAAATCGATAGTACTTCTATAAGTAGAAGCAACCGTGTATTAATAAATAGAATATAAATCTATAGTAAATTTAAAAATTAAATATTTTTGACTTACCGAATTATTTTTTAGGCTGCATCATGAGCTTCGAATGGCCAGCTGGAGAACTCATTCACCGGCCCTAGCATCAAGCACCGAATGATGCCTGTAACTACATGAGATACTCCAGACTCTCTAAACGTATTGCAAAATTAATTTTAAAAAATAAATGTTAAATTTAGAATGGCTAAATTTCAAACATATTAATTGAAGTTATAGTACTTACCAATAGCTTTGAATGTGGATGAGCTCTCTATCATTCGGTCGATCGAATTAGAGATGTCGTGAGCCAGATGGATCCTCGATAACGATACTATATCTAGGAGCCAATCGCTGCTACATGTGACTATGGAGTCACTGGTGACCCCCTATCTTTCGAACCTGAGCACAAAACATCAAATATAAAGAATATGATATTAGTTAGCAAAGGATAAAATAACATAAATAAGAATATCTAAAATATTAGAATTTATCGTCTGATATGAGAGATGCAGAACCATGCGAACTGGCCATATGATCGCTATCTCCTCGAGAGTTCTATCCTCTGCTGGCATGGCTTCGATCTCTAGAAGATATGATGTATAATCTCTAAAAATAAAAATAAATAGATTTATTAAATTAACTATATAATTATGGATGGCAATGCAAGATTTAAAATGATGCAAGATAAATAATTAAAATGATTCAAGGATTATATACTTAGCACACTCATCGACTTCTTCAGATGTTTGGTACCCTTCAGATTCTTCTTCTAATTCTTCCTCTTCTTCCACTTCTCCCTCTTCTTCCACCTCTTCCTCTTCTTCCCCTTCTTGGATAGGATTATCCTTTAAAATAAAATCAATTAGGTCTACCTTCTCATGTTGGCCATCATATACAAGAATTCCTGGAGCATCCAACTCGGCATCTATTAGAGATCGATGAAACCCTAATGTTTCATCTTCCTGAAAGCATTTTGGTAATTGGGGCTCCTCTTTTTCTTTGAGCACGTAATGAATAGCTCGAGACTTAACTTGGCATACAGCCTACCAATCTATTCTTCCTCTCTCTCTTGATGGAAAAGGAGTATAATACACTCGAGCAGCTTGTTAAGCTAGCACAAATGGCTTGTTGACATACGCTTTTGATCTATGTTTGATTTTAATAAGCCCGAGCTATAGATCAACCTTCATACCATTGTTGTTATCAAATCATTGGCACTTAAATAGAATGATACTATTACCTCCAATGTAGGTCATCTTGATCACTTGTTCGAGGATTCCATAGTAGTCACTCTCCGCCTCTTCCCACCAGCTATCCTTTATACACAATCTGTGTTCATTATGCTTTTATGATTTTCATATTTCTGGATGTGAATTTGAAACCATTTACATTACCGTCATTATAGCATGTCACGTATTTTGTTGGCCCATAACCTAATGGTCTTAGCTTCTTTGGTATGGATTCGCCTTCTTGCATAACATGTATATCATAAAAAGGATAAATTGAAGAAAATTAAAATATATAAAATGACAATGGATGCTTATCAATTGATGAAACCAATATGAAAAGTTTCATGAGCATTATGTAGATATTTCTTCATCACTTATCCTCGGATTGTCCCATCTTAGCATCTCATTATATTGCCTAAATATGTATAAGATAAGTATACTAAAATAAATGATTAAAAAATTAAGATTGTGATAGATACTTATAGAACATATGGATCAACTTCTTTATAGTTTAGCTAAACATATATCTCTATCAGTCAAAGTTCAATATCGGAGAAAATTTGGTGAACGTCGTGTCCAAATTCACGAGCGGGATAGGCAAATATTGAGATCTCTCACTCTAATCTCTCACCATCACCACTACCATCATTTTAGCCCATTTGAGTTAGCTTTGTCTGCACACTGAGATTAAAGTAGTGTCGACTGAAATTTAAAATTTCTTCTATTATATAAGCCTCCATAATAGAATCTTTAACATGAGTCTTGTTTTTCATTTTCTTCTTAAGACTGTACATATATCTTTAAAATGGATACATTCACATGTACTATACTGGTCCCCCACCCTAGCTTGATATGCCAGATGAATCATGAGATGCTCCATGGAGTTGAAAAAGGTAGGAGAAAATATTTGCTCCAACTTGCATATGATCTCTACAATGCTAGCCTCAAGACTGAAAATATGGTTGGTGGATAGTTCGATAGCACAAATATCTATGAAAAAGGCTAAGCTTGATCAAAGAACTCCATATGGAGTTGGAAAGGAGATCACGCCAAGCTAATGGGAGTAATCATTGTATGAAGACATGATAGTCATAGCTCTTTAGCCTATAAAATTTGTAATCTTTGACATTAACGTACCGAGTCAAATTACTTGCATAACCATCTAAAAATTTAAGACTTTTATATTATTCACAAATGTCTTTCAAGTATTCCCTTGTTAAGGTATAAGACGCTTTTGGCTTCAGAAATTTTTCATGTGACACCTCAACTGGCTCTAATAAAGGACGCTCACATATGTTCTTCATATCTACTCGAGCCTTTGAATTATCCTTCGTTTTGCCCTTGACATCCATAACAGTATAAAAAATATTATCAAATACATTCTTCTCAATATATATGACATCAAGATTATGATGAATCAAATTTCTAGATCAGTACGGCAATTTTCAAAAGATGCTTTGCTTCATCCAATTATAAGTTCTATCGAATCTCTGAGGCTTCTGCTTGTCAAGTAGCATGCCAATCTGGACTTTGTCTAATTGAGATACCCTCTAAAACACTTCCATACCACTGAGACATAGGGGTGCATGGTCCTTCTTTATCTTATCCTTCCTGAAACTATCTCGCTGCTTTTGAAAAGGATGATGCTTTGGGAGGAATTGACGATGACAATCAAACCAGTAGGGCTTACAACCATGTTTAAGCTAAAATAATTTTGTATTCTCCATGCAATAGGGACATGCAAGCTTTCCATGAGTGCTCCATCTTGACAGTATCCCATAAGCAGAAAAATCGCTAATGGTCTACATCAATGCAGCCTTCATTATAAAATTCTGCTTCTTTGATGCATTAAAAGTACGTATGCCATCAGACCATAAGGATTTTAGCTCATCAACAAAAGGCCATAAATATACATCAATGCTACTACCAAGATGTCATGGTCCAAAAATGATTAATGTAAGTAAGATGTTATATTCTTTCATACACATCCTAGGTGGTAGATTGTATGAAGTAATAAAGGCTGGCTAATATGAATAGAGGCTGCTACATGACTGAATGGTGTAAAGCCATCTATAGATAGATCTAGTTGGATATTACATGATTTCTGAGCAAATAAAGGATAGCAAATATCAAATTGCTTTCATGCCTCGTTGTTCGATGGATGACTCATCGTATCAAAGTGCTTGCAAATCCCTTCTTCATGCCATCTCATCTACTTAGCAATACTCTTGAACAAGTAGAGCCTCCAAAGTCTAGGAGTGAGAAGAAGGTATCGAAGAATCTTATATGGTATGTTCTTCTGATTTCTATCCTGTTGCTTCGGCTTAAATCAGCTTTCACTATATACATCACATAAACTCTTCAGTTGATCCCCTTCTTATAGAAAAGCATGTAATCATTATGGTATGCATCTGTCTTCATATATATCCCATGCCCAACCCTTTCACCATTTTCTTCAAAGTATAAAAGCTCCTAACAAGCTTTTCATCTTTTAGTAGTATTTTCTTTATTATTACTACCATTCTATCATAACAATTGATCATCATATTAAACTTGATTTTCAAGTTCAACAATATTGATATAGCTGATAATATAGGATGGTGTTGCTCTAAGAATTGATTTTGATGATTATAAAGTATTTAAGAGGATTACTAATAAATTTTACTTGGAAAAAAACTTTTTATATTTCAGAAGCAAAATCATAATTTTATCAAATTTTGATCTGAGTGCCTCAAGAGCAAGTATAGAAGATTTCTGATCCTTTGAAGGCAGTCTCATAATTTTTGGACGCATATTTTGGAAGAAATCAAATTTGAAGCAAAAGGGTCGACCCCTAGATCGTCCTCTATTAAAACTGGTTGTTTGGCACGCTGCCTCTATGCCAAGGGTCGACCTCTGCTGTTTCGAAGGTCAAAAATATAGAATAGTCAATTTTCTAGATTCTATCTCAGAGGTCAACCTTGAGGTCGACCCCTGTGCCAGAGGTCGACCCATGAGTTGACCCCTGTAACGAAAATCTTCTACAACAACTAGTTTTATCCCATTTTGGCAGCTTTTAATGATTTCTTTAAGATCTCCAGTGGCTACAAATCATGCCCAGAATTCTCTCCTCCACCCATTGAATATTTAAAAGGCTATAAAATAAAAAAAACATAAGATATTTCATGAATTTAATTCATCCCTAAGCAAAAATCATCTTCAAGCAAAGAAGCTTTCGTTTCAAGTTCACCAACCTCTCAAGAGCTCATTCAAGTCTCCAACAATCTTGAGAAAAATCATAAAAGCTTCCTCCATTATTGTGAAAAGCATTCTTAAGATTTTATTTGCTTATTAAGAGAGCTAAATTTGTATTTGATTGTCATTAACTCTTATACTCTGCTTTATAGTTTTGATTCAAATTTTGGGCGGGTTCCAAAACTTAGGAGGATTGATCCAAGCCTTAAATCGGAGTGTGTAGGATTGGCTTGTACCTAAGAAATAAGTATACTAGCTTGAGATAACTAGGGTCGGAGGTACCGATGTTGTATTCTAGTTGAATACGTTTAGTGGTTTTGAATTCTCAAGTAGGAGCTTGGGGAGTAGATGTAGGTGCAAGAAAAGTACCAAATCACTATAAATCTTACTTATTTATAGTGTGTTTGCTATCTTTCTTTTCTTAGTTTATTAAATTCTTTCTCTCAAGTCTTTTATATTTTCATCTAACCTAAATCGTTTTACACACACAACTTGCATATCATCATTCAATCTTGATATCTTTAAATTAGCTTTAAAATTTTAAAAATCTAATTCACCCCCCTCCCTCTCTTGGGTTGTATAGCTGGGCAACAAATGGTATCAAAGCCTGGTTCTTTAGTCTTACTTTAATTTAATCATCAAAGAGCTAAAGATCTATGACAATCCAAGTTAGTATTTCTCTAATCGAGGAATAATCCATAAATTAACCTCCATTTTTCAATGGATCAAACTATACCTATTGAAAAGTTTGGATGAGAATATTCATACAAGCACTTGACTATCACTACTATAAAAAAAAACTACGGTAGTGATTCATAATCGCTACCATAGGCTATGGCAGCGGTTCTTTAACCACTGCTACTGCAGCCGTTACCATAGCTCTATGGTAGTGGTTGTTGCATCGGTTGTTTGAACTGCTGCCATAGATAGTCTATTGCAGCAGTTTATAAACTACTGCAATAGATCAACCTATAGCAACGGTTATGTAACCACTGCCATAGGTTATCTATAGCAGCGATTACATAACCACTGCCATAGATAATCTATAGCAGTAGTTTCTTAACCATTGTCATAGGTTTAATACAGTGATTGACACTATTTACATCAAGGACCTATGGCAGCAGTTGGCATGGATATGGCAGCAATTATAAAATCACTATCGTAGATCTTGAATAATTAAAAAATTTAAAATTTTTATTTTTTTATATATTTTATCTGATAAATATAGATATATAATATAAGAAAATATAATAAATATAAAAATTATTCTAAAATACTAAAATTTTATTATCAAATAAAATTTATTATAATATTTTTTTTAAAAATAAAATACATCAAAAGTTTCCTAAATCTACATCATCATCGTCATCATCGGTAGCCAGAGCCAGAGCCGGAGCTGGAGCTGGAGCCAGAGTCGGAGCTAGAGCTGAAGTTGGTGCTAGAGCTAGAGTCGAAGCTAAAATATGGGTCAACATATTCTCGAAGCTTGTGACTCCAAAATACGTGCTGAGCGTCAATATCATATCTCTCACGATGCCCTCCAGATGAGATGCGCGCTCCTCAGCCCGATCTATCCACAATGCAGCATGATCTGCCCGTGTCAATGTCTCCTCAAGCTCCTTCCAGCCGACGACATCGAAAGTCTATGAGGAGATGCTTACCTCGAACCAGTAGCTCATCGATGTGTGTCCGAGCATGCATCGGATCCTCCCAGAGTGCTTAGGCCCCAAGACCTGAGACAGATGGTCATGGAGCCCAAAGGTATCCAGGTCATCGTGACCTGCAATATTAATGAACATTAATCAATATAACATGTTGAATAATAATATTAGTATAGCATCAGTAAATAGTCTCTAATATGTACACTAATCAATTGATGGGTCTATCGTTATGCAATGCAATAAATAATGCAATAAATAAAAGCAACAAGATATAAACAATCAAAAAATATTTTATAATAAATTCTACAATATGAATTATATTCATAAATAATTAAGGATGAGCAACAGTCATAGATTCGATCTCTTGCGTGAACCTTGATGTTAATCCAGAAATCTGAAAGAAGAACAAAGTAGATGATGGTGGCACCTTAAGACTTAAAGTTGGAACCTTAGAGAGACATATCAAATTCTATTCGCTCAGAAGTCAAGCCAACTCCGTGCTTGAGACAGCCGACTTCGTGCCTAAGACATTCAGCTCGGGTCCTTCCCCAGCCAGCTCGATCACGGTCCGAGCCGGCTCGACTGCGTATTCGAGTCAGCTCGACTATGTGCCATCCCCTCGATCACTCCCTCTCTTCCTCTCTCGATCTCTCTCATCGACGATAGCGGCAAGGCCGAACCCCTCCCTCCCAGCTTTTCCATCTCTCGATCTTTTTCTCTCCCTCTCTCAATCTTCCTCACCGATGAGGTTGGACCCCATTCCTTCCTCTCTCACTCTCTCAATCTTCCTCGTCGGCAAGGTCGGATCCCATCCCTCCCAGTGATGCCGGTGAGGCTAGACCCCCTCCCTCCCTCTCTCGCTCTCTCGATCTCCCACTCTCCCTCTCTCGATCTTTCTCACCAGTGAGGTCGGACCCCCTCCTCCCAATGACGGCGGCAAGACCGGACCCCTCCCTCCAATGATGGCGGCGAGGCTGGATCCCTCCCTTCCTCTCTCCCTCTCTTAATCTCCCTCGCTGACGATGGTGGCAAGGTTGGACCCCCTCCCTCCCACTCTCGGTCTCCCTTGCCGACGATCGACGAGCGACCGATCCTTCCTCTTTCAATCTATCAGTCTCCCTCTCAGTCTCTCGATTTCTTAGTTTTGGATCTAAAATCGGATCCAGCCTTTCGGAATCTATTAGGGTCCAGGTCTGGTACTTCAAATACAGACCCATCTGATATTTGGATTTGGATCCAGTATCAGTAATTAAAATTAGGTCCAGATCTAAATATTCAAGTTTCGATCCAAACCCAATCCATTGACAGATCTAGTCCACAGCCGCCGACATGACACAGCCCAAGGCTACCGACACGACATGGCCCAAAAACTACGACATATAGATAATTATAATATTTATAATAAATATTTATAATATTTATTATAAGTATTCTATAAATTATTATACATATTTATGATTAATAAATAGTACTATAAAATTAAAAAAAATTATATCTGCAGCTATAGAGAGCGGGTCGTACTAAAAGCTCTGAGGGTCATCGGTGACGACGCTAGAGGAGGACGATAGCACTAGAGGTAACCTGCGAAATAAAAATAAGATAGTGAGATAGAGAAGAGAGAGAAAGAACAGAAACGATCGAAGATGGGGGCTAGGGAGAGGGAGGTATAGTGATGAGGAGGCCTAAGAGGCAATGATGGAAGGGTCGACGATCGAAAGGGAGAGTGTGGATGGTGGGGAGGCTAGGTGGGGGGTGGCGGGGAGGGACGGTCGGGGATGGAGAGGCTAGTTTTTAAGATTTTTAATCTAACCTACGGTAGCAATTATCGAACCACTGCCATAGATCTACGATAGCAGTTATCCAAAACTACTGTCATAGATATACGGCAGTGGTTCTATAACCGCTGCTGTAGATCTATAGCAACGATTTTTGATAACCATTACCGTAGGTTGAAAATAATTTTTTTCTTATTTTTTTAAAATATTATATAATTTTAAAATTTAATATCTATTTTCATCATTTATTATCGAAATAATTATCATTAGATTGTCATTACAAAAGGTCACCTCGATCCAATAGCCCTAACTCCATCGATTAGAAAAATTTGATTTCGACAATCATGAACGATGATGCGATGATCTGATAGATGGAGATCTTTGATGGATCCAAAAACTTGCAATGATGATCTCGGTGATGTTTATAGCATACTATCAAAGTTTTACTTCAATCGAATATTGTTATCATGATCAATTTAGTATGGAATGATTTCGGCTGTTAAATTAGAAACAAACGATCAAAGGATTAAACGGCATCCAATTATGAGATAATTTTTTAGTTAAATAATTTTTATTATAATTTTAAATATTTTATATGGTGATGATAGTAAAATTTAAATCATTTTTGTATAAACTATTCATATTAAGCAAATATTACAAAAGCCCGAGCATAACAATCAGTAAAGTTTCAGAATGGTTATCAGAAGATGTATAGTTTTAGATCATTCTTCATCTCATGAGTTGAATTTTATAATCACTATCATAAAAAATGATTAAAGTAGTAGCCAAGATCATTTATAAAAAAAATTATCTTATAATCGGATACCATTTGGTCCTTTGATCACTCATTTATCATTTAACAATCGAAACTAATCTATACTAAATTGACCAAGATAACGATATCCGATTGAAGTAAAACTTTGATAGTATGCTACAAACATCACTAAGATCATTGCTGTAGGTTTTTGGATCCATCGAAGGTCTCTATCTATCAGATCATCGCATCATCATTCATGATCGTCGAAATCAAATTTTTTTGATCGATGAAGCTAGGGCCATCGGATCGAGGCGATCTTTTATGATGATACTCTAATGATAATTATTTAGATAATAAATGATAAAGATGGATATTAAATTTTAAAATTATATAATATTTAAAATATATATATATGACAGTGGTTATAATTAACCGCTATCATAAATAAGCTTATAGCAGCGGTTCCTACTAACCACTACTATAGGTCTGATCTATGACAGCGGTTACAATGAACCGCTACTATAGGTCCGATCTATGATAGCGGTTTCATGTAACCGACCTATGA
This sequence comes from Cocos nucifera, assembly GCA_006176705.1. Taxonomy (NCBI): domain Eukaryota; kingdom Viridiplantae; phylum Streptophyta; class Magnoliopsida; order Arecales; family Arecaceae; genus Cocos; species Cocos nucifera. The sequence continues at coordinate 784,787 of QRFJ01000091.1, read as the reverse complement.
TAGTGGTTTCATATAACCGCTACTATAAGTCAGACCTATAGCAGTGGTTAACGAAAATCACTGCCATAGGATCTATGGCAACAATTTTGAAAATCACTGCCATAGTATGTGCTACCATAAAACCTTTTTATAGTAGTGTATGATATATAGAGTATTATAGTTAATGGACCACACACACCGACTAAGATAATTGATGGTATAGAATCAACCAAATCCGAAAAGAAATGAAATGAGATTGATAAGAAAATGGCTCAACTCAATGCAAGAGCCATGAATATTTTATATTGTGCTTTAGATGCTAATAAATTTAATCATATTTCAACATGCATGTCGGCTAAGGAAATATAGAATAGATTAGAAGTAACTCATGAAGGCACTAATTAAGTTAAGGAGTCAAAAATTAACATGCTTGTGCACAAATATGAACTTTTCAAAATAAAACATAATAAGTCAATAACTAAAATATTTACTAAATTTATGGACATTATAAATGGTCTTAAAAATCTTAGCAAGTCTTATTTTAATAGTGATCTTGTGAGAAAGATTCTTAGCTCTTTGCCAAGGACATGAGAGGCCAAAGTGATCACAATCCAAGAAGCCAAAGATCTAAATATTTTATCCTTAGAGGAGCTTCTAGGATCACTAATAATGTACGAGCTAAGCATGAAACAACATCAAGAAGAAGATGTCAAGAAGATGAAGATAATAGCCCTTAAATCTACCACTCAACAAGATAAGGAATCCAATGAAACGAAAGATGAAGAACAAGATGAAAAAATAGCCCTCATCATAAGAAAGTTTAAAAAAATTTTGAAGAGAAAACAAGCGATGAGAAAGAGGCCATCTACCAAAAGGAAGCATAGCAAGAAAAAGGATAGGGAGCAGCCCCTTATTTGCTATGAATGTAAGAAGCCGGGGCACTTTAGGTTTGAATGTCCTTAACTTAAAATAATTTTTAAGAAATATAAGAAAAAGACTATGGTGGCAACATAGAGTGACAATGATGACTCAAGCTCCAAAGAGGAAGAAGCTCATAAACAAGCCAACCTGTGCCTTGTGGCACATGAAAATAAGGTAAGTGCTGAAATCTTAAATGAATTTACATTTGAAGAACTTCAAGAAGCCTTCTATAATTTAGTAGATGATTTTAAAAAATTAGAAACTAAAAACAAAGATCTAAAATTTAAGAATCAAGTCTTGCTAAAGGAAAATAAAATTATCCTAAGTGAAAAATTAGTCTTAACTCAAGAGAATCTAAATTTGAAAAATAAAATCGACAAGCTAAAATCGATAGTTGAAAATTTTACTTTAAGTTTAAATAAACTTCATATAATTTTTAAAAATCAAAAAATTATTTATGATAAGGCCGGTCTAGGCTATAACCCCCTAAGAAAATAAAAATTTTTGAAAAATATTTTTATAGATTCATAAAGCAATAAATTTTCAAATATTACTTACTTTAAATATGGTAAACTAGGACACAAATCTTATACATCTTTCTCTAATAATGTAAATATAAAAAAAAATATGAATTTCAAAAGGAACCATTATGACTAACCTTAAAGGATCCAAGAAAATTTGGGTATCTAGAGTAAGGACTTGATTTTACATGTAGGTGTGTCTTGTAACCAAAGAAGAAAATCGAAGATGATATCTTGATAGTGGATGCTCAAGATACATGACCGATGATAAGTTCCAGTTCATAACGCTTGATGCTAAAAGTGGAGGAATGGCAAAGAAAAGATTATCGATATAGGTAATGGCAAAGAAAAGATTATCGGTATAGGTAACATTGGTATCACTCCCTCCAAGTATATTGAAAATATTTTATTAGTAGATGGTTTGAAATACAATCTCTTAAGTATTAGTTAACTTTATGACAAGGGTTACAAAATTATTTTTGAATTTTTATTATGCATTGTAACTAGTTCCAATAATGATGGCATTAAGTTTGTTGGACATAGACATGATAATGTTTATATGGTAGATTTAAATGATCTTTCTATGATAAACATGCAATGTCTAATAGCTATAAATGCCAAAATTAATGAGACTAGTTGACTTTGGCACTGTAAGCTTGCACATATTAGTATGCATTCACTTTCAAAGCTTATCAAAAAGGAATTAATTATCGATTTACCAAAATTAAACTTTGAAAAAGATAAAATTTGTGATGCATGCTAACTAGGTAAACAAACTAAAGTTTCATTCAAATCTGAGAATATTGTTTCAACTTCTAGGCCATTGGAACTATTGCACATGGATTTGTTTGGTCCTATAAGAACAATAAGCTTAGGTGAAAAATGTTATGATTTTATAATTATCGATGACTACTCATATTTTACATGAATTTTTTTTTGGCATACAAAGATGAAATTTTTCATATTTTCTCAAAGTTTTATTGAAAAATTATAAATAAAAAAGGATTTTCAATTCAAAACATTCGAAGTGATCATAGAACCAAATTTGAAAATTAAGACTTTGAAAAATTTTGTGATGAAAAAGGAATAAGCTATAATTTTTCAGCACCTAGGACACTCCAACAAAATGGGATGGTAGAAAGAAAAAATAGAACTCTAGAAGAAATGGCCCGTGCCATGCTATGTGAAAGCAACCTCCCAAGATACTTTTGGGTGAAAGCAATTAATATGGTATGTTACATCTTAAACCATGCCCTAATCAAACTAATTTTAAAGAAAACATCTTATGACCTTTGGAAAGGTAGAAAACCTAACATTGCATATTTTCATATTTTTGGTTGTTGATGTTTTATTTTGAATAATGGTAAAGAAAAACTAGATAAATTTGATGCAAAATTTGATGAAGCTATTTTTCTTGGTTACTCTTCTTCTAGTAAAGCTTTTAGAGAATTTAATAAAAGAACTTTAGTCATGGAGGAGTCAATACATGTTGTCTTTGATGAGACTAATGATCTTCCATCAAGAAAGAGTGAGGGTATTGATGATATAGATCTCCTTATAAAAGGAATGAAGGAGATCATCTTAAAGGATTCAATAATTCAAAATGAAGAGGATCATAAAGACAGGCAAGAAAATAAAAGTGAAGAACAATGAGAACAACCTCAAGATATAAATGATCTTCAAAAAGAATGGAGGTATGTTCACAATCATCCCAAAAAACTAATTATTGGTTATCTTACACATGGGATAAGAATTTATTCTTCACTTAGAGATGCATATAATCATTTTGCATTTATTTCTCATTTTGAACCTAAAACCATAGATGAAGCCAAAAAAGATTATAATTGGATAAATGCAATGCAAGAAGAACTTAATCAATTCAAAAAAAATAATGTATGGACCTTAATATCAAGACCTAAAAATCATCCAATAATTGGCACAAAATAGGTATATAAAAATAAATTGGATGAAAATAAAAATATAATTAGGAATGAAGCAAGATTAGTTGCAAAGAATTATAATCAAGAAGAGAAAATTGATTTTGATGAGACCTTTGCACTTGTTGCTAGACTAGAAGCAATTAGACTTTTACTCTCTTATGCATGCTTTATAAATTTTAAGTAATTTCAAATGGATGTTAAAAGTACTTTTCTAAATGGATATATTATCAAAAAATTTATGTAGAGCAACCTTCCGATTTTGAAAATCATGCTTTTCCAAATCTTGTTTTCAAATTAAATAAAGCATTATATGGTTTAAAACAAGCACCTAGGGCTTGGTATGAAAGATTAAGTAATTTTTTGCTTAATAATGAATTTTTAAAAGGAAATATAGATACAACCATTTTCATTAAAAGAGATCATGATGACATCTTAGTAATACAAATATACATTGATGACATTATATTTGGGTCTACTAATGAAACTTTATATCAAGATTTTGTTAAGCTCATACAGGGGGAGTTCGAGATGAGCATGATGGGTTAACTAACGTTCTTCCTCGAACTTCAAATTAAACAAATAAAAGAAGAAATCTCCATCAACCAAAGCAAGTACACCAGAGAGCTACTTAAAAGGTTTGGGATGGAGAGCTCCAAAGCCATTGGTACTCCCATGAGTCCATCATGTAAGCTTGACAAGGATGATGGAGGTAAAAGTATTGATATAAAGGTTTATAGAGGCATGATAGATTCGTTATTGTATTTAACTGTTAGTAGACCAGATATCAAGTTTAGTGTTTGTTTATGTGCACAATTTCAATTTAATCCAAAAGAATCATATTTAAATACTGTAAAAAGAATATTTAAATACCTAAAAGAAAACTCAATTCATAGGTTTATAGTACTCTAAGAATGCATCAATCGATTTAATTGGATATTCAGATGCAGACTTTACTGAATGTAGATTAGATAGAAAAAGTACGAGTGGAACTTGCTAATTTCTAGGAGTTAATCTCTTAGTTTAGTAAGAAGCAAAATTCGGTAGCATTGTCTATGGTCGAGGCTGAATATATTGCAGCTGAAAGTTGTCGTGCACAAATCTTATGGATTAAGCAACAACTAGAGGATTTTGGCATTAAATTAAACAAAACTCCCAAAAGATGTGATAATACTAGTGCCATAAATCTAACTAAGAATCCAATCCAATACTTTAAGTCAAAATACATTGAAATAAGACATCATTTGATAAGAGAGCATGTTCAAAATAATAACATAATTCTTGATTTTGTTTGTATTAAAAAATAATTGGCTGATATTTTTACTAAGACCTTAAGTGAAGATAAATTTTATGAAATTAGGAGAGAATTGAAAATTCTAGATCCATTTGCTTAAATATCCTTCTTTTGATCCCAACTTATCCTCTACTAATATTTTTGGATCAAACCTTGAGACTTAATTTGATTGCTTTAAGTTAAAAAGTATCCATCCTTCTTGTCTTTTTCTTGACTATAAGAAGAAAAATTATTTTTGAACTTAATAAAAAAAATCATGGATAAACAATTATACTTTACTTATCTCATGGATTTATTTGAGCATTCTAATGACTTTGATCATTTGATTCATGTTAAGCAACTATTTATATTTTACACATTTTGATCATATTATTATTTTTTTAAAAAAATTAATTAGTATCAAGAAATCATTTTTGATCTTAAAAGGGCATTATTGATGAATATTCATTTCTTGTTCAGATTGATTAATTTTAAAAAATAAATTTAAGAAAAATATTCTTTTTAAGTCTTTTGATATTGATGTCAAGCAAAATATTTCAAAGAAGCTATTAACATCAAATATTCAAAGAAAACTTTAGTTTTTAATCAATTGATATCAGACAGCTTACTATTTATTTTGTATTTTATTGATCTTAAATATATTTATAATAATAATAATAATAATAAAGAGATGATCCCTGAAATATTGAATATATCTTATAATTTGCTTTGAATGATCTATTCAAAATCTTTAATCTTTGAAATGTTCCATCTCTCTTGAATCTTTGAAGTTTAAAATAATTTTATTTAATGCATTTATATTATTCAAAAAGGGAAAGATGTGTTTTTAATCCATGTTGTTCATAAATAGAATTTTAAAAAAAGAGGATATTCATTCTAAATTTATTGTATTCTTTCAAAATGGGGAAGAAAAGCTAAAAGATAATTTTATTCAATAATAATTATGAAAAAGAGGGGGAGAAAATATTATGTGATAATTTTTTTGGTATTTACTGATACCAGATGTTTTTAAATAAGGAGAAAGATATTTGTTTGTTAAATATTATCTAGTTAGTTTTGACTGAATATTCTAATTAATTTGAGTTAAGGACAATGAACTTTAATTATTTTATGATCCTTTTAACTTAAGCCTTTATGTGATTATTCAATTTAAATTCAATTGATTTGATTGCCAAATCATTTTTGATGACTAATTGGAGTTAAAACTAATTTGAAATAATTCTCACTCCAAACAAATTAATTTTAATACATACTTTTAATTTTGAAACTTATTTAAAAATATGAATATAATACAAAATTTTTAATGTGCCTTAAGAAATCTTTGTAAAATCATTTTTGCTCTGATACTATCTTTGTTTTGCTCGATATATTTTTGATATATATTTTTTTCAAATTTAATTGACTAAAATTTATTTTTAAAAAAATGAATGAATAATGAATTAAATATTATGCTTGATTTTACTATTCAAATTTTTGAAAAGCTCTAATCCTCTTAAAGCTTAAAAGTACATACTTAAAAATCTATTCAAAGAATTATATTCATTCAAAAAGAGGGAGAGCCTTTGATATTTGAGTTTAAGCTAATTTTTTATAAAAAAAAAATTTAAATAATAAGCTTTTAAAGGAGAGTTGATTTATTTGATTTGATTTAATTTTTTGAATTTGATACATCTATCATTTGATACACTCCATCACATCTTTGATTTCTCATCTGATTTAGATACTTCCAGTCGTAATCTCAACTAGATCTAGTTTAGTTATCTTTGTATTAGATTATGATCTAGTATCTCTTAGTTATTTTTATGAGTTGTTGATTAAATCATGACTGATTTTTTTTTTTTTTTTGGATCTAACTTATGACGTTGGTACTATTGACTGCTTGGGTCATGGATAGTTGTATCCATGAATTTTGTATGTTTTGATGGCCTAACTCTCATGAATGCTTTTTGATATCTTTAGCAGTTATATATTTTGATGACTTGATGTTATGATTTATTATGTGTGGAATAACTATCATTTGGATATAAATATGTATATATAAATATGATGATATCATTTGAATGTTGTGAAATGTAACCTTTGTGAATTGGCTAAAATTTCATTATGATATGCTGAAAACACTATGTTGTATATAAGAAAATTGAAAGTTTTATTATAAACTCTTATTCTAATAGAAAAATATATAAAATAAATTAAGAGAAAGGCTTTTTCTTTTTAAATTTTAAAATCTCTTAAGATCTTACTTGATGATGTCAAAAAGGCTATAAAAAGGCTACAAATCTTGCCCAGAATTCAAATCTTAAAGGAGAGATTTCAAATCTGTCTGAAAACACTATTGGAAACTTCATCAAATCTTGCTCAGAATTCTCTCCTCCACCCATTGAAGATTTAAAAGGCTATAAAAAAAAAATATATAAGAGATTTTATGAATTCAATTCAGCCCTAAGCAAAAGTCATCTTCAAGCAAAGAAGCTTTCATTTCAAGTTCACCAACCTCTCAAAAGCTCATTTAAGTCTCTAACAAACTTGAGAAAACTTAGAAAAGCTTCCTCCATTATTGTGAAAAGCATTCTTAAGATTTTATTTGCTCATTAAGGGAGCTAAATTTGTATTTGATTGTCATTAACTCTTATACTCTACTTTATTATTTTGATTCAAGTTTTAGGGGGTTCCAAAATTTGGGAGAGTTGATCCGAACCTTAAATCAGAGTGTGTAGGGTTGGCTTGTACTTGAGAAATAAGTGTGCTAGCTTGGGATAGCTAGGGTCGAAGGTATCGATGTTGTATTCTGATTGAATTTGTTTAGTAGTTTTGAATTTTCAAGTAGGAGCTTGGGGAGTAGATGTAGGTGCAAGAAAAGCATCGAACTACTATAAAGTTTGCTTGTTTATGGTGTACTTGCTATCTTTCTTTTCTTAGTTTGTTAAATTCTTCCTCTTAAGTCTTTTATATTTTCATCTAACCTAAATTGCTTTACATACACGACTTGCATATCATCATTCAATCTTAATATCTTTAAATTAGCTTTAAATTTTTAAAAACCTAATTCACCCCCCCCCTCTCTTGGGTTGTATAGCTGGGCAATAGATGGGTTTCATATTTCGGCCATAGTGGTTCATTGGCATTTTTCAACATATAGTAGAAATCACTACTGCTAGCTTCTAGATCATCCTCTACATCTTGATTAAATTCAGGACCAGCTGCATCATAAGCATGGCTACCATTCTATATGTGTCCTTATCCTACTCATTTCTAACTCTTGCAACTTTCTTCCATGTCTCCCCATGCAGGTACCAATGCTTGTAATTGGACATAAATCCACTCTTATATAAATAAATAGTAATTATATCCCTATCAAATATTTTTCTATTGCTACATCTATACAAAGGCAGCGAGCCCATTCTTGATGTAAAAGTGTTGCATTTCCAAAGGCAAAATCATAGAAGTACTCTACACCCTCCCTATATTCAGTAGAAATCATCCCGTCAACTATTCGATGGTCCATCCAACTATGGTCCATAGCATACTATCTAAGAATTCTGCTTATACATCAATATAAGGCAACTACTAATTAATTATTTTATTATTCAAAATGGTTTACATAGTAAATGCATCCTATCATCAACTAATAGATATAGAAGGTCCTATCCTATTTAGAAAATACATTAATTCTATAGGTCAATTATAGAAATCAAATGATACACAACAAGGATCGAAAGAAATTTCAGCAATATTTTTTCTTTGTTCTCCTCATACAGCAAAAGATGTATGGGGAGAACCAAAGAAAAATACTATCTAAAATTTTTTCGAACCCTCAGAATATTGTTTGATTACTGTAATGACCTATAGAATTACTTACATTTTTTAAACTATCTATATTGGACAATCAATTGACCAATATACATAATTCTTCTATCCATACAAAAATATATAAATATACAGATATAGTAAAATATATACATTGATCAAAAGATGGATCTATGATTCTATGCAATGCAAATTATTTTTAAAATTAATACCATCGGCCTAAGCATGTAGGGCATGCAAGAGCTCAATGCCTTGAATGCCAACTAAGATTTGATTCTCGAGCGTGCAAGGTATGCCCCAACTCCATATTCACAATACTAATTGGCACCTTCCCTCTATCGGAGCGTGCAGGGCCAGTAGGGGCTAGATATAATGAAATTAAAAATGGCAATTAGGCTATCATATAATAAAAGTTTATATTAACCACCAAAAAATTAAAAATAGTTAGTACATCAAAGTAGGGAAGAGGAAGAGGAGGCTCAGATTTAGTATTTTATCTGTAACTAAATCAAAATGACAACAATCAGTTGCTTGTAGAAGAAGGCCATCCAAGATTATTGCTGTTAGAAATAGTTGAATCAGCAAAAAGATATCCCAAAATCATTATAGCCTCCCTACACAAAACTTAAAGCAAACCTCTACACATAGGCCATACTACATATTTTAACATTCAGCATTAAAAATAGAAATCAAAAAAATTCAAAATAGTAACCAATTGAATTTCTAAAGCTATAGCAATTAAAGCAATTAATCTAAAAAAATCATAATCAAAGAAACTATGGTAACAGTCGATTAAAGTAATTAATTACCACCACAGCATTTGGCGATAGCTATATGGGCAAGACTGGACCAGCCCACATCCCTTCTTAAGTTTGATCTAATTTTTTTTTAAATTAATAATAATATTATATTATTATTAATTTAAATTAATTATATTATTAATAATATTATTAATTTAAATTAACTAAATATTATTAATTTAAAATTAATTTAACTAAATTTAATTAAATATTATAAATTTAATTTAAATATTAAATTTAATTTAATTAAATCATATAAATATTAATTTAAAATATTAAAAAAATAAAATAATAGCATTTGATGATCGCTATGTAACCATCACCGCCGTCATCGCTAATACTCATTAAACATAGCTATGCAGCAGGAGATGGCACTACGACACAAAGGCTGCACTTCACAGTAAGAGACGGTGCTATCGAAGGCTTAAGGAGGCGGCTGGGAGGAAGGTAGGCCGGGGACTCAGGGCTTGGGGAGGTGGTTGGTGGCTCGAAGAAGCCAGATATGATAGCTGGGGAAAGATGGGGACCAAATCAACAACCAAAGGGAGCAGGTCGGGGGCAGCCAAGGGAGGCGTCAGGGGCTTAGAGAGATGAAAGGTGGTTGGGGGCTCACAATCGAGAGCTCCAAGAGGTGAGAGGTGGCCGAAGGCTTGCGGAGGCAAGAGGCAACTAAGGGCTCATGGCCAGAGGCTCAGGGAGGTGGCCAGGTGCTCAGGGACATCGGATCCAACTACGCGGTAGGGGAAAATGAGGACCAAAGGCAAGAAAAAGAGGGGTGGCAGGGGACTAAAGGCAGGGAAAAGTGGGGGTCGGTCGCCAGTAGGGTAGCCAACCCAGAAACCAAGAGGGGGGTGGGGGACAATATAAGGGGTGTGGGAAAAGAGGGTGTGCATGGGGGTGGGGGCAAATGAGAGAAAAATTGAAGAAAAATTTATTAGTAATGATAAAATACCATCGCTAATAATTTTTTTATCGCTAATAATTATAAAAATATATTAAAATAATAAATTTATTAGCAATGTTAAAATACCATCGCTAATAATTTTCTTCCATCGCTGATAATTATAATAATATATTAAAAAATAAAATTATTTTTTTATTAGAGATGGTAATTTATCATCGCTAATAAATTTTTTCATCAATAGCAATTATAAAAATATATTAAAAATAAAATTACTTTTTTTATTTATTAGAGATGGCATTTTGCCTTCTCTAATAAGTATTCAGTCATCACTAATAATAATAAAATTAAATTTAAAAAATAAAATTATTTTTTTATTAGCAACATAATTATCATTGCTAAAATTCTAAAATTTCATCATTAATAATTTTTTTTTGTTACGAAATAATTATTGGTCGGTAAAAAGAGACTCAAAAAATGCGATATCTATTCTTGTAAGGATTATTAATTAAAAATCAGCCATCCAAAATCTTCATCATAGTTAGGACTAGAACTGGATTGAGCTGGACCGGGCCCTACCCATACCTAAGCCCAGCCTAAAAATACTATCGCTGGTTAAAAACAATACTTAAATCAAGGACCAATAAAGTAAGCAAGGAAAAGAGGAAAAGAAGGCTCAGACCTATCATTAGAAAATAAGTTATTGCAAGTTTCTCTACACCTTTAATCATGAGGTGGCTATAAGCAAAAGCCTACAATGTAACAGACAGTCCAAGCTTGCCCTGTAACTATAAGAATAGAAATACATCACCTCCATCTCTCTTTAGACTTTTTAGGTACATCAGGAAATCATCATAGCCTCTTTATAAATAGAGCACTGCTGGTTTTGGGTTGGATGCAGACTGGTAGTATCGAGCCCACTCTCGGGCTTAGCTTGGGCTAGGCCTAGGCTAATCTAAAGATATCTAGGTGGAGGCAACCGGAGGCTCAAGAAGGTAGGAGGCAGTCAAAAGCTCATGCGAGGAGGCAGTCGAGGGCTCAGGAAAGTGGGATCCAATGGCCAGGGGCTTAGGGAAGCAAGATCTGATGGTAGGAGAAAAAGGGAGACCTGAGGCGGGGGAAAGAGGGTAGCAGTGGTAGGATAAGCGAAAATAGAAGAAATAGGATAAATATTAGTGACGGTAATTATAGGATAAGTATTAGCAATGACAAAATTACTATCACTATAGCCATCGCTAATGTTATTAGAGATGTAGCGCTGTCGCAAATAAAATATTTCATCACTGATAAGGTTACCATCAAACTAAAAAAAAAATTATTAGTTATTAGCAATAGCTGAACCTCCATCGCTAAAGCCATCGCTAATAAGTATTAGTAATGGCATAGCTATCGCTAATAACCAATTTAGCCAATGCTAATAATTAATGACTTTTAGTGGTAATTTTTTTTTTATCATAATTCGCTGTCAGTAAAAAGCACCATTAGCAATGGCTTTTCTGCCATCGCTAATAGTCATCACTAATACTAGATTTTCTTATAATTTTCAAAATCGATGCACATCAAAGCATTTTTGCCAAAATAACATATATATCATATTTCCATTCATTATATGCATGTTTCACAACATAACAATAAATCATAATAATCTAGAAATCACTTTTCATTCAAAAAACAATTTCATAAACCATGCATAATTTCAAAGACTAATTATTTGCTTTCAAAATAAATTATGAAAATATCTTGAAAATATGGTTTGATACTTATCTTTTATTGAACACTGAACGGATAGATTCAATCAATCTAGAAAGCATCCTTCAGAACCTATTCAAAATATATTCATCTATCAGTTTTAAGCCAAAACCAATATAAACACTAAGTTTCAATACCCTCATAAGGCTGACAAAAGCAGTAGCATTCAACGTCCCAATTGGTCAAATCAAGATAACTTTATCAGACCATAATTAGAATAGAAAATAGATGGTTCAATAGAGTAAATGGTGATTAATAGACACTTAAATTAAGTCGCTAGAGATATAAATTTTATTTAATTACTTTCTATTTATTAAGAATTTAATACTTTCTAATCTATTTTATAGGTAATTAAGGATTTGGGCCCATATAGTTTAAATTGGACTCAAATTGACTCGGACATGAATGAACCAAGCAACCAGCTCCCATTCAAGTGTGAATGCAACTTACTCATGAAGGGATCAGATACAAGTTCTTAAGATTTAAGGATCCAAATTAGAAGATAATCTTTTACATGCATCCAAGTATGAACACAACTTAAAGAATAACTATTTAGATTAGAAGATAACATTTTACATGAATCCAAGTATGAACACGACTTAAAGATCAATGGATGAGAAGCAAGCTTCCTAATCCAATGGCTCCTTTCTTATCATCTCCCCTTTTAGTTAGTCCCACATGAAAAAATTATAAAATCTTCCTTCCTCCTACACCTATAAATAAAATTCAATGCCTCTACTAAGAGATATTTCTCTTTCTACACCATAACTCTTGTAGAGGCCCATGTGACAGATGGAAATACCCACCTTTTAGGTTCTTTAGCCATCTTGTTTCCATTTTCTTTGACTCTTTCAACACATGAGAGGGAGAGTCAGCCAGGGGAAGGTGCAAGAATCAGAAGGCTCTGTAAAGAAAGGCTGTGGAAGGAGATCCTAGTGTAGGTTTTTTTCTTTTTTTCTTTGTTTATTTTTTTGTTTAATTTTTGCTTTTAACTCTAAGCCTTGTTAATGGCTTAGAAGTTAGGAGTATCTTGTAATATAGAGTTTAAATTCTAGCAATAAAATTTATTTTAATAGTTAGTTTAATTATTGCTTATGATAGCTAGTTAATTTCTATAGTTAAATTTCAGCATAGGATTGCTTACTTTATCTTGCAATTTTCTTTTAATTTTTTCTATCTTTAATTTTTTGCAAGTAGTTTTTTTATCACATCAAGTCTAGTTAAGCAATTCCTTCTGGGGTTTGCGATGAAGCTTGACCATGATTAGAAGTCGATGCTCTATGAATTTTTTTTCATACTTTTGATGTTTAGAATCCTCTTCTCCTCTCTCTTATGAAAAAGCTTGATGGGTTATAGTTGGGTTAAGTTCCTTTATGGCCTATGCTTGGATCAATACATGAAAGAAGAGTCTCTTATCTAGGGTAAAGCAAAATACTTGATAGATTATAGTTGAGTTAAGTCTTTTTATGGTCCATGCTTGTTCATGCTTTGCACTATAATAAGAAGATCTAAAGGACATTCGATAAGAAATCATAAGAACGGCTATCTAAATCATTGGTCTAGTACTGGATTCAAAAACCCTAGATCCTTAGGTTGATATAATACTATAATTGTTTCTCTCACTGCTTTAGTAGTAGTTACAAAAATCTCTCTATTAGGGATAAACCCCGCTCCTGCCGAAGTCTAGTCTGATGCTTAGCCTAATGCGACTGATAATCACGGAAGAGCCTCGATTAGAAATTCTTCCTCCAGCAGTCGAACCCCGACCGAACTTCTTTAGCAGTCGAACTCTTTCAGCAGCTGAACCCCGATCGAACTTCTTTAGCAGTCGAACTCATCTAGCGATCGAACTCCTCCCGGACTTCCTCCAGCGGTCGAACCCCTAACCGAACTCCTTCAAGCATCTGAGCTCATCCAACGATCGAATCCTTCCCAGACTTCCTCCAATGGTCGAACCCCAATCGAACTCCTTCAAGCACCCAGACTCCCTCCAGCGGTCGAGCTCCTTCTAGACCTCTCCTTCAGTTGGATTTCTACAAGAGCCAAACTCCTTTCGGATGTCTTCTTCAGTCGAATTTCTACAGAAGCCAAACTTTTTTCGGACATCTCCTTCAATCAGATTTTTCTAGGAGCCAAACTCCTTTCGAACTTCTTCTTTAGTCGAATTTCTATAGGAGCCGAACTCTTTCTGGACATCTCCTTCAGTCGAATTTTTATAGGAGCAGAACTCCTTTCGAATGTCTCCTTCAGTCGGATTCCTCCAGGATCCAAACTCCTTTCGGACGTCTCCTTCAGTCGAATTTCTACAGAAGTCGAACTCCTTTTGGACATCTCCTTCAGGAGCCGAACTCCTTTCGAACCTCTCCTTCAGTCGAATTTCTACAAGATCCGAACTCCTTCTAGACATCTTCTTCAATCGGATTCCTTCAAGAGCCGAACTCCTTCCAGACTTCTCCTTCAGCCAAACTTCATCTGGATTTCTCCTATGGATTACTTCCAAATTTTAAGTAGTATTCTTTCCAGATGATCTCCTCTAGCTGTATTCTCTTTAGAAATCCAAACTCCTCTAAAATTGATATATGTCAAAGTTCTTCACCAACCAACATCTGCTTCCTCCGGACTTCGACTATTAAATCTCAACAAATAGGCGATCCTACTACCAGACGATTATGACTATCATTTATTAGGATGGTTACGACTAACATTTATCAATCTACTTAAGGTGACTCCACTACTGGATGGTTATGATAGGCTCCATCTATAAAAAGGAATCCTTTAAATATATTTTCTCTAAGCTCTCTTCTCCTTCCCAAAATTTTATTGAATTTTTGCCTGAGCACTCCATTTCTATTGGCTAGAAGAGCTAACTTGATCATCAGAGGGTCCTACCAGACCCACCACTACCAACTTTGAATGAGACTTTGTTTTGTAGGTCACCAGCGGTGACCTCTTCTTCCCCAACTTCAGTTTGATCCAACGTCAATCAGATTCTGCACCAACAGAATTGATGCTAGAGGAAGGATCCTCTATTCCTAAGGTATCCTTATTCTTAAAAGAGTGCTCAGCCTATCTTGTGGATCTTCTTCTTCAAGGTTCATCCCCATCCTCTCCCTCAATCCCAAGAAATGCTTTCAAAGAAGATGACTATCTAAAAATCAATCGCTTCTACCATCAGATCTAAGCCAGATCCATCCATTCCTACTCCAACATCGGTGCTTCAACCTACTCCTCCACCAGCGGCCATGGTAGATCTACAGCAGTTTAATCTATTGATGCAGCTAGTTTAGGGCCTCACCGAGATGGTGCAGACCATGCGATAGCCTCCGATGATGATTTCACCAAGAAATCAGCCATCGGTATGTCAGATATTGGTCCTAAGAAAGAGCACTTGGGCTAGCATATCCGTCGCCCCTGAAAAAAAATAGAGAGTAGAGGATCCTTGTTCAGATCATGATTCTTCTCCGAAAGAGACCTTCTCCATATACGGTCGGAAGCCTTCCAAGATCTATGATCGAGACAACGTCCTTGATCATAAACTATGAAAAATAGACTAGGGGATTGAGAAACTCTGCCATGTCGCCCCAGCTCACCATGACGATATTTGCACTGATCCTTCTTTCTCTCTCCGAATTATGCAAGAGCCCATTCCGTCGAACTTCAAGCTTTCCTAATTTGAAAGCTACGATAGAACTTCTGATCTGATCGATCACCTGAAGGTCTTCTTAACCATGATGCTACTCCATGGTGCATCAAACGCCATCTTATGCCGAGCTTTTTCATCTATCTTAAAGGAAGTAGCAAAAAATTGATACTCGACATTGAAGCCAGGTACGATCTTTTTTTTTGACCAAATAAGTCATTAGTTTGCGGCTCACTTCGTCAGTAACCGACATCCGCATCGAGGTTTGGATTTCTTAATGCATATCAAGCAGAAGGAGGAAGAATCTATCTAGGCTTATATCATTCGATTTAATGCCGCTGCATTGAAAGTTCAAAATCTAGATCAGTCTATTACAATGACTGCACTCAAGGACAGCCTTCAGAAGAATGATTTGTTATTCTCCCTAGAGAAGAAGTATCCAAGAAACTTTGTCGATCTTCTAGCTCGAACTGAAGGATATGCCCGAGCGAAAGAAACCTTCAAATTGAAGGATGAGAAAGCCGCAGAAGAGTGGCAGATGGACGAATCTAATAAACCCACAGCTGATGGAGGGTCGAATGAAGTTTGACCACGCTCATGGACTTCCTCCGAGCGCAAGCGAGCCCAAACTCCTCCTCGAGCTCATCATCAAAGAAGCCCTGATAGAAAGACACAAAGAAGTTCTCTCCCTAGAAGGTTTCATAACTACGCCCCCCTCAATGCTCCACAGACGTCAGCCTAAACCAAGAGAAGATCGATCGAGGGTACTACTGTAGCCAGAACCACCAAGGAGTAAGGAACAATAAGAAGATCGACCGTCTCTCGGCTTCATCAATACTATCTCTGGGGGACTTAGTGCTTCGATGAGCCACCATCTCTTAGCCTCAGAGTCAGGAGAAGCTTACCCCAAATTGGAAGATCCGTATAAAATAGAGAAGATCATCCAGCTCGAAGCTTATCACCTGAAGGAGCTCGAAGGAACAATGCTCCCACAATCTTGAAATTCAAAAAATCTAAGAATGAAAGAGCAATCAAAAATGATCATGTTAACCTCGGCAAATCAAAAGTCTCATTTATTTTAGACGAGATGAGTGGAGAGCCCTGACAACGGCCCTTAAGTGCCCCTATAATCCATTAGGAACAGAAGGAGAACCTCATCCTAACATGAGCAAAATCGAAGACCTCATTCATTTTAGACGAGATGAGAAAAGAGGTCCTAACAATGATTCTTATGTGCTCCGACAGTCTGTTAGGAATAGAAGAAGAATCTCATTCTAACATGAGCAAAATCGAAGGCCTCGTTCATTTTAGACGAGATGAGGGAAGAGGCTTTGACAACGGCCCTTATGTATCCCTACAGTCCATTGAAAATGGGAGGAGAACCTCATCCTAACATGAGCAAAATCGAAGATCTTGTTCATTTTAGACGAGATGAGGGAAGAGGCCCTGACAATGGCTCTTAAGTGCTCCTCTAGTCCGTTAGGAATAGGAGGAGAACCTTGTCCTAACGTGAGTAAAATCGAAGGCCTTGTTCATTTTAGATGAGATGAGGAGAGAGGGACCCTTATGTACCTCCAAAGCTTATTAAGAATAGGAGGAGAACCTCATCCTGACGTGAGCAAAATCGAAGGCCTCGTTCATTTTAAATGAGATAAGGGAAGAGGCCCTGACAATGGCCCTTATGTGCCCCTACAATCCATTAAGAATAGGAGAAAAACCTCATCCTAATGTGAGCAAAATCGAAGATCTCGTTCATTTTAGATGAGATGAGAGAAGAGGCCCTGACAATGGCCCTTAAGTGCCCCTATAGTCCATTAGGAATAGGAGAAGAACCTAATCCTAACATGAGCAAAATTGAAGATCTCGTTCATTTTAAACGAGATGAAGGGAGAGGCCCTGACAACAGTCCTTATGTGTCCCTACAGTTCGTTAGAAACATGAGGAGAATCTCATCCTAACATGAGTAAAATTGAAGATCTCGTTCATTTTAGACGAGGTGAGAGGAGAGACCTCGATAAGATCTTCTTCAACTTTAGCAGAAGATAAGATCTCCTTCAATCTCGACTGGAGATAAGATCTCCCCTGAGCTTCAACTTCAACTTCAATAGGAGATAAGATCTCTTTCAACCTCGGCTAGAGATAAGATCTCTTCTGAGATCCAATCCTTCAATAGGAGAATAAGATCTTCTTCAACCTTAATTGGAGATAAGATCTTTCCGAGCTTCAACTTCAACATCAACATTAATAGGAGATAAGATCACCTTCAATCTCAGCTGGAGATAAGATCTCCTCGAGCTTCAACTTCAACATCAACATCAATAGAAGATAAGATCTCCTTCAACCTTGATTGAAAATAAGATCTCCTCCGAGCTTAAACTTCAACGTCAACAAGAGATAAGATCCCCTTCAACCTCGGTTGGAGATAAGATCTTCCTGAGCTTCAACTTCAATATCAATAGAAGATAAGATCTCCTTCAACCTTAGTTGGAGATAAGATCTCCCCAAGCTTCAATCTGAATGGGTGTAGGGCCTGGAAAAGAACTTCGACAGTCATCTTTTTTGTACTCTCTTCTTTCAAATTTTGAACTAGGGAGTGGGGGAACTATTGTTGGAGATAAATCTTGCTTCCGTCGAAGTCCAATCTGATGCTTAGCCTAATGTGACTGATAATCATGGAAGAGCCTCAATTAGGAATTCTTCCTCCAACAGTCGAACCCCGATCGAACTCCTTTAGTAGCCGAACTCCTCCAATAGTCGAATCCCGATTGAACTCCTTTAGCAACCAAACTCATCCAATGATCGAATCCCTTTCGGACTTCCTCCAGTGGTCGAACCCCGATCGAACTCCTTCAAGCATCCAAACTCATCCAATGGTCGAACCCCTCCCGGACTCCCTCCAGCGGCCAAACCCCAGCCAAACTCCTTCAAGCACCCGAACTCCCTCCAGTGGCCGAACCCCTCCCAGACCTCTTCTTCAATCGAATTTCTATAGGAGCCAAACTTCTTTTAGAAGTCTCCTTCAATTAAATTTTTACAAGAGCCGAACTCCTTCCAGGCATCTCCTTCAGTCGAATTTCTTCAGGAGCCGAACTTCTTTCGAACCTCTCCTTCAATTGAATTTCTACTAGAGCCGAACTTCTTCCGAATATCTCTTTCAGTCGAATTTCTATAGATGCTGAACTCCTTTCGAACATCTTCTTCAGTCAGATTTCTTCAGGAGCCGAACTCCTTTCGGATGTCTCCTTCAGTCAGATTTCTATAGGAACCAAACTTCTTTCGAACATCTCCTTCAGTCGAATTTCTTCAAGAGCCAAACTTCTTTCGAACCTCTCCTTCAGTCAAATTTCTACGGAGCTAAACTTCTTTCGAACATCTCTTTCAGTCAAATTTTTATAGGAGTCAAACTCCTTTCGGACATCTCCTTCAGTCGGATTCCTCCAGGAGCCGAACTCCTTCCAAACCTCTCCTTCAGTCGGATTTCTATAAAAGCCAAACTCCTTTCGGATGTCTCCTTCAGTCAAATTTTTATAGGAGCCGAACTTCTTTCGGACGTCTCCTTCAATCGAATTCCTCCAAGAGTCGAACTCCTTCTGGACTTCTCCTTCAGCCAAACTTCATCTGAATTCCTCCAGTAGATTACTTTCAGATTTCAGGTAGTATTCCTCTTAGATGATCCTCTCTAGCTGTATTCTCTTTAGGAGTCTGAACTCCTCTGAAATTGATATATGTCAAAATTCTTCACCAACCAACGTCTGCTTCCTCCGGACTTTAACTATTAAATCTCAACGAACAGGCATCCCACTACCAAATGGTTATGACTATCATTTATAAGGATGGTTACGATTGTCATTTATCAGTCTGCTTTAGGTGACTCCACTACCGGACGGTTACGATAGGCTCCATCTATAAAAAGAAATCCTCCAGATATATTTTCTCTAAGCTCTCTTCTTCTTCCTAAAACTCTATTGAATTCTTGCTTGAGCACTCCATTTCTATTAGCCAGAAGAGCTGACTTGATCATCGAAGGATCCTATCGAAACCATCACCACCGACTTCGAATGGGACTTTATTTTGTAGATCACTGATGGTGACCTCTTCTTTTCCAACTCCAGCTTGATCTGATATCAATCAGATTTTACACCAACACTCTCCATCTCTTCTTTAAAGCTTGCTTGAAAGAATTTAAACACACCTAAAAGCACCCAATTCCTCGATCAACTTGTACTCATCGAAAGTGCTACATTGCACATTGTGCACCTACGCTTATATTTAAGACACATCAGTGATCAAATCTATTAGTGCCTGACAAGAATCAAAGTAGAGGTTGGTATACCGATCGGCAATCAAGGATTAATGTAATCAAGTAGCTTTATCTAATCAAGATTATTCAAAATAAAATGATTTCGATAGAGATCAACAAGGACCAAATTATGTGATGCTCAACAAAGGCTCAGATGATAGGGGCATGTTGTCCGACTAATCGAGTGATTCAAAAATCCCTTAAATTAACTCAGATTCAATCAATAAGATGGGTTCACTTAATTCATAAATCATATAGAGAGAGAATATTAAAGGAGAGAGAAATTAATAAGATAGAACAGGCCTAATCAGACGATACTGTCCAATAATCTGATTGGTCTAATCAAGGTGACTTATAATTAGTGTATAGATAATTTAATAAAAATCATAGATAATTGGATCTAATTGTATCCAAGTTTGGCCAAGATGGATGCCAACACACTACTTGGCAATAGTGGATCATGATCTTTTTTTGCTAAGATCATATCAAAATCATTGAAAGAGAATCTTTTGCTGGACTAATCATACAAAGAGGAATCCATGAAGAGAGATAATCTACAGAGAATCCATAGAGAGAAAATGCAAAGAGAGAAAATAAATTTTTTTAGAAAAAGAAAGTGGGGTTGCAAGCTTAGAGAAGGGTGAGAGGGAAGAGAGAGAAACCCTCTCTATCTCTTCTTTTTTTCTCTCTCTCTTTCTTTTCCTTTTTCTTTTTTCTCTAATTTTTTTCTTCTTCTTTCTTCCCATTTTCTTCTTGGCAGAATAGGGGACTCATGTTCCCCTATTCTTTCTCCAAACAAAGAACCTCCCACTAGCCTATAACATACATGGCCAAAAGAGCAAGCCATGGCAGTGACCCTGACCTAGGTCCGATGATCGACGGCCGTCAAATGTGATGGAAAAATCTAGAAAAGATCATGAAAAAAATAGGGAAATTGGAAATCAAATTTTATTCATTAATTATTGGCAGATATTTGGCTAAAATTCATGCTTAAGACTTATAGAAGATTGAGAGGAAGATGCTTAGAAGGATTTACCTGATCTTCAATGGGAATTACTTCGATTTTTGGTGGCCAAAGCAAGATTAACCAACCGCCAGTATATCAAGAAGAAAATAAGTATTGAGTGAATTAAAACCATTCATTTTTTATATTAATCCTTAATTTAATTTCATTATTAAGTCATTTCATATGGAAAATGTCAATACCTCAAGAGTTGATCTGAATCACAGCTATTCATTTCTTATAATCAAAATTAGTATCTCAATTCCAAACAAGAATATCAAGTTTCTTATCAAAAATATTAACTATTCTCAATTAATCTATCTATCACATGATCATAAATAAAATTTAATATGTACTTGGTAGATGAACATTCGAGTATAAAATCAAAGATCGATAGAAATCTCACGTTCTTTCTAATAGATAAAGAAACAAATACTTTAAATCTAGGAGAAAAGAAATCTATCGATAAATATTCCAAATCCAAGATCAAAAATTGATGGTCCACTCATCCTAAACTTAGAATGCTAAAAATTTTCATAGCATGGTAGATAGGAGATCTACTTATGAAAATCACAAAACAACATCCAAAATAATGTAGAATAAAAAATATTATCTTTTCATTATCAATGAGAAGATAGTGTCGAGATGAGAGAAGGAGCACTGGAGTACTGCAATAGTGCTTCCCTGAAGGCATAGTGCTGAGAGAGGCTCGGTGGTGGAACAGCCAAGGGGGGTATCTTAGCAGATAGTATTAGAAGGTCTCAGGGAGAGCCAGGGATCTCAAGAGCCTCAGGATAAGATAGGTGGGTTTGAGCCCAAGACAGGATTTAAGCTATAGGTTTTTTAGATGCAACTGAAGCGATAGTTGATGTAGGTGTAGAAGAGATGTACTAGAATGGAATTTTTTAGGATTTAGTCATAGGTTTAAAGAGTTGGATGAGCTATTGAATTTTGGAGGTGCCCGTGGGTTGTGAAAGTATTTGAGATGACTTCGAAGAGGGTCACAGAGTGTAGAGGGTTTGAAGGAGCAACGACGGTGATCGAGGTGTAGTGGTAGGCTCAGCAGTGCAGCATTGAATGGTTGGCCTCGGATGACTCGATGATAGAGTCAAATTCTTCTATGGCATTAGATGAACTTTGGATTAGGTGGAGCTCCACAGTGGTGGCTTCACAGGTGAAGAGAAAATTTAGCATGAGTTCAAAGTGGAGGGATATAGGAGGATCAATATCCTAGCACCAGCGCTGGTGATGCATAGTTTTAGGTGGAGTAGCATGTGCACATGGACAGACGAACTTCTGAGGAGATCATGTCAGGTGGTACATCATGTATTGGTACAAGAATACTGTAGGTTCTCCAAAAAAGTTCAAGAAAAGTGATGCAATTGCTAAGCAAAAGGAATCCTATAAAATCTAGGATGGTGCCAAGGAGCAAGCATAGGTCTTCAGCTATGGAGGCGGTCATCCCAAAGGCCTCCAAGGATGCACAACAGCTAAAAAGGATTGGCGGAGGTGATGTTTGCACAAGAGGCTGTCAAGGTGCGCAGCGACAGCGGGATCGTGCAGGAGGGCATTGCCAGGATTTGCCAAGACTTAGGGCACCAAGATAGAGATTGTTAGAATTTATGGTACTTCCAAGCCTTGGGAGGCCACAAGAGAAGCCAGGGTGTTGGCTCCAAGAGACTAGGATAGGTATGAGTCCTAGGGCTAAAATAGAAGTTATCCTAAGATGGAGGCGGTATATAGCTCTCCACAGGCTCGAGGTTCAGGTGTGAGGGCCTTGAGGGGCTTGGCAGGTGCTCCAGAGATCTGAAATATAAGATGGAGCAAAGGACCAGAGCCAGGAGAAGAATTAGTTAAGATAAGAGGCTGACACATAGGTGGGCTAGCTTGGATATACAGTCGAGCTGGCTTAGGCTGAGATCAAGCTGGTTCAGGATAGATTTGAGCTGACTCTCTCAAGCAGACAGAAGATAAGGCTTGGACAAGATGCAGTCGAGCCATCTTGGCTTCTAATTGAGCTGGCTCGATGGTGGTATATAGAATAAGAAGGGTTTTCTGTTTAGTCTTAGATTGGGTTTAATTCAAAGGGTCTTAAGGCCCAGTTTATTAGGTCTTAAGATGGCTAACTCATGTATGGATCGAGTTTAGATCCAGGGGATGAGAGCAAGGAAGACATGGATGTTCATGGGCTCAATGAGTGCTTTCATGTATTGGGTTACCCAAAAGAATTTTTGGTCAGACCTAATATCTATGTATAAATACATAGGATGTATTAGGATTTCATAACGTAAGTGAATACAGATCTTTTCTCCTTCAATCTCTCTTCTCTCTTCTCTCTAGTGTTGCTGCCCCAGGATTCTTGAAGAAGCCCTAGAGAGGGGGAAACCTCTCTTAAGCCTAAGAAGGGAGGCACCCCAGCATAGATTCAGGAGGTGGATCGGTGGTTTACTACCTTAGAGAATGCCATAGATCTTCTCAGGTCCATGCTAAAGATCAGGGGCTTTCGTAACATGGTATCAGAGTGGTACCATGATTTCTGCAATATTTGATATCTGAGCTAGGTGATGCCAGGATGATGCGCAACACTAGAGAGCAGTAAGGGTACTATTTATTTGCTAAATGAATCAAGTTGTATGATCAAGAGTGTTAGGGATAAATCCCGCTCCCACCAAAGTCTAGTTCGATGCTCAGTCTAATGCAACCTGTAGCTACGGAAGAGCTTCAACGGACGGGTCTTAGCCGAACTCTTAGGGCCGGCCGAACTGCTCAGCGATCGGGTGTTAGCCAAACTCCTCAGTGACCGAGCTTCTTCGAACTTCCAACGGTCGAACTCCTCAGCTGCCGTCCCTTCAGTCGGTCGAGTTCCTTTGGACTCCCGACGGTCGAACTCCTCAACGGTCGTCCCTCGGCCGAACTCCTCAACAGCCGACCGAGCTCCTTTGGACTCCCAGTGGTCGAGCTCCTCAACAGTCATCCCTCGATCGAACTCCTCAGTGGCCGAGCTTCTTCCAAACTCCCAGCGGTCGAGGTTGAGCCACACTCCTCCCGCCAGATGCCTATGAGAGTCGAACTCCCTCCAAGCTTCCTCTTTGGTCAGACTTCTTTGGGAGCTGGACTCGTTCCAGACATCTTTTGATCAGACTCCTTCAGGAGCCAGACTCCTCCCAGACACCCCCTTCGGTCGGTCGAGCTCCTACCGAACTCCCCAATGATCGAGCCTTAGCTGCGCACCTCCAACCAGATGCCTATGAAAGCCAAACTTCTTCCGAGCTTCCTCTTCAGAAGTCCGAACTCCTTCGAAATGGGTACACATCGAAGCTCTTCAACCCTTCATTCGGCCCCGAGCAGCTCAGTATCAAGACAACTGCAGCCATCACCATCAGTCCACCGCAAGCGATATCAGGTAGTGATGGCTATCACCATCAACCCACTACAGACGGTGCCTTCCCTGGGACTGACTCCGTCGAACCTCGAGCGGCCCACCAACACGCGGCTACAGCTATCACCATCAAGCTCCGCCTACAAAAAAGATCCTCCAGATATGCTAACTCAAATCTCTGATCTCAACACTTTAAGCTCTCCTCTCCCTCTCTAAGCTCTGTGGAACTCATTTTCGAGCACTCCATTCCTGTTGGCCAGAGCTGACTTGATCATCGGAGGGTCCTACCGGAGCCACCCCCCCATCGACTTCGGATGAAATTTTATTTTGCAGATCTCTGATGGCGACCTCATCGGCCTCCACTCCAATCGGATCCGACGATGACCAGTTTCTACACCAACAGATTGGCGCTAGAAGGAGGGCCTGAACCTTCGAGGTTTCCTTATTCTTAAAGGAGTGCTCGACGATGATTTCTCTCTTCCCTCTCTGGTGATCTCTCTTCTTCCTCACTAGAGTTCTTTTTCGAAGAGAAAATGCCTTCCAGGAGAGCTTCGACTCGGCAATCGATGGCCTACGCGCCAGGTCTATCTACTCCCATTTCAGCCTCGGCAGCCCAGGTTCCATATGAAGCCACTACAGACGTGGAGCAGTTCAACCTGCTGGTCAGGTTCGTGGCCCCACCGAGATGATGCTGGCCGTGCGACAACCTCCGACGGAGACTTTGCCAGCAAACCCATCATGAGGATGCGAGGAATCGATCTTAAGGAAGAGCATTTGGGCATACCAATCATCCTAAGAAAGAAAAAATGGAGAGCAGAAGTTCTCCCATAGAAACGGAACGAAGTTTGGCCGCATCCACGACCTCCCCAGCGCAAGCGAGGCCGAACGCCCCTCGAAGCTCATCATCAAGGAAGCCCCAACAAAGGGGCATGAAGTTCTCCCATGGAAGGTTTCATAGAAAAGCGGAATGAAGTTCAATGCAAGTGAAGCCAAACTCCCCCTCGAGCCATCATCGAGGAAGCCCCGACGAAGAAGAATGAAGTTCTCCCGCAGGTTTCACAAGGGGATAGAATGAAGTTCGGCCGCATCCACGACCTCCATGGCGCAAGCGAGGTCGAACTACCCTCAAAGCTCACCATCGAGGAAGCCCCGATAAAGGGGCATGAAGTTCTCCCGCAGAAGGTTTTGCAGAAAAGCGGAATGAAGTTTGGCGCAAGTGAGGCCGAACTCCCCTCGAAGCTCACCATCGAGGAAGCCCCGACAAAGGGGCATGAAGTTCTCCCATGGAAGGTTTTGCAGAAAAGCGGAATGCAGTTCGGCACAAGCAAAGTCGAACTCACCCTCGAGCCTATCACCGAGGAAGCCTCGATAGAGGGGCATGAACTTCGCCCATAGAAGGTTTCGCAAGGAGGTGGAATGAAGTTCGGCCACGTTCATGACCTCCCCAGCACAAGCGAGGCCGAACTTTTTCTCGAGCTCACCATCGAGGAAGCCCAGACAAAGGGGCATGAAGTTCTCCCATAGGTTTTACAAGGGGATGGAATGAAGTTCGACCGCATCCATGACCTCCATGGCGCAAGCGAGGCCGAACTCCCCTCGAAGCTCACCATTGAGGAAGCCCCGATAAAGGGGCATGAAATTCTTTCGTGGAAGGTTTCACAGAAAAGCGAAATGAAGTTCGGCACAAGCGAGGCCGAACTCCCTCTCGAGCCCATCATCGAGGAAGCCCCGACAGAGGGGCATGAACTTCTCCCGCAGAAGATTTCATAAGGAGATGGAATAAAGTTTGGCCGCATCCATGACCTTCATGGCTCCCCCTCGAGCCCGTCATCGAGGAAGCCCCGATAGAGGGGCATGAACTTCCCCCGTGGAAGGTTTTGCAAGAAGGCGGAACAAAGTTCGACCGCATCCACGACCTCCCCAGCGCAAGCGAGGCCGAACTTCCCCTCGAGCTTCGCCATCGAGGAAGCCCCGACGAAGGGGATATGAAGTTCTCCTATAGGTTTCACAAAGGGACGGAATGAAGTTCGGCCGCGTCCACAATCTCCCCAGCGCAAGCAAGGCCCAAACTTTTTGAGCTCGCCACCAAGGAAGCCCCGACAGAAGGGCGCGAAGAAGTCCTCCTTTCGAAAGGTTCCACGACTGCGTCCCTCCTCAATGCTCCTCGAACTCAAATTCTCATGGAAGTTGAGAACCAACCGCCAAGACCAAAAGGGTTGCGGTCTCCCCCAAACAAGCGCGATCGAAGCAAGTACTATCCCTACCATCGCGACCACGACCACGACACTGAAGAATGCATCCAGCTCTGAGATAAAATTAAGGAGCTCGTCAAAAAGAGGCGGTTGGAAAGATTCCTCTGATGCCAGCCTGAAGTAGGAGAAGATCGACCAACGGTGCTACCGTAATCAGAAACAACAAGAAGGTCGGCTGCCTCGCAGCATCATCAACACCACCCTCGAGAGGAGCTTGGCACATCAGCGATCCATCATCTCCCAGTGTCAAAGCCAAGAGAAGCTTACTCTAAATTGATTGAGAAGGCCAGCATGAGATAGAGGAGGTCATCCGGCCCTGGCCTTGCTATCCAAAGGAATCCATAGGAACAACGCCCCTAAAATGGGGATATGCTGCCCATAGCTTCCCCTCGGTAAAGTTCTTCTCCTTCAATTATATACTATTTCTAGGTGTGAAAACTATGTGATGAAAGAAAAAGAAGCAGTTAATTATCACCGTGTTAGGAACAGAAGGAGAACCTCATCCTAACATGGATAAGTCAAAGACCTTCAACCTCGACCGCAGGGGATAAGATCTTCCCCGAGGCAAACTCGGCTTTAGGAGATAAGATCTTCTCCGAGCGTTCGAACAAAGCTCGACTGTAGGAGATAAGATCTCCCCCGAGTGCTCGCATCAACCTCAGCCGTAGGAGATAAGATCTCCTCCAAGGAAAGCTCGGCTATAGGAGATAAGATCTCCCCCGAGCGTCTGGGCCAAGCTCGACTGAAGGAGATAAGATCTTCTTCGAGTGCCCGCATCAACCTCGATCGCAGGAGATAAGATCTCCCCTGAGGAAAACTCGACTGCAGGAGATAAGATCTCCCCCGAGTGTCAGCATCAACCTCGGCTGAAGGAGATAAGATCTCCTCCGAGGAAAGCTCGACTGTAGGAGATAAGATCTCCCCCGAGGAAAGCTCGACTGTAGGAGATAAGATCTCCCCCGAGTGTCCGCTTCAACCTCGGCCGTAGGAGATAAGATCTCCTCCAAGGAAAACTTGGCTGCAGGAGATAAGATCTCTCCCGAGCGTCCGGGCCAAGCTCAGCTGTAGGAGATAAGATCTCCCTCGAGTGTCCGCTTCAATCTCGGCTGTAGGAGATAAGATCTTCCTCGAAGAAAGCTCGGCTTGTAGAAGATAAAATCTCCCCCGAGTGTCCGCATCAACCTCGGTCGAAGGAGATAAGATCTCTCCCGAGGGAAAGCTTGGTTGCAAGAGATAACATCTCCCCCGAGCATCCGGGCCAAGCTCGACTGAAGGAGATAAGATCTCCCCCGAGTGTCTGCATCAACCTCGGTCGTAGGAGATAAGATCTCCCTTGAGAAAAGCTCAACTACAGGAGATAAGATCTTCCCCGAGTGTCCGAGCCAAGCTCGACTGTAGAAGATAAGATCTCCCTGAAGTGCCCGCTTCAACCTCGACTATAGGAGATAAGATCTCCCCCAAGGAAAGCTCGGCTGTAGGAGATAAGATCTCCCCCGAGTGCCCACATCAACCTCGACCGTAGGAGATAAGATCTCCCCCGAGGAAAGCTCGGCTGTGGAAGATAAGATCTCTCTCGAGTGCCCACATTAATCTCGACCGCAGGAGATAAGATCTCCCTCGAGAAAAGCTCGACCATAGGAGATAAGATCTCCCCCGAGCATCCAGGCCAAAGCTCGACTGAAGGAGATAAGATCTCTCCTGAGTGCCCGCATCAACCTCGACCGGAGGAGATAAGATCTCCCCCAAGAAAAGCTTGACTGCAGGAGATAAGATCTCCCCCGAGCATCCGGGCCAAGCTCGGTTGCAGGAGATAAGATCTCCCCCGAGTGCCCACTTCAACCTCGGCTGCAGGAGATAAGATCTCCCCCGAGGAAAGCTCGGCTGCAGAAGATAAGATCTCCCCCCGAGTGCCCGCATCAACATCGACCGAAGGAGATAAGATCTCCTCCGAGAAAAGCTCGGCTGTAGAAGATAAGATCTCCCCTGAGGAAAGCTCGACTGCAGGAGATAAGATCTCCCCCGAGTGTCCGCTTCAACCTCGACCGTAGGAGATAAGATCTCCTCCGAGGCAAACTTGACTGCAGGAGATAAGATCTCCCTCGAGCGTCCGGGCCAAGCTCGGCTGCAGGAGATAAGATCTCCCCCGAGTGCCCACTTCAACCTCGGCTGTAGGAGATAAGATCTCTCCTGAGGAAAGCTCAGCTGTAGGAGATAAAGATCTCCCCCGAGTGTCTACATCAAACCTCAGCCAAAGGAGAAAAGATCTCCCCGAGGAAAGCTCGACTGCAGGAGATAAGATGTCCCCCGAGCATCCGGGCCAAGCTCGGCTGCAGGAGATAAGATCTCCTCTGAGTGCCCGCTTCAATCTCGACTGTAGGAGATAAGATCTCCCTCGAGGAAAGCTTGGCTATAGGAGATAAGATCTCCCCCAAGTGCCTGCATCAACCTCGGCCGCAGGAGGTAAGATCTCTCCCGAGAAAAAGCTCGACTGCAGGAGATAAGATCTCCCCGAGCGTCCGGACCAAGCTCGACTGCAGGAGATAAGATCTCCCCTGAGTGTCCGCTTCAACCTCGACTGTAGGAGATAGGATCTCCCCCAAGAAAAGCTCGACTGTAGGAGATAAAATCTCCCCCGAGTGCTCGCATCAACCTCGGCCAAAGGAGATAAGATCTTCTCCAAGGAAAGCTCGACTACAAGAGATAAGATCTCCTCCGAGGAAAGCTCGACTGTAGGAGATAAGATCTCCCCTGAGTGCCCGCATCAACCCCGGCCATAAGAGACCGAACCAACCTCGATCAGAGATAAGATCTCTTCCGATCGACCAAGCTAACCTTGGCCAGAGATCGGATCTCTCCCAAGCGCCCGTATTGACCTCGGCTGTAGGAGAGATCTCCTTCGAGTCAGCCTCAACTGTAGGAGATAATGTCACCCCCAATGAGCTCAACCTCTGACCTCGATCGTAGGAGACGAGGCCTACCTCAACCTCGGTTGGAGATGGGATCTCTCCCGGGCTTCAACTTCAACATCAACTTTAGCTGGAGATCAAATCTTCTCCGAGCTTCGACCTGAACCAGCACGGAGCCTAGAAGAAGA
Source organism: Cocos nucifera (assembly GCA_006176705.1). Classification (NCBI taxonomy): domain Eukaryota; kingdom Viridiplantae; phylum Streptophyta; class Magnoliopsida; order Arecales; family Arecaceae; genus Cocos; species Cocos nucifera. The sequence goes on along the minus strand of QRFJ01000091.1, from coordinate 755,210 downwards.
CTTCGGCAGTCGCCTTTTCTGCACTTCCTTCCCTCGAGTTTCGAACTCGGGAGTGGGAGGGCTATTCTTGGGGATAAACCCCACTCCCACCGAAGTCTAGTTCGATGCTCAGCCTAATGCAACCTGTAGCCATGGAAAAGCTTCAGCGGACGGGTCTTAGCCGAACTCTTAGGGCCGACCGAACTACTCAGCGGTCAGGTCTTAGCCAAACTCCTCAGCAGCCGTCCCTTCAGTCGGTCGAGCTCCTTCAGACTCCCAACGGTCGAACTCCTCAGTGATCATCCCTCGGTCGAACTCCTCAGCGGCCATCCCTTCAGTCGATCGAGCTCCTTCGGACTCTCAACGGTCGAACTCCTCAGTAGTCATCCCTTGACCGAACTCCTCAACGGTCGAACTTCTTCCGAACTCCCAACGATCGAGGTTAAGCCGCACTCTTTCCACCAGACGCCTACGAGAGCCGAACTCCCTCCAAGCTTCCTCTTCGGTCGGACTTCTTCGGGAGCTGGACTCATTCCAGACATCCTTCGATTAGACTCCTTCAGGAGTCAGACTCCTCCCAGACACCCCCTTCGATTGGTCGAGCTCCTACCAAACTCCCCAACGACCGAGCCTTAACCGCGCACCTCCAGCCAGACGCCTACGGGAGCCAAACTCCTTCCGAGCTTCCTCTTTAGAAGTCCGAACTCCTTCAAAATGGATACACGTCGAAGTTCTTCGACCCTTCATTCGGCCTCGAGCGGCTCAGTATCAAGATAGTTGCAACCATCACCATCAGTCCATCACAAGCGATAGCAACCCATTATCAGACGGCGATGGCTGTCACCATCAACCCGCTGTAGACGGTGCCTTTCCCTGGGACTAACTCCATTGAACCTCGAGTGGCCCGCCAGCACGCGGCTACAGCTGTCACCATCAAGCTCCGCCTATAAAAAGGATCCTCCAGATATGCTAACTCGAATCTCTAATCTCAACGCTCTAAGCTCTCCTCTCCCTCTCTAAACTCTGTGGAACTCATTCTCAAGCACTCCATTCCTGTTGGCCAGAGCTGACTTGATCGTCGGAGGGTCCTGCCGGAGCCACCCCCCCACTGGCTTCGGACAGGATTTTGTTTTGCAGATCTCCGACGGTGACCTCATCAGCCTCCACTCCAGTCGGATCCGATAATGACCAGTTTCTGCACCAACAAAGAGCATTGAGATAATCAACTTGCAGACAAATAATAGAGCATTGAGAAAGTTGGATGAGGTCTGATACATATCCAATTTTAGGAGTAATTTGATTTTACTAAGCAGATTGAATTCAAGCAACTATAGATGGGGAGCTGATGATGGAGTCTTAAAGGATGTGCATGGCAGTAGGATTAATATCTTGAAGAAAAAGAAGTATGGAGGATACTACCTCTTGGTAGGAAGCTCAGAGTGTAATGAGCTTTAGGTACAGATGGATTGGGCATGAGAAGGAAGACTCAGGAGGATAACAAGCGACATCGCAGAATAAAGTTCTTATTGCCATAGAAAACTATCCCGAGCAGGTCTTAGGTCAGGTAGATCATGGCACATAATGAAGATGAGATCGAGCGGCCTGGCTCAATTCTCATGTCTACCCATCTATGAGCAACCAAGCATTTGTCCTAGGGCACTGAGATCATTTATGAGCTCTCAAATCCATGTGGAGGCTGAATGTCAAGTCAAATTGGAGATTTGATAGGTTTGATACCTTGAATTTGACCTTAGTTGGTTGATTGAAGCTTAAGAGTCAAGGATTGATGGAGAAATCATTAGATTAAACTCAATTGGACTCGAACTAGAGGTGAACCGATGAAGAATCAGTAGTGAATCGAACTAAACCAGCCTGAATCAGGACAGAACCTGCCACTAGACTATTTTTGGTGCCCCTAAACTAGCGCTGGACCAGGACTATTGCAAGAGAATCTGGACCATCTGATCGGTGTGATTGGATAGCCGGCAATTTGGGGGTGCTAGGGCTACTGGTAAAGACACAAATCCAATGCATTAGCCAATAGAAGAAGGCAGTGATCAATGGTGATCTGTGCATCAGAATGGTAATCAGATGGCTGAGAGTTATTCTGGTTCAAATAAGTATATCTTAGTGATTTCTTATCTATTTTAGGTATTCTTAGGCTCTATAGAAAGCTTGCAATGAGCCATACGACATGGTTGTAGAGTTTGTGGTGGTTGGAGTGTCTTTTTAGAGGATTTTGAGAGTTTTTATGAGGGATGTGAGCTTCTTGTTAAGAGATTGATGTATGAGAGTTGAGAAGGTATCATCTCCTCTTGTATTTATAGATTTCTCTCATAGTGAAGTTGCATGTCCTATGGAAGTAAATCTTGGGTCGATTCATGTTATTTGATTGTATTTTTGTGCATCTCTCTTCATTCTTCCTCTTGTGGTATCGATATTGTCATCGACATTATGATCTTGGGCGGAGATCCATAGAGCCTGAATAGCGAGGGATTCCCAATAGAATGCAATCCCCATGTCAATTATTATTTTTCTAAACTCTTATCTTAGGAAATTATAAGGGGTGGCAAGTCATTTTGCTTTCTTCATATGTGTATTATGCTTTTAACTTGTGGTAGCCAAGCCTCCTATTAATGAAGATGTGATTATGCAAGTATCTGGATGTGCAGTTCATAAGCTTCCAATTTCTTTATTTCATGTGATGTGCCAAAAGGAAGTTATAATGATGGCTACTTTTCTAGGTAATTGATAAGATTCAAGAAGAAACTACCGAGAGCCAAAAGTATGTATGTACGTGTGTGTGTGTGTGTGTGTGTGTGTGTGTGTGTGTGTGTGTGTGTAGATATGTATGTATGTATGCATGTATGCATGCATGCATGCATGTATGTATGTATATCTATATATATATATATAAATATATACATACATACCAACAACATACATATACATACACATATATACATACATATATATATATACATATATATATATATAGAGAGAGAGAGAGAGGCTAAAATTAGATCGATAGGGATACCATTCTACTGGGGAGTCATCCTCACCGTATAATGGCATTTGATGCTATTTTTCTCATAGTACCTTCTGAACTCCAGGCTAGTATACTTTTCTCCATTGTCCGACCTCAGACATTTTACCTGTCTTCCTGACTTCTTCTCTACTTCAGCTCTCCAAGCTCTGAACCGAGCAAATACTTCTGATTTTTCTCTAATTAGATAAATCCACACCTTTCTTGAGAAATCATCAATGAAAGTAATAAAGTATTTTACCCCACCTCTAGCTAATACAGAAGCTGGTCCCCACACATTCGAGTGCACTAAATCCAGCACTCCCTCGCTGTGCTTGGTACTTCTGGCAAACTTCATCTTATGCTGTTTGCTAAAGATACATGGATCATAAAGATCTATGCCCTCCTTCAAAGCTGGGATCATACCTCTTCTGCTTAGTTCTGTGAGCCCATGATCACTCATATGACCCATCCGATAGTGCCACAGTCAATATAAAATCTGCTCCTTCTATGCCGCTGCTAGCACCTCTGCACTATCATTTACAACTGAGCCTTCCTTTCTATAAAGATTGTTGCTCAGTCTTCTACCTCTCATCACCATCAAAGTTTTCTTGAAAATTTTCAGACATCCACTCCCAGCCTGGCTACTAAAAGCATAACCCTGCTCCTCCAAGTAGCCCAAATAAATCAAAATCTTTTTCAACTCTGGTACATGCCTGATATTTGATAATGTACGAATGATTTCATCATACATCCTCATCCTGACAGAGCCAATTCTAGCTACTTTGCATGGATGATCATCTCTAAGACTGACACTCCACCATCGACCTTCTGGTAGGTAGCAAATCACTCTTGATGAGAAGTATAGTGGTGCGAGCATGCTGAATCTAATATCCACATAGTATCATACTCTATGGATCCATCTGATACAACTAGCAGGTCTTCTCCACTGCTCATAGAAGTTGTATCATCTTTCTTGCTAGTCTTCTCTTTTTTTGATCTCAAAAGGGAACAATCTCTCCTCAGATTTCCAGACTGATGACATTTATAACATTTCAATGTCATCTTCCTCTAATTGTGAGACTTTGATCTGCTCTTAGATTTTTTTCTTGTCTTCTTCTTTGATCTTTCCTATCTTTCGTTCACAGTCAAGATCTCAGACTTAGGGTCTTTCTTGCAGATCTTCTCCCTTTGCTCATTTGATCTGAGCACACCAACAATCTCTTCATAGTTTAGGGTCTTCTTTTCATAAACTAGAATTGTTATGAGATCATCATACGAATCTGGGAGAGAACATAATAGCAGCAATGCCCGATCCTCCTCGTTGATCTTCACATCCAAACTCATCACCTCAAAACACATCTGATGGAATCTTTGGATATGTGTAACAAGATCTCTGCCTTTGGGCATCCTCGGACTATACAGCTATTTCTTCAACCACAACTTGTTCATCATATTCTTCCCCATGTATGTGTTCTTCAATCTCTCCCAAAACCCCTTTGCCGTAGTCTCTATGCAAACCTCAGGCAAAATCTGATCGACCAAGCACATCCGGATTATGCTAAAAGTAATTTCTTCCAACTCTTTTCAATCCTCAGCACTGATCTTTTTCGATCTTTCTTTTGTCAAGACCTTATAAATCCTCTGCTGAACCAACAAGTCTTTTACTCTTTGCTGTCATAGGGTAAAGTTTTTCTTACCGTCGAACTTCTCAAAATCCACCTTGAATCCACTTGATTCCATGACTTCAAACAAGTCAAGAACAGATCCCTAACATCCTTCATGATCACACACCAGTAAAACTATCCTTCACAAAAGATCTAACTAGTCTTAGATCCTCTTTCCAAATTTTTGTATCACCGTTCCTCCATGTAAACAATCTCCACCTCAATCCAGAGACAACCACGAAGCAAACTAGAAGTTTTAGGATAAAATCTGATGCAACAGATCCTGAATGTAGTAAATTCTAGGTGTCTTCCTTTCTTCCATGCAACACCACTCTGATACCAAATGTTTAGAATATACGCTCTTTCCATATGGATCGACGTGGCCACTGATGATTAGCCAAGCAATCAAGAAAGTACTTCTTAGAGATCTCTATGAAAGCATGATCAAATAAATCAAGAAATAGAGAAGAAGAGATTTTTAGAAGAAAAGAGCTTTTATTCAGTATATTTCAGCACACTTACAACCTTGACCTATTTCAAGCATATATACTTTACAAAGGGTCAAGTCTAAGCTCATAGAAAAATTCTCCAAACCCAAATAACCCACGTACACAAAATAATAATCTGCAAAAATTGAGCCGACCAAATAATCCACGTACATAAAATAATAATCCACAAAAACTAAGCCGACCCAGTTTTAGATTAAGCCGGCTAACCTGCGACTGGGTTGGCTCAATCCCAAATTGAGCCGACCTAGTTATGTACCATGCCAATAGCCCAAAAATGCTGCTCTCTATCTGAATTTTTTTCTGAGACCTAATCAATCTAGTCTTGAAAACTGAGCCGACTCAATTTTTGAATTTTACTATTGAGATTGATTCTTCTTTCGGCTCGCTCCCATCTTTTCATGATCTGTCTTCTTATGTTTTCAAGATTTGAAAGTGCCACTTCTGAGCTCACATGATGAACCAACCATCTTACATATCCTTGCTTCCATTATTCTCGCCTTCTTGGTGCTAATTTGCCTCCTACTACTAGATCCAATCATCCATCAAAATTCAGTAATTCTACATGGTTTCCCTAATTAGCAAGAGTTATCACAATTACTAAGATGAATAAAAACTATTTTTTCAAGCAAATATGTCAATTGTGGTGTGATGCAAACACGATGTTCTATTATTTAATTAGCATTTTTAATAACACATGCTTAATAACTACCTTTATATCTTTATACCTGTTATAGAGAATATACTCTAATTTGACTTTGCATAGAAAATACTCCAACTTTTTCTACATCAGATAATGCTTGTTTGTCATGACATTTATATTAGCTGTTTATATATCAAAAGTTTGCTTACCATCTAGATTTTTGAAAATCTTTCTTGATAATTTTCATGATTTTCTTGCTTGATTTCTTAGAATGCTATACTATGTAATGCATAGCTAAGGTGATTATCATTGCATGCATTATGCTAGTTGGCCTCTTCGCTTTACAACATAGAGGTACTTAGGGTAGACTTCTTGTTTGCATCTATTGTCATTTTTTGTCTCTTGCTCACTGGTGCGGTTGGTCTATTCAATATTGTTCACTTGAACCCCACAACTTATCATGCTCTTTTTCCATACTGTATCATTAAGTTCTTCAGAAAGATAGGAAAAGATGGCTAGATTTCTTTAGGAGGAATAGTCCTCTGTATTATAGGTTATTTACAGAACTCCAAGATGCTTTTCATTTTCATCTATTAGTAGCATCTTATGTCGAATTTTCATGATATCTATAGGTACTGAAGTTATGTATGCAGATCTCAGCCACTTCACTAATTCATCCATTAAGGTGTGGTGGCTAAATAAATCTATTATTTTCTCTTAGAGCTTTCTACCTTTGTCAAAGACAAGTGATCAAATAGAAATTGTTTAGAAGAAGAAAGTGTCATCGTGAATATGATAATATGAAAGCAAAATATCTTTTCTTTCACATGAATATTAACTAATGCAAAAGCAAACTTATCTTTTCTTTTTATTTGTCATTACTAAATATAGAGTTGTGCTTGCGATCATTCATATTACTACCTCTATTGAGTCACTCTACTATAGTAAACAATAATGGATGCCCATCACTAGACTTGTCTATGAGCTCAGGTATGGTGCTCTCAAGCCTTGAAAGCAAGTGGAAAGAGAGCAAGGAGCGAATAGAATCAACCATCAATAAGCTTCGGCAAATACTTCAGAAGAGCTAGCTTGGATCCTATTAGAAGAGCTAGCCCGAGCTGAAAAAGAGCTAGCTTAAATCCTGAGAGAGCTGGCTCGAGTAGAAGTCCAGAAAGTATATCGGACTGATACACTAGAAGAGCTGATTCGATTTCTGTCAGAGCCAGCTTGAGTGGAAGTTGAGCCAACTCGAATCCTAAGAGAGTCAGCTCGAGCAATAGAATAAAAAGTTATGATTCAGGATCTTGCAGGAGACATCACCATCGAGCCGATCTGATTGCTGATCGAGCCAGCTCGAGCAGTGAATAAAACAGAACGTAGTTACTATTCTGGCCTGGGATTGGGTATAATCCTAGGAACTTAGGACCTTGGTTTGTAAGGTTCTAAGGGGGCTAACCTATGGATTGGACTAGAATTTATCCAATGGATATGTGCATGGGAGACATGGGTGTACATGAGCTCGGAGAGTGCATCACATTAGGTTAGCTAGGAAAATTTTTTAGGTTGGATCTTATTTGACCAGGTATATATACTCTATATTGAGTTTTATAAACTAAGCACAAAATCAATACAAGCCTTTTCTTCCTATAAATTTTTCTTTCTCTCTCGTTCTCTTCCTTCTCTCCACGCCTAGGGTTTGCTAGGGTTTCAACAGAATGGCCATCCCTTTTCTCAAATTCTTGTTGCTATTTTCACAATCATCGAGTAGCAAGGATTATTCTCGATAGATTAGTATCAGAGCAGCCATCGATGGAACAACACTATCAACAAGTTGGATTTGGGTCAGAACTTGGATATCCAGATTTGGATCCGATTTTAGTTACTGGTACCCGATCCAGACCCAAATACCCAATGAGTCTGGCCTTGAAGTACCAGATCCGAATCTTAATGGATCTTAAATGTCTAGATCTGGTCCAAGATTGAAACTGAGAGAGAGAGAGAGAGATTGAGAGGGAGAGATGGTTCTAGCCTTCCAGAACCCAAAACTGAGAGAGGGAGAGACTAAGAGAGAGATCGAGAGACTAAGAGAGGGAGAGAGGAAGGGGTTCGATCACTCATCGATGGCTGACAAGCGAGATCAAGAGAGAGAGAGGGAGAGAGGCAGAGAGTCTAACCACCGACGAAGGAGATCGAGAGAGGGAGAGAGGGAGATTGAGAGATAGAGAGGGAAAGAGGGAGGGGGTCCAATTGCTCGTCAGCTGTCGATGAATGAGATTGAGAGAGAAACAGACTGAGAGAGGGAGAGAGGGAGATCAAGAGATAGAGAGGGATAGAGAGATCGAGAGACATAGAGGGAGAGAGAGAGGGAGTTCGATCGCTCGCCGACTGTCGGTGAGTGAGATTGAGAGAGGGAGAGTTTGAGAGAGTAAGAGAGGGAGATCGAGAGATAGAGAGGGAGAGAGGGAGGGGATCTGGTGCAGCTGATGAGCGAGATCGAGAGAGGAGAGACTAAGAAAGGGAGAGAGGGAGATCGAGAGATGGAGAGAGGGAGAGTGGGAGGGGGTCGCTCGCTCGCCAGTTGCCAGCGAGCGAGATCAAGAGAGGGAGAGGGAGAGAGAGAGAGAGAGGAAGCGGGTTCGGTGAGAGATCGAGAGAGGGAGAGAGAGGAAGGGGGTCCAACGAGAGAGAGGGACGGGGTCCGACGAGAGAGATCTCAAGAAAGAAAAAGATAAGATTTTTTATTATTTTTAATATATATTATTTTATTATTTAGATTTTGAGTCTATCGGGTTTGGATATTAAATATCCAGATCCTACCCATTTATGTTATAATTTATCGAATCTAGATCCGAATCCAAATTCAGATAAATAGGTCCGATGCTAATACCAGACCCAAATCCATTGGATAAATATCCGCAAGTCTCGAGTCTGGACTCGGCCCATTGACAGCTCTACCCATCATCTCTTTTTTCCCCATTTTCTTCAATTCTCAAGAGACATCATGATTCCTAGTTTTTGATAATGCATAGCAGTAATATATCGTATGTAATATTGAAACTCAAGAAGCAAAGTTGTAAGAGTAAATGCTTTCATGCTTGAGGACATTAAGCCAATGATATATAATTAAAGCACACTTTATGAGCAATGACACCACATCAAGAAATTATGTACATAAGATCATTAGTAGACTATAATTTTGAATTCCCATGCTAGAAATTATATCTACATAAGATTGAACTAATATATAAAGGCAAAACCTTGAGTTATATAGTATAATAAGCATTTACTTGCTAATGCATGGACCTACTTTGTCTATGCCACTTTCCCATCTTAAGGTAGATCATGCACTATTTTGATGATCATTCGACTTATAGAGAAGTTTTTTGGTTAGTATTAAATTTTCAAACAAAGCTCTCAGTCCATTTTCAACCTAATGAAAATGTTGGCAGTTTAGAAATTTGATAACTTTTATGAGTAATTCAAGATCTTGTGCACATGAGTAATTTTTTGATATCATTTATATTTTATCATATTGTGCTTCTCTTTTAGTTTGGCTCGCTCTTCGTTCTTTTTCTTTTTTAAGTTCTTGAATTTTTATTATAATTTGCTTTGATAACATATCTCAAAATCTTTCTAAGCATGAACATAGAATAAAATAGCTAAACCATGAGAAAAGAGAGTGTGAGAGAAGTGGTAAATAAAGATGATGTTGACTCTAGATTGATTTTGATGATAATAAAAGTATTTGAGTATAGATTGTTAAATTACCAATATTGTTTGTGAGAATGTGTAGTTGTAAATCTCAAAAGCTCATAAATTTTTCAAGTATTTTTTAATATTTTAATGAGGATAAAATTAAGTCAAAAAGATAAGTCTAGCCTACAAATTAATTTGGAGAAGAAAGGATCAAAATAGTCTTTAGCATGCATAGCACATAAACTAGGCCGATCCAGTTTGAAACTGAGCTGACCTAATCTCAGTGGAAGCAAAAGATAGAAAGTACAGAAAGTCTGATTTTCAAGATCTAGGGGACTGAGCTAATTCAGCTGAAAACTAAGTCGATCTAGTTTGGACTGAGCCGACCCAGTGACTGTAATAGCTAGTTTTCTGCACTACTTCAAATGGCTAATTTTTTACTCCAATGACTATTTCAGCCCTTCCAATGACCAAAACTCCTTCAGCCACTTTCAAGCATATAAAAAACTAGAGACTCCATGAAAAAAGTAAGAAAGTAGATTAAAAAAAATATTTATTCAAATTATGAGCTCCATTAAATACCTAGAAAAAAGAAAAAAAAAGAAGAGGAACCAAGCTTCAAAATTACAGGACTTTCGAGAGGATCTCTCTTCATCATCTTCCACATCCTCTCAAGCAACAAGAAGAGAAGTTGAAGCATCATTTGATCAATCCAACAATAACTTCTTCAAGCTTCAAAGAGTTCTAATTTTTATTTTCTATTTTTCACTAAAATTTATACTTATAATTTTATTTTTTTTACAAGTTTCTTTGGAAGAAGAAACTTAGGATATAAGCTAGTCTAAGCTGATAATTAGATGGTATATTGGTTTTGGTTAGGAAGCCCGTAAAATCAACTAGGTTGATAGTGATCTCAGAAAAACTATCAATATGGGGTTATAGTTGATAAGTCTGGCAAAATCAACTGGATTTGTTTGTGATCCCGAGTTAAAATAAATGTACTATAATCTAGGATTATAGTGGAATTTTTAAGAAAAGCTTAGGGAGTGAACGTAAGTGCAGGATTGCACCAAACCACTATAAAATCTTTGTGCATTTGTATTATGTTTTCTTCTCTATTGCTTTACATATCTTGTATGCTTTAAATTATTAATTACTTACTAATTTGGATTAACTCCTGCTTAAGTTCATTCATACTTGATTTCGTTGCATACACTAGTTAATTGAATTAAATTAAGTTAAGTAAAGCACATACTTGTGTAGAGTTAAATTTGGCCAAAAATTTTATAAACCCAATTCACCCCTTCCTCTCAGATTGCTACCTCTGAGCAATAATTGGTATCAGAGCAGGTGCTCTAATATTTAATTATTAACCTAGCCATTAAAGAGCTAAAGATCTAGACAATCTAAATGAAATATTTGTTTAATAAAGGTCATTCCATAGATAGACCCACACTATTAAATATATCAAATTATACATACTGAAAAGCTAGAATAAAAATCTTCATACAATCACATGACTATAATTTATGAAAGATTATAATCAATGACCTGCACACACCCAATACATCGATTCATGATAAAAAAATAATTCAAATAAATGCTAAAGCAATAAATTTATTTTATTGTTCATTAGACATAAATATTTTTAATATAATTTTTTCATGTATTTCAGCGAATCAAATATGAAAAAAATTGAAAATGATTTATGAGAGAGCAAATCAAGAAGAAGAATCAAGCTTCCAAAAAGAGTAGAAAGCTCATCCCAACTTATGCCTCATGGCTCATGAGGATGAAAAGAAGACAAAGAAGAAGAGAAAACAAAAGAAAAAGAAAGCGTTAATTAAGGAGGAGCAAAGCAAAGAAATGAGAAAGAGGAAGAAAGTGTTATAAATCTTTGCTTCATGACCAATGAAGATGAGATAAATTCAAAAAAATTTTCTAAATTTATATTTGATGAATTATTTAAAGCCTTTAATAATTTAATAGATGAATATAAAAAATTAAGACTGAAAAATAAAGAACTTAAAAGATCAAATCTTCTTGTAGTAAAGAAAAGAATGAGCTTTTAATTGAAAAAAAAAGATTTCTTGAAAGAAAAGAACCTTTTGGTGAAAGAAAAAAATAAAATATTGATTGAGCAAGATGCTTTTTTGAAAGAAAAGCAAAATTTAGTTTAAGAAAAATAAATCCTTTTAAAATCTAAAAAATTCTTAATTTAAGAAAAAGAAAAGCTATTAAAATCTGAAAGATCTCTTTTGAAAGAAAATGCAAAACTAAGAAAAGAGATTGAAAATTTAAAATTCATGCTTTACACTTGGATCACAAAAGCTTCAAGCAATATTAAACAATTAAAAAGCTATTTTCAATAAAGTAGGAATTGATTATAATTTTTAACAAAATAAAAATTTATCAAAAATATATTCATAAGAGCCTCACCTAAAAATTATTTTATAGTTTACTTTAAATGCAATAAAGTTGACAATAAATTTTTTTAATATAATACCAAAAGAATTGGTCATACTTTGATTAAGCAAATATGGGTTTCAAAAGGAACCAGAAGCTCTAACTCCAATGGATCCAAGAAAGCTTGGATACCAAAAATTATAAACTCATTTTGTAGGTATACCAAGGATCCAATGAGATAAAAGAAGGAAAATTCTTTGAATGGATGCCTTGAAAATAAACTAAAATGGATGATGATTGGTAAACTTTAGATCTTTCTTACATCACACCATCAATAATTATTTCATTAAATGTATTGACTTTAATGATTTGTTAATGTGTATGCATATAAAAATTTCTTTCATGTTTTAATAAGTATGATTGATTTTGATGCTTGCAATGAATTTATATCATGATTTGAATGTCTTGATTTTAATGACCAATATGCTTTCTTCTATATATCATGCTATGAATGAAATTATTTTATTTTAAAATTCAATGTGATATTTTAAGTCTCCCCATATTAATTTATAATTAATAAAATTTAATTAAAAGATGCTTAATTGGGCATGAATGTTTTAATTGCTAAATCTATAGCAGAAATTAATTTCCGACATTTCCCCCATAAAATACTTAAATATTAAAACTCTCCTAAAAAGTGCATGAAATAAGTACTTGAAGATAAGACATTCAATTATAAAAATCAAGTGATTGATATGTTGATATGCATTGTATCTAAGGTTTACTCCTAAGAATTTAAAATTCTCTAGTTAAACCAAATCCCATAGAACCATTATCTAGATTCAACTTGATTTGATTATAATTGATTTGTTAGATTATCATTCCCCTAACTGATTAATTTTGGATCCTTCCCCAAATTAATATGAATATCCATCTTGATCATTAATTTGAATTTTTTTTATCTTAAAAAAAAATTTATTGATGAATATTTATACTTTATTTCCATTGATTGAGTTTGAAAATTAAATTTGAAAAATGGTCTTCTTGAATCTTTTAAAATTGATATCAAGCAAGATATTTCAAGAAAGTTATCATTTATCCTTAAAGCTAAATATTTAATAAGAACTTCAGTTTTAAGTAATTGGTATCAAATAGCTTACTAATTGTCATATATTTAATTGATTTATATTTTGACAAAAAGAGAAGAATGTCTTTGTTTCAAATCTGATTTTGCATAGCTATATCTTTTACTATAATATCGTTTGAAATAAATTCAAAAATTCATATCTTTTTTAAAACTATAATTACTTGATATTTCTTAAAAAAAAGATGATATTTGAAGAATAACTTAAAATCTTTTTATATTGTATCTTGACTAATTTGCTAATATCAATTCAAATTGATTTATCTAAATCAATTTATCTTATTAATTCAAAACTAAATTCATTGGTATCAAGTTAAACTTGCAAATTAATTTTTAAATGGTATTGAACTATTAAAAAAATCATGATTTGATGTAAATTTTAGTTTAATTAAAATCAAGAAATTTTTTTCTAAGAAAATGCTCTTTAGAAATTCAATACCAAATTTGAATTCTTAAATAAGTTTCAAAATTAAGTTTAAAAATTTATTTCTTGGAGTAAGAATATATTTTTAAATTTAATTTAATTTTAACTAATTATCTAATAATAAGATAGAGCAATCAAATCATGTAAATTAAATTAGATAATCACATGAAAGCTTCTATTTATGAAGATCATAAAATAGTTGATTGAGAATTTAAAATCAAAATTTATTTGTCTCAATGCAAATTAGTCAAAAATTTCAATCAAATCAAGTTAGAAAATATCTCTCCTCCTATTTTTTATACTTATAGCAAGATTAATTTACTTTTTAACTTTCTCCTCCTCTTTATTTTAAATCAAGCAAATTTAACATAAATTTAACCACTAAATTCAGATTTCTTAAATTTGAAAGATATTTTCAATTTCAAAGATCTTTTTAATTAATTTATCATTTTTTTTAATATTTTCTCTTCATTACTTTAGTAAATAAAATTATTTTAAAATTAAATAAAATTCAAAAGTATGAGCATCAATTAAGTGAACTAAGTATTAATTAATCTAAATATCAATCAAAGAAAGCACTCACTCAAGAAGACACCAAATTTTTAAAAATTTAATTTTTATTAAATTTAAAAAAATATTTATAAAATAATGTATACAACAAGAACAAACATTGAGAGGATAAAAAAAGTATGACATGAATATCTATCAAAGAGATTTTCTATTTAAATTTAGATCTTTCTTATCAAAAAAATTATCACTCAATTAAGTTTAGAAAATGTATGAAATTCTTTGAATTTATCTTAAATGGTATCACATCAAGAGTATATCAATATCAAATAGATTTAAGACATCATATTTAATTTTTTTATCAAAAAATAATATAATAAAATACAAGATAAGAATGATACCAATGATACAAAGAGTGAAAATTAAAAAATTCTTATGAATTATTTATATTAAAATAATTTTTTATTCAAAGTAATAAATTTAAAAATATGACTATTATTAGTGCAGAATCTGATTGACGTCGGATCGAGCTAGAGTTGAGAAAGAAGAGATCACCATCGGTGATCTGCAAAATAAAGTTCCATCCAAAGTTGGTGGTGGTAACTCCGGCAAGACCCTCCGATGATCAAATTAGCTCTTCTGACCAACAGAAATGGAGTGCTCAGAAAAAAAGTCAGCAGAGTTTTGGAAAGAAGAAGAGAGCTTAGAGAAAATATATCTGGAGGGTCCCTTTTATAGATAGAGCCTAAAGTAGATTGATAGTGACAGTCATAGCTATCCTATAGCTGGCCGCTCAGGGCCACATAGGATTTGTTACGGAGGAAAGCGCTATCTATAGCAAACTGATAGTGACAGCCATAGCCATCTGATAGCTGGCCGCTCAGGACCGCATGAGAGGGATGCCGTCTGCAGTAGATCGATAATGACAGCCATAGTCGTCCGATAGCTAGCCATTCAAGACCGCATAAGAAGGGTACCGTCTGTAGCAGACTGATAGTGATAGTCGAAGCCATCCGATACTGAGCCGCTCGAAGCCATATGAAGGGATGAAAAGCTTTGACGTATGTCAATTTCAGAGGAGTTCGAACTCCTAAAGAGAATAAGGCTAGAGGGGATCATCCGGAAGAAATTCTACTTGAAATCTGAAAGTAATCTGTTGAAGAAATTCAGATGAAGTTTGACTGATGGAGAAGTTCAGAAGGAGTCCAATTGGTGGAGAAGTTCGACTGAAGAAGTTCGATTGGTGGAGAAGTTTGGCTGAAGAAATTCGATTGGTGGAGAAATTTGGCTGAAGGAGAAGTCCGAAAGAAGTTTGGCTCCTAGAGAAATTCGGCTGAAGGAGAAGTCTAGAAGAAGTTCGGCTCCTGAAGGAATCCAACTGAAGAAGAAGTTTTGAAGAAGTTGGGCTCCTAGAGAAATCCGACTGAAGGAGAAGTCCGAAATAAGTTTGGCTTCTGTAGGAATCCGATTGAATGAGAAGTTCAGAAGGAGTTGGGCCCTTGGAAGAATCCGACTGAAGGAGAAGTCTGGAGGAAGTTGGGCTTCTGAAGGAATCTGACTGAAGGAGAGGTCCGGAAGGAGTTCGGCTCCTAGAGGAATCCGATTGAAGAAGAAGTTTGGAAGGAATTCGACTCCTGAAGAAATTCGATTGAAGGAGAAGTCCGAAAGGAGTTGGGCTCCTGAAGGAATCCGACTGAAGGAGAAGTCTAGAGAAAGTTGGGCTCCTGGAGGAATCCGACTGAAGGAGAGATCCGAAAGAAGTTTGACTCCTAGAGGAATCCAACTGAAAAAGAAGTCTAGAGAAAGTTTGGCTCCTGGAGAGATTCGACTGAAAGAAAAGTCTGGAAGGAGTTCGGCTCCTAGAGAAATTTGACTAAAGGAAAAATCTAAAAGGAGTTCGACCGCTAAAGGAGTTCGGTTAAGATTCGACCATTGAAGGAGTTCGACTGGGGTTCAACTGCTAGAAAAGTTCGGCTAGGGTTCGACCACTGAAGGACTTCGGCTAAAGTTCGACCACTAGAGGAGTTCGACTAGAGTCTGACCATTGAAGGAGAATTCTCGATCGAAGCTCTTTCATGATTACCAGTTGCATTAGGCTAAGCATCAGGTTGGACTTCGATGGGAGTGGGGTTTATCCCCAACAATAGTTCCTCCACTCTCGAGTTCAAAATTCGGAGGGAGCACAAAAAAGACGACTGTCGAAGTTCTTTTGGGCTCTACATCCATTCAGGTTGAAGCTCGGAGGAGATCTTATCTCCTGTCCTAGGTTCCCACGCTTATTGCTTGTTGCGAACACCGAGCTCATTGTGGACGTCAAACTAGGACCTCTCTTGCAAACAAGATAAGGTTTTACTTTTCATATTTAGCATAGTCAGGTTATCATGGGAAAACTCATGTAAGGATTCTCCACCGAGCTTCTTCCTTCTCTACATCTTTGGTCTACGAGGTTTCAACTTTTGCTCATGTTAGGATGAGGTTCTCCTCATATTCCTAACGGACTATAGGGGCACATTAGGATCATTGTCGAGGCCTCTCCTCTCACCTCATCTAAAATGAACGAGACTTTCAGCTTTGCTTACGTTAGGATGAGGTTCTCCTCCTGTTCCTAATGGGCTGTAGGGGCATATTAGGGTCGTTGTCGGGGCCTCTTCCCTCATCTCGTCTAAAATGAATGAGGTCTTCAACTTTGCTCATCGTTAGGATGAGGTTCTCCTCCTATTCCTAACGAGCTGTAGGGGCGCATAAGGGCCATTGTCAAGTCCTCTCCCCTCATCTCATCTAAAATGAATGAGATCTTCGAATTTGCTCTCGTTAAGATGAGGTTCTCCTCCTATTCCTAACGAACTGTACGGGTGCATAAGGACCGTTGTCAGAGCCTCTTCCCTCATCTCGTCTTAAAATGAATGAGGTCTTTGACTTTGCTCACGTTATGATGAGGTTTCTTCTCCTATTCCTAACGGATTGTAGAAGCGCATAAGGGCCATTGTCATGGCCTCTCCCTCATCTCATCTAAAATGAATGAGGCCTTCAGCTTTGCTCTCATTAGGACGAGGTTCTCCTCCTGTTTTCTAATGAGCTGTAGGGACGCATAAGGGCCATTGTCAGGGCCTCTCCCCTCATCTCGTCTAAAATGAATGAGGCCTTCGACTTTGCTCACATTAAGATGAGGTTCTCCTCTTATTTCTAACGGGCTGTAGGAGCGCATAAGAGTCGTTGTTGTCAGGGCCTCTCTCCTCATCTCATCTAAAATGAACGAGGTTTTGACTTTGCTCACGTTAGGATGAGGTTCTCCTCCTATTCCTAATGGGATAGGGGGCACATAAGAATCATTGTCAGGATCTCTCCCCTCATCTTGTCTAAAATAAATGAGGCCTTCGACTTTGCTCACGTTAGGATGGGGTTCTCCTCCTATTTCTATCGGACTGTAGAAACGCATAAGGGCCGTTATCAGGGCCTCTCCTCTCATCTCGTCTAAAATGAACGAGGCCTTCGATTTTGCTCATGTTAGGATGAGGTTCTTCTCCTATTCCTAACATGGCTACTATTGATTGCTTCTTCCCTATCATCACATAGTTTTTCCATCAAAAAATCATAATATTAAAATGGAGGAGTTTTATTAAAGAAAAATTACTAGTAGTGCATCCTCAGATTTTCTGAATTCTAAGGTCGTGGGAGTGTTGTTCCTTCGAGCTCCTTCAGGCGACAAGTTTTGGACTGGACGACCTCCTCTACTTCATACGAGTCTTTCCAATTTGGGGCAAGCTTTTTCTATCTCTGAGGCTGAGAGATGGCGATTCGTCGAAGCACTAAGTCTCCCACTCTTAATGTTTTACCACTGACTCTGGAGTTATAGTATCGGACCACCCTTCGTCTATAGGCCGCCATCCAAACACAAACTTTCTCTCTTTTTTCTTTCAGAAGGTCGAGGTTGACTCTGAGGTCTAGTGAGCTACGCTGCTCATCAAAGACCACGATCTGGGCTGATGGAAGCTTAAGCTCGATTGGGATGACTGCCTCAATTCTAAAGGCTAAGACGAATGGTGTTTCTCTAGTCGGTAGCCTTTGAGTAGTTGGTACGCCCAGAGTACATGATAGAGTTTGTCCGCCCAGGCCCCCTTTGCCCTATCGAGTCTTATCTTGATGCCTTTTAGTAGGGTCCAATTGGTCACTTCGACTTTCTCATTTGCCTGTAGGTGAGCTACCGACGTAAAGTGATGGAAGATGTTTAGATCTTCGCAGAACTCAGCAAACCTCATCCTAGCGAACTGTCGCACATTATCTATTATGAGGGTTCAAGATAGACCAAACCGACAAATGATTGACTTTCAGACGAAGTTCTATACCTTGACCTCAGTAATTTTTGCTAGTGCTTTGGCTTTGACCCATTTGGTGAAGTAGTCAATCGCGACCAAGAGGAACTTTTGTTATCCGGATGCCGTTGGAAAAGGACCAAGTATATCCATTTTCCACTATGCAAATGGCCAAGGTGCGCTCAGTGGAGTAAGCTTGAAGGTCGACTGTCTTTGTATGTTTGCATTTTTCTGACAATGATCATATTTCTTGATATACTTTATGAAATCATGATACAAGGTCGACCAATAGTACCCTTGCCGAAGTAGTTTTTATGATAGAGATCTGACTCCTACATGACTTCCACAAATTCTCTCGTGCACTTTTCATAATGCGAAATCGACCTCTGAAGGTCAGAGACATCTTAGCAGTGGCAGCGAATACGACCTCTTATACAACTTGCCCTCATACAAAACGTATCGGAAGGCTTGATTCCTGAGTTTCTGAGCTTCTTTCAGATCACGAGGAAGAACTTTCTCTTTGAGATAGGCAACTAACGAGTCGATCCAGCTCAACTCAAGCTCCATCTGCATAATGAACTATGATTCCTCTAAGCTTGGACATTTTAGTGTTTCAAAAAATACTTCTTTGGCCACTTCAGCTCCAATTTAGAGAGGAGGTTAGCTCTTATATTTTCTACGCTCGAAACCTGTCGAATGCCAAAACTGCCAAAGGTCGGAGTCAAATCCTTCACTTTCTCGAGGTATTTTATCATACTTTCTTCTCGTGCTTCATACTTGCTACTAACTTGGCCGACCACCAATTAGAAATCACTATAGACTTAGAGCCAATTTACTTTTAACTTTCTTGCTATTTTTAATCCAACGATCAGTGCTTCATATTCGGCCCCATTATTAGTTGTAGAAAATTTGAAGTGCAGCACGTACTCGATGATGACTTTCTCAAGATTGACTAAGACTAATTCCGCACCTGCTCCAATGGAGTTGGACGAACCATCCACGTACAGGGCCCAAAAATCTTTGGAAAGGTCAGCATTTTCTTTAGAGAAGCTTGGTTGCAACCATGGGATACTGGTCTCACTCTATTCAAGCTCGACTTCATCTAAAATGGTGCATTCAATTATGAAGTCGGCCAGTGCCTAAGCCTTGATCGTCGGCTGAGGTCGGTAGTTGATGTCGAATTCTATTAATTCAACGGCCCATTTTGCAACTCTTCCAGAAGCATCCATTTTATGAAGGATTGCTTTAATCGGTTGGTCAATGAAGAACGTTATAGCATATCCCTAAAAGTAAAGTCGAAGTATTCTTGCTGCAATCAGAAGAGCATAAGTCAATATACCTGGTTTTGGCATTCCTTAGAATCTGACTTATGTAGTAGACTGATCGTTGCATTTTTTCCTCTTCTTTGACTAGGACTGCCGCTAGCACCGTAGGGGAGACCACGAGGTAGAGAAATAGCTCCTCTCCGAATTTAGATTTGGCTAGTAGGGGCGAGCTAAGATAGTTCTTGAGCTCATCAAACGTCTTTTGGCATTCCTGAGTCTAGTGAAAATCTTTCGATTTCTTGAGGATTTGGAAGAAGGACATGCAGCGTTCAGCCAACCTCAAGATAAAATGACTCAAAGACACCACCTTCTCAATTAGATGCTGAACTTTTTTGATGGACTTCGAAGCGATCATCTCCTGGATAGCTCAAATTTTCTTTGGGTTGGCCTCGATCCCTCATCTTGAGACCATAAATCTCAAAATTTTTTCTGAGGCTACTCCAAAGGCGCACTTGGTTGGGTTCAGCTTCATCTTATATTTTCTGAGTGCATCGAAAGTCTCTTCAAGATCGGTGACATGATTGATAATTCTCGACTTTTGACTAGCATGTCGTCGACATAAATCTCCATATTGCGGTCAATCTGCTCCTTGAAGACTTTATTGATCAAGCGCTGATAAGTCGTGCCTACATTTTTAAGTTCGAAGGGCATGATCCTATAACAATAAAGACCATGGTTAGTAATAATAGAAGTCTTCTCCTCATCCTCCGGTACCATCCAAATTTGGTTGTAGCTAGAGAAGGCATCCATGAAGGTGAGGAGCTTGTAGCCTAAAGTCGCATCCACCAGTTGGTCGATTCTGGGCAAAAGATAGCTATCTTTTGGGCAGGCTTTGTTAAGCTTCTTAAAGTCGATGCACATCCTCTATTTATCATTGGCCTTCTTGACCAAGACCACGTTAGAGACCTAAGTCGAGTAGCTGACTTTTCGAATAAATTCAGCATTGAGAAGCTTGTCGACTTCTTCTGCTATTACCTTCTGCCTTTCTGGTAAATGGCCTCAAACTCTTTCTTTTACTAATTGATGCTTAGGGTCAATAGCTAGCCGATATTCCATAATCTCAGCATCAATCTCAGGCATATCCATCGGAATCTAGGTGAAGACATCAGCATTCATCCGTAAGAAGATGATGAGCTGTTCCCAAACTTCATCTTTTAGATTGGAACCAATTTGTACTATATGCTTCCTGTTTCCATCATTTAGAGAGATAGCCATAAGATCTTCTATAGGTTCGCCCCGTTCTTCGACAAGATCATCACGGACATCTAGTTCATCAACGGGATAAGGGTCGGACCATTCTTTCTTTTGTAGGGCAATTGAGTAGTAGTGCCTTGCCAGAGCTTGATCTCTCCTGACCTCTTCGATTCCGTAACTTGTCGAAAATATCATCTTCAAATAATAAGTTGACACCACCGCCCAAAGTGCATTTAGACCAAATTGGTCAAGAATTGCATTATAAGCGAAGAAAGCCTTTACTACTAGAAAATCCACCTACACTCTGAATTATTTTGGATATTGTCCTACGACCACAGCTAGAGTCATTACACCTTCAATTGGTACTACAGCATCAGTGAAGCCTACTAGTGGAGAGTTTATTGGTCCTAGCTAACTATGGGATATCAACATTTTGGAGAAAGCATCATAAAATAAGACGTCAGTCGAACTTTCATTATTAACTAGCATGCAACATACATCATAGTTCTCTATATTTAAAGAGATTACAATTGCATCATTGTGAAAAAATTATACTCTCCGTGCATCTGCCTCAATAAAGGTTATTGGTTCTTCAATCCTCTATCTTTTCACCGACCCCTCAGATCCGCTGGCCTCTTCTCACCAAAGTCCTCTAGAGATAGTGTTGATGATGCCGAGAGGCGATCGATCTTCTGGTTGTTCCTCTCTCCTTGGTGGTTCTAGCTGCAGCAATGTCCTCGACCGATCTTCCCTTACATTAGATCGGCGTCTAAGGAATTGATCTAGCCAACCTCTTCTGATGAGCTCCTCGATCTCGTCTTAGAGCTGAATGCATTCTTCAGTATCGTGGCTATGATCATGATGGTAGAGATAGTATTTGCTGGGATTGTGCTTATCAGAATGGATGCGCATCCTTTCAAGCCTCGGTAGTTGCTCCTTGATCTCCATCAATACTTGTATTTTTGGGGCATTAAGGAAGGCATAGATATGAAACCTTCTGGAGGGAGAACTTCTTCGCACCATTCTGTCGTAGCTTCTTTGACGATGAGCTCGAGGAGTTTGGGCTCGCTTGCACTTGGGGGGAGTCCATGAGCATGGCCAAACATCATTCAATCCTCCATCAACCATGAGTTTACTAGACTCGTCCACCTGCCACTCTCCTGCAGCTCCCCCATCTCTCAATTTGAAGGCTTCTTCTGCTCGGGCATATCTTTCAGCCTGAGCTAGCAGATCAACAAAGTTTCTGGGATACTTCTTCTCCAGAAAGAACAGCAAATCATTCTTCTAAAGGCCATCCTTGAGTGCGGCTATTGCAACAGACTAGTCCAGATTTCGGACCTTCAATACAGCAGCGTTAAATCGGATGACATAAGCTTGGATAGATTCTCTCTTCTTCTACTTGATATTCATCAAAAAATTAAAATCTCGATGCGAACGTCGACTGCTGACAAAGTGAGCCACAAATCGATGGCTCATCTGATCAAAGAAAAAGATGGTACCCGATTTAAATGCTGAGTACCAGTTTTTGATGGCTTCCTTGAGGGTAGATGGGAATGCTCAATATAAAATGGCATCTGGCACACCGTGGAGTAGCATCATTATCCAAAAAGCCTCTAGATGGTCGATCGGATCGGTAGTCCCGTCATAACTTTCAAACTATGGAAGCTTGAAGTTTGGTGGGATTAGTTCTTGCATAATCCTCTAAGAAAAAAGAGGATCAGTGCAAATATCATTACCGTACGAGGAGGGAGTATGGTGGAGTTCTTCAATTCGTTGGCTCATTTTCGGAAGCCTTTGATCTAGGAGATCTTCATGATCGTTGATCTTCGGGATTTTTTGATGGAACGAGTGCAAGGCTCCCCCCTGGGTCGAGTCATGGTCCAAGCAAGAGTTCTCCATCCTCTACTTTTTCCTTTTCGAGGTCACCAATCAGCTAGCCCAAGTCATCCATCCCCAGACCGGATCATGGGGCTCTGAAGAAGCCTACTCTGATTGAATCGATGCTAGGGCCTGCCGATGTATGGCCTACACCACCTTCGTGGGATCACGAACCTATTGGATAGTAGGTTGAACTGCTCTACATCCACCATGGCTGTAGGTGGAGCTTGAGTTATCCGAGCTGAAGTGGGAGTGGATAGCTCTGGATGAGATCTGGCTGCAGAGGTCATTGATCATCGAGTCAAAGCTTTTCTAGGAGGTATTTTTTTTTTTTAAAAGAATTCTAGAAAGGAAGAAGAAAGATCGCTGCTGAGCACTCCTTTAAGAATAAGAAAACTTCAGAAATAGAGGCCTTCCTTCTAGCGTCAATCCTGTTGGTGCAGAATCTGGTCAACACCAAACCAAGCTAAAATTAAGGAAGAAGAGGTCGCCGTCGGTGACCTACAAAATAAAGTTCCATCCGAAGTTGGTGGTGGTGGCTCTGGTAGGATCCTCTGATGATCAAGTCAGCTCTTCTGACCAACAGAAATGGAGTGCTTAGGAAAAAAGTCAGTAGAGTTTTGGAAAGAAGAAGAGAGCTTAGAAAAAATATATTTGGAGGGTCTCTTTTATAGATGGAGCCCGGAGCAGACTGATAGTGATAGTCGTAGCCGTTCGATAGCTAACCACTCAAAGCCATGTAGGATTTATTATGGAGAGGGGCGTCGCCTGTAGCAGACTGATAGTGATAGTCGTAGCCATTCGATAGCTAGCCGCTTAAGGCCGCATGAGAGGGGCACCGCCTACAGCAAACTGATAGTGATAGCCATAGCCGTCTGATAGCTGACCGCTCAGGGTCGCATGAGAGAAGCACCGCCTGCAGTAGACTGATAGCGATAGCCATATCCGTCCAGTACTGAGCCACTCAGAGCCATGTGGAGGGATGAAAAGCTTTGACGTATGTCAATTCTAGAGGAGTTTGAGCTCCTAAAGAAAATATGGCTAGAGGGGATCATCCAGGATGAATGCTACTTAAAATCTAAAGTAATCTACTGAAGAAATCTGGATGAAATTTGACTGATGGAGAAGTTCAGCTGAAGGAGTTCGACTAGTGGAGAAGTTTGGCTGAAGGAGAAGTCTGGAAGGAGTTTGGCTCCTGGAGGAATCCAACTGAAGAAGAAGTTCGGAAAGAGTTGGGCTCCTAGAAGAATCCTACTGAAGGAGAAGTCTGAAAAGAGTTTGGCCCCTAGAGGAATCTAATTGAAGGAGAAGTCTGGAAGAAGTTGGACCCCTGGAGGAATCCGACCGAAGAAAAAATCCGAAGGAAGTTGGGCTCCTAGAGGAATCGGACTGAAGGAGAGGTCCGAAAGAAGTTCGGCTCCTGAAGAAATCTGATTGAAGAAAAAGTTCGAAAGGAGTTCGACTCCTAGAGAAATCTGATTGAAGGAGAAGTTCGAAAGGAGTTAGGCTCCTAGAGAAATCCGACTGAAGAAGAAGTTCGAAAGAAGTTGAGCTCCTGAAGGAATCTGACTGAAGGAAAGATCTGAAAGGAGTTCGGCTCCTGGAGGAATCCAACTGAAGGAGAAGTTTGGAGGGAGTTCGACTCTTGGAGGGATCCAACTGAAGGAGAAGTCTGAAAGAAGTTCGGCTCCTAGAGGAATTTGACTGAAGAAGAAATTCGGAAGGAGTTCGACTGCTGGAGGAGTTCAGCCACTGAAGGAGTTCGACTAGGGCTCTATCGCTGAAAGAATTCAACTGGAGTTTGGCTGCTGGAGGAGTTCGACTGAGGTTCGACTGCTGAAGGAGTTTGGCTAAGGTTCGGCTGCTGAGAAGTTCGATCGGCTGAAGGAGTTCGGCTAAGATTCGACCATTGAAGAAATTCGGTTGGGGTCCGACCGCTGAAAGAAAATTCTCCATCGAAGTTCTTCCATGATTACCAATTGCAATAGGCTAAGCATCAGGCTGAACTTCGATGGGAGTGGGGTTTATCTCCAACAACTATCATTTATCTTGATATTATCTTTTTACTTTACTTAATACATACTTGATACATATCTTTTTCGAACTTAATTAACTATTTTTTTTTAAAAAAAAAGATTGAATATTAAAGTACATATTATGCTTGATTTTATATTCTAATCTTTTGAAAAACTCTATTTCTTTTAAAGCTTACAAGTACTTATTTGAAAATTTGATTAAAAAATCATGTTCATTCAAAAAGAGGAAGAGCCTTTGATATTTGAGTTCAAGCCAATTTTCAAAAGAAAAAAAGGTTTTAAGTATGTTTTGAATAAAAAAAATAAGTTTTCAAAGAAGAGAGGATTCATTTGAATTAATTTTCTAAATTTGATATGTCTTTCATTTTAATACATTCTTACATATTATTGATTTTGATGATTTTTATTCAACCTTTTTGATACTATCAAAAAGGAGGAGAGGAATGTTGAGTATATGCTTAATGAATTAATTTTTAAGATGCTCATTTATTTGATGCTTAAATATTAATACTCATTGATTTGAATTGAAATATTATTTTAATATGAGTATATGAAATATGTGCAATAAATCAAAAGATTAATTGAGAATATTCATGAAATGATTATACATATGCTTAATCTATACTTCATGACATATATTAACAAAATGCATTAAAATACATTATCTATTTTTATTGTGCATATATTCAAAGTTTTGTCATCATCAAAAAGAAGAAGATTGTTGATCCTAGATTAATTTTAATGATAACAAAATTATTTGAGTATAGATTATTAAATTACTAACGTTGTTTATGAGGATGTGTAGTTATAAATTTCAAAAGCTCATAAAATTTTTAAGTATTTTTTGATATTTTAATAAGGATAAAATCAAGTCAAAAAAAGATAAGTCTAGCCTACAAATTAATTTGGAGAAGAAAGGATCAAAACAGTCTTTGGCATGCATGGCATGTAAACTAGGCCGAGCCAACCTAGTCTCAATGAAAGCAAAAGACAGAAAGTATAGAAAATCAAATTTTCAAGATCCAGGAAACTGAGCGAACCCAACTAAAAACTGAGCTGACCTAGTTTGGATTGAGCTGACCCAATCAAAAACTAAGCCAGTCTAGTGACTGTAACGGCTAGTTTTCTGCACTACTTCAAATGGCTAGTTTTTCATTCCGATAGCTATTTCAGCCCTTCCAATGGCCAAAACTCCTTCTCTAGCCACTTTCAAGCATATAAAAGGCTAGAGACTCAATGAAAAAAGTAAAGAAGTGGATTAAAAAGAAGCATTCATTCAAATTGTGAGCTCCATTGAATACCTAGGAAAAAGAGGAAAAGGAGAGGAACCAAGCTTCAAAATTAGAGGGCTTTCGAGAGGATCTATCTTCATCATCTTCCACATCCTCTCAAGCAACAAGAAGAGAAGTTGAAGTATTATTTGAGCAATCTAACAACAACTTCTTCAAGCTTCAAAGAGTTCTAATTTTTATTTTCTATTTTTTGCTAAAACTTATACTTATAATTTTATTTTCTTTACAAGTTTTTTTGGGGGAAGAAACTTGGGATATAGGTTGGTCCAAGCCGATAATTAGATGGTGTATAAATTTTGATTGATAAGCCCATAAAACCAACTGGGTTGATAGTGATTCCGAAAACACTATCAATGTAGGGTTGTGGTTAGTGGCTCGACAAAATCAACTGAATTTATTTATGATCCTGGGTTAAAATAAATGCACTATAATCTAGGATTATAGTAAAATTTTTAAGAAAAGCTTAGAAAGTGGACGTAGGTGCGAGGTTGCACCGAACCACTATAAAATCTTTATGCATTTATATTGTATTTTCTTCTCTATTGCTTTATATATCTTGCATACTTTAAATTATCAATTACTTACTAATTTAGATTAACTCTTGCTTAAGTTTATTCACACTTGATTCAGTTGCATACACTAGTTAATTGAATTGAATTAAGTTAAGTAAAGCACATACTTATGTAGAGTTAAATTTGGTCAAAAAATTTATAAACCTAATTCACCCCCCCCCCCCCCCTCTCTGGGTTGCTACCTCTGGGCAATAGATGAGAACAAGTAGATGTCAAATGGTTAAGGTTTCCTATATTTAGAATGAAGTTAAGGTAATGTTTGAGTACATATGAACATTAACAAGAGATGAGTGATATGCGAGACTAAGATCAATCGGATTGGTGTTGAGGATTGTACCAATAGCTCATGACCAATTTAATATGGTATTTGTCCATACCATACCATGTTGAGGCATACCAAAACAAGGAGAGAGAGTGGGAGAGGGAGGAGGGAGGAAGAGGGGGAGAGAGAGGAGGGCGGGAGGGTAGAGAAGGAGGGAGGGGAAAGAGCGAGAGAAAACTCTACCCCTAACCTTAGGAGATTGGGGGTTGGAGAGAAGAAGAAGAAGAAGAGGGATGGGCAGAGTGGAGAGAGGGAGAAGGAGAGGGAGTGAGAAAGAGAAAGGGCATCGAGTTGTCATTGGGTTGATCAAAGGGAGCATAGAGCCACCATCACTGGGGTTTTGGGCATCAGTTGTCATTGGGTTGATCAAAGGGAGCATAGAGCCACCATCACTGGTGGTCTTTGGTGATGTGTACCATGAGGCTTTGAGCTCCATCACAGAGGAAGGAGGAGGGGAGATCAAATGAGAGAGAGGGAGAAATCAAACGGCTTTGAGCTCCATCATGGAAGAAGAGGAGGGGAGATCAAATGAGAGAGGGAGAAATCAATCGAGATTGAGATTGAGATTGAGATAGAGAGAGAGAGAGGGAGACGGAGAGAGGGAGGGAGGGAGGGAGAGAGAGAGAGAGAGAGAGAGAGAGAGAGAGAGAGCAAAAAGGTTAAGATATGGTTCTTTCCAATTCTTAATCGGTATAGTTTGTCATGACTTAAACTACCAAGTTCAGGATAGTTAGGCTAATCTTGAGCAAGATTGTTGCAGTTGGTGAACAAAGGTTGTACTAGCAATTCTGCGAAAACCAATAGGTGCTGAACAAGCTGAGTTTTCATTCAACAAAACCACATAAAGCATAATTAGCAAGTGTAAGATTTATTTGTATGATGATAATGAATTAAGAGAGACATTCTAAGCTTCGAGAAAAGCAACAGATAGAGCATGGTATTATGTCAAATAGTTTGGCAGATATGAAATCTTAGGTTAAAGAGGTTTGGTTACATTAATAAAAGGTTAAAGAAGTTTGACAAAGCATGATCATCCTGTTTTGCACGTAAACAACAAAAACTTGTATTTTTCTCTTGACTTGGGCATTTATATATTTGAATGATATCTTTCCATTTTTTTTGGCTACTTTAATAGTTTTGATGGTGCTTTCATGCAAATTCAAGATGGGCCTTGATCACCAAATCTCTTTCTAGAGGCATTTTGAAATTGCAACTAGTTGATGCTAAAATTAGCAAGCAATTAGCACAATGGAAAATGAATGGTGTTCCCCCAAGATCTCCCCCAGATAGCTGCGACTCATGATTTTTCTTCAATTGCCAAGGGCAGAGTTGGCCTTATGGCCCCAAATTAATATCCAAACCCCCATGTACATCTTGTTTTCCACTTAAACTGGTGTTCTGCCTTTCTTTAGAGGTTCTAGGGCAAACATAGCAGCACTTAAGTGCAAATGGGAGATGAGCTGCCAATAACAACCAAGGAAGGAGGAAATGACAATCGCATCTCATAGGAAGAATGTCATGACTCCAATCAAAAATCATGAGCTAGGGGTCGTGGCAACCACCATATGCTTATGGAAAACTTCCTCCACAAGAATGCAAGACATGCCAATCATGATATCAATGCATCAAACTAGAATTAATTTAAATTATTAAAAATTAAAATTTAATTAAATAACCAATTCAACAGATAATCAAATTTAAAAGTCGTACATCAAATAAATCTCCATTAAAAAATTAAAAATGACAATAATAAATCTAACTTCAATAATGTTGGTTGTGCCAAATATTGCCTCTAGTCTTACTCTCAAGTGATACCCACGTCTATAACTAAGTGTCAAAATCTAAAAATAAAGAAGACATAATGAGCTCAATAGCCCAGTAAGTAATGAATATCTCAACTAGACATTATAGATATTATCATAAGATATGATATTCAAAAATAAGTACCATGAATAAATATAAGAATATATTTTATATTAATTTATATAGATTAAATTCTTTCAGATATTCATATATATATATATATATATATATATATATATATATATATATATATATATATATATATATATATATATATGTATGTATGTATGTATGTATGTATGTATGTATGTATGTATATGTATCATAAATTCAATTCGAAATAAATCACATATAACTCTACATTCTTTGACTATGACCATGTTTGTACTTTATGGTGAGGCCGAAGCTCAATAATAAATAAAGTGCTAATATATCATCTTCATTAATAGGATCCATTGAACAAATACATAATCTTCATTGGCAAGATCCACTGAGTACCAATGTATAACCCTCATTGATACCCCCATTAGTAGGGTCAATTGAACACCAATACATAAACCCATTGGCGGAATATTATAGTACTAGCATTTAACTACCCTACTAAACATACTTAGGCTAAGAGTTCAAGTTCGATGAATAAGAAAACACTTTTACAAGGTAGCATAGATGTTATAATTTCAGTCAACATATTCATATACCATAACAAATCAATAAATTATAATTTTTTTTAAACATTCAAATATAGTTTTATAAATTATACATAAATCAAAGACTAATTATTTATTTTTAAAATAAAATTATTTAAATAAATATCTCAAAAAAATGATTTCTTATTTACCACATATGTACCCTAACAAGATCCAAATAATTTTAGATGTTTTATTATAAATCTTTAAATAAACAAATCATATTATAGAATCCACTGTTGGATATCTTCTTGTTGAGATGATCATGCCATTATACAAAATCAAGTCCAATAATTAAAAAATGTATGAATAACTATGGAAAGATAGGATTGATGGATGATTACATCTAACGGTCCAGGTCCATTTGATTATCATAGCTTCATTGACCAAGATCAGACTAGCGGATAGGTGGTTCAACATAGATCAAGGATGATTGAATCAATAGTATCTCCTAAGAACTAAAGTAAAAGTCAATATATCGTTTGACAATTAAGGATCAATTCGATCAAGTAACTTTACCTAATCAAAGATAGCTAAGATACAAAAACTCAGATCAATAAACATTGAGTCTTGTGATGCTCGATAAAGACTCGGATGGCATGGATATGCTATCCAACCAACAGAATGGTCCAAAATTTATCTATCAGATCAACTTGGATTCAAAGTGACAAGACGGGGATCCTTCACTAGATTCATAAATCAAGTAGAGAGAGAATCTTAGAGGATAGATAAATTAATAAGATGGAATAAAATCAATTAGACGACACTATCTAGCATCCCAATTAGTAAAATAAAAATGATTTAACCAATCATGATTGAATTAATATACAAGACTCAATAAAAATTATCGGTGATCAAAATAAATAGTACTTGATTTGGCTAGGATGGGTGTCGGCATGATGCCCAGTAATCAAAGATCAGGACCTCTTCACCAAGGTCAATTAAGATCATTGAGAATTTTTTCAAAGATCTAGAAAATCCTCGGAGAAAGAATCAATCTAGAGAGAGAAAGTTGAAAGAGATGGTGGAGAGAGAAACTAGAGAGAGAAAAGAGGAAAAAAAGAGGAGAGAGGAATAGAGAGGAAGTCTCTCTTTTTTTGCTTCTCTTTTCTTTTCCTTTCTTTTTCCTTTTTTTCCTTTTCTTCTTTTTTCTTTCTTTTTTTTCCTATTCTTTCTTCCCCTGGTTCCTTGGCAAAATAGAGGACTCCTCCATTGCCCGTCTTTCTTAGAAAAACAAAACCTCTTACTGAGGTAGGGGCTACAGTGGTGCAGCCGGAGGTTCCTTGCCTGGTGATATCAAGGGTAACAATCGAAGCTAGAAAATCCATAGAGGTTCCCAAAAAAATAAGAGAAATTGGAGGCTTGATTTTGAAGGAATATCTAGTGATAGCTAGCCATAATCAAAGATTCTAAAGGATGGAAATAACAAGAAGAATGATTAGTGAAAGATTCAAGGGAACCTTAACTTATTTCTAGTAATGGTTAACCCTGATTTTTAGTGAACACAATGAGCTTAATCAATGGGTTTCCTAGAAAAGATTTGGGAAGAATAGAGGGGAAAGCTTGGTTGAGATTGTCAACTTCAAAAGAGAGGTAGATCCCCTTCAAATAAAGGGCCAAATGAAGGAAAAATATATTACTACAGAAAAGGGCTACGGCAGCACATACTACAGCAGCGGTTTTCGAAACTACTGCAATAGACTCGGTAGCGGTTAATCCTAACCGCTGCTATAGGTCGGACTTATGGTAGTGGTTAGAATTAACCACTGCCATAGGTCGAATCTATGGCAATGGTTAGGATTAACCACTGTTATAGATTAAACTATGGCAGCAGTTCTTTATAACTGTTATCGTAAGCTATTGTAGCGATTAGTCATAACCGTTGTGATATCTTTTTTTTATATTTTTACTCTAAATATTATATAATTTTAAAATTTAATACACATCTTCACCATTCATTATCTAAATAATTATCATTAAAGTATCATCACAAAAGACCATCTTGATTTGATGGCCATAACTTCATCGATCAGAAAAATTTGATTTCAATGATCACGAACAACGATGCAATGATCTAATAGATGGAGACCTTCGATGTATTTAAAAATCTGCAATGATAATCTCGATGATGTTTGTAGCATACTATCAAAATTTTACTTTAATCGAATATTGTTATCATGATCAATTAGCATAGGATGATTTTGGTTGTTAAATGAGAAATGAGTGATCAAAGGACCAGATGGCATTCGATTATGAGATAATTTTTTACATAAATGATCTTGACTACTATTTTAATAATTTTTATGATGGTGATTATAAAATTTAAATTATTTTTATAAGAATCATTCACGTTAAGCAGATCTTATAAAAATACGAGCATAATTACCAACGGAGTTTAAAAATGGATATTAAGCGACGTATAATTTTGGATCGTTCTTAAATTTATGATTTAAATTTTATGATCACCACCATAACAATGATTAAAATAGTAGCTAAGATCATTTATTTAAAAAATTATCTAATGGATGGACACCGTCTGGTCCTTTGATCACTCGTTTCTCATTTAATGACCAAAATAACTCCATGCTAAATTGACCATGATAACAATATCTGATTGAAGTGAAACTTTGATAGTATACTACAAACATCACCGAGATCATCATTGCAGATTTTTGGATCCATCGGAGGTTTTTATCTATCATATTTTAAAATTATATAATATTTAGAGTAAAAATATAAAAAAAAAAATTCAATCTATGGCAGCGGTTACTGAAAATCGCTGCCATAAATCTATGGCAGTAGTTTGCCATAGGTTAGATTATTTCCAGTGCCCACCCCCAAATTTTTTTTTCTTTCCGTCGATTGCTCTCTCTCCCTCCTCTCCGCCATCGATGAGATCTCACCCCTCCCTTTTCTTTCCTAGTCGATGTCGCCTCCACCCGCACCTCTCCCTTCTTCCTCGGCCAGGGCGCCACCTCCCCCTCCTCCCTTTTCTTCCCCTTTTTCCCTGACCTAGGCCCGCAACACCTCCATCGGGCTACCACGGCACTTCCACCCCCCCCCCTCTAGCTCCACCAATAGCCCACTCCCCCGACCTCCCTGTCATCGCACCACCCCCTTCCCCTTCTTTCCCAGCCTAGGCCCGTGGCTCCTCCGTCGGGCTGCCGCCCGCAACCCACCCCCCCTCTGGCTCTACCAATAATCCACCCCCTCGGCCTCTCCATCACCGTGCCACCCCCTTCTCCTTCTTCCCCGACCTAGGCCCGTAGCTCCTCCACCGGGCTACCGCCCACAACCCACCACCCCCCGCCCCCCTCCGGCTCCACCTGCAGCCCACCCCCCAGCCTCCCTGTCACCACGCCAACCCCCCTCCTCCTCCTTCCTCCCCTCCTTCTTGAACGCCGGCTCTACCACCTCTCTTTCTCTCCTCTCTTCCCTCGGCTTGGCCACTGACCCCGACCCCTCCTGCTCTCTCTCTCTCCTCTCTTCCCTCGGCCTGAGCCTTCCTCCCCCCTTCTTCCCCAGCTGGCCTAGCCATCGGCTCTGCCACTTCCTCTCTTTTCTTGACCTAACCCCACTTCCTACTATATCTCTCTCTCTCTTTCCTCTTTCTCTTTCTCTCTCTTCTCTCTTTCTAACTCACTGTCTCTCTCGATCATTTCGTAGGTGATCTCTAGCGTCGCTACCGATGATCCTCGAAGCTCTCTATGTGATCCCTCTCTATAGCTGTAGGTATGATTTTTTTAAAAAAATTTCATAGTATTATTTATTTATTATTTATAATATTTATAATAATATTTAATTATAATTTTTATAATAAATATTATAAATATTTATTATAAAAATTATAATTATCCATCAGCTGTAGGTCATGCCGATGGATAAGAGAACTCCTACTAGCTGGTTCTGGATCGAGCCATGCCATGTCGACGATCGTGGACGGTCCTAGACCGTGCCATATTAGTGGTTGTGGATGGCCCTTGGACTGTGCCAGTTGATAAGAAAATCTCCACCAACGGGTTCTAGACCTTGTCGACGATCGCGGGTCATGCCGGCGGATAAGAAAATTCTTGTCAGCTCGTTCTAGATCGTGTCGGTGGATTCTGGACCATGTTGTATCAACGACCTTAGGCCATGCCGTGTCGGTGGCCATGGACGGCCCTTGGGTCGTGCCGTGTCGACGATCGTGGATGGCCCTTGGACCGTGCTGGTCGATAAGAAAATTTCCATCGATAGGTTCTGGGCCATGTCGATGATCATGAGCTATGCCAGCTGCTAAGAAAACCCTCACTCCCGTCGGTGGGTTCTGGGCTATGCATAGGCATATTTTTGATGATCCCTTGGAGCCTCAATAGGATATTATTGCGAGGATGGTGCTTAGACATATTTTTGATGATACTGAAGTTGATGATGATGTTGGACCATGCATGCAAAGTGCTTCTCTAGGACAAAACTTATCTGATACTATCAAGATCTCAGATACATTTATCAGGAGCAATGGTGATGTCCATATTATAGATGCCACTAGATGATTATTTCAACATTCTGATATAAATATTAAAATCTATTTATTGATGCTATACTAATATTATTGTTCAACATATTATACTGGTTAATGTTCATTAATGTTGCAGGTCACGATGGCACCGGAAAGTTATCTAGCTTTCATCCCTACCTCTCGACGGGTTATGCGGACTCAGCATCTAAGGAGCAGTCGGAGCATACTCCATCTAGCTCCACATCGATTGCTCAAGAACCATCGGCATCTACTCCACTACCGGCATCTACTCCACCAGCATCTGAGCCTCCACCGTCAGTCATATTTTCAACACATGCATTGACACCGACATCTGAATGTACGTTTTTATTATGCTATTTATTTATTTATTTTTTATATAGTATTTGTATACTTATATATTTATCTAATATATTTTTATTGTAGGTGCATCATCTAGTAGGATATTTTACAGTCCCACATGCATGCCACATGTGTGGAATCGCCAGCATCAGGTGATGGTGCATTATGATACAGAGAGAAGGCCAGTAGGGAAGACCACATGGGAGATACATTCTCTTTTTAGAATGCTTGTGAGGTAGTCCGATATCATTTCGATATTACCCATAGACTGGTGATTGATGAATGCTGGTGTCAGAAATCGGATGTGGAAGAAGATATGGGTAAGTATATCTTAATTATATATATGCATTTGATATGTTTATGCTTTATTTGATTAGAATAATTTGGTAACTGATTTTTGATAACTTTATGCAGAGAAGATATGACTTTTCAAATCATAAGAGGGTTCGAGATGCCCGACTGAAAAAAATTAAAAAATTATACTGGGGCTACAAGGTCAAGCTCCATAAAAGATGGCTCGAGCATCGATGAGATACTTTCGAGGAGCTTGCTCCTTAGAAACAGGACTATCCCCCGAGTCAGTGGGAGGGGATGGTTAGACATTGGAGGAGCCAAGAGTTTGAGATAAAATTTTTAATTTTTAAATTTTCTAATATGCTTAAAATTATATTTAAATATTTTTTAAATATTTATTATTTATTTGAATACTTATTAGGCTATCTTTCATTAGAATCGGGAGAACTGGGTAGTCCAAGAGTACATGCACACTCTAAGCCATCAGTCTATGGTCAGTCGTGTGCATAGAGAGATAATGATTTTTGAATCTTACTAGATAAATTAAATTAATATTTTTTTCATATTTTTAATAAATTGATCCATTATTATAGCTGATGAGAGATGGAGTCATGCCCAACCGTAGCGAGGTCTTTCAATCCAGCCATACGAATAAGAAGGACAGGTCGATGAATACCGTGATCGAAAGAATTTTTATAAGTAATAAATATATTAGTATATATTATCAATTTTATAGCATTTCTTATAAAATTTTATTTGAATTTATAATTATAGAAGTAGTTAGATGCACTCACGAGCGAGGGCCCGGACATCTCTGGCCCCCATGACCATCTATCTCAGGTCTTAGAGCCTAAGCACTCTGGGAGGATTCGATGCAGGCCTGGACATACATCGATAAGTTACTGGTCTGAGGCAAGAATCTCTTCACATGCTTTCGGTGTTGTCGGTCGGGAGCAGCTTGAGGAGGCATTGGCACAGGCAGCTCAAACTACGGCACAAGCAGATCAGGCTACGACATGTGCTGCTCATGTTGAGGAGCGCACATCTCATCTGGAGGACATCCTAAGTGCCATGGTGATGAGGCTCAGCACGTATTTTGAAGCAGATTTCATAGGTCTTGGAGACATGTTGGCCGACGTTCCAGCTCTAGCCCCTCCAGCTCCAGCTCGAGCTCCTCCAGCTCATGCTCCATCTCCTGGTGATGATGATGATGTAGATTTAGAAGTCTTCTGATGTATTTTTTTAAAAAAATATTATAATAAATTTTATTCGATAATAAAATTTAAGTATTTTAGAAATATTTTTATATTTATAATATTTTTTTATATTTTTTGCTTTGTTATATATATCTTTGCATTTATTAGGTAAAATATATAATAAATTAAAAATTTTATAATTTTTTATTATTCAAAAGTTACAATAGGGGTTGCAAAATCACTGTCATAGGCGTACTAAGCGAGACAGTAAGTTACGTGCTAACTGCTGCCATAGACCTATGACAACGGTTACGAAACTGCCGCATTAGATCTATGGCAGCAATTATAGAACCGCTGCCATAGATAGTGTATGACAGTGGTTCACATAACCGCTAAAATAACTGCTGCCATAAATCTACGGTGATGGCCACAATGGCAACGGTTAGCTAACCGCTGCCATAGTCTATGACAGCAATTTTTTAGGCTACGGTAGTGGTTATAAATCGCTGTTGTAGCCTTATTCTGTAGTAGTGATAGACTAGAAATCCAACTCCAAATCGAAGTTGGAGTCTTGGTCGGACAAGGAGGAAAAACTTCTTTAGGAGTTTTGCTTTTTCTTCCATACCCAAGCATGTATAGAGCACGTGTTGGCTTAAGAGATTTTTTTCTTTTCTTTTTTCTTTTTTTTTGTTAGTTGGACTTGGTAGGGTTTTGGAGTAGGTTTTATCAAGAAAATCAAGATAATGAAGCATAGGTGTAGAGACCATAGAGAAATGCATTTCACATGAAAAAAATTACTTCTTCATGAACTAAAGAGAGATGCCAACAATCCAAGCTAACAGCTGTTGCTTGTCCAAAGTTATGTTGTTCTATATCATGAAAGAAGACAACTGAAGTAGCAATTGAAAAGTTAAAAGTTTTTGGGCTGTGTCCAATTATTATTTTAAGACTGTAAGTGAAGCAACTGACTTTAAAAGGAGTGGTATGCCAAGCAATAGAGAGGATATATGGCAGACATAATCGACCAAGAGATAGCATGAAGATAATTAATGAGAATCTACATTATTGGTCAGGGGTGGGGGGAGGGGGGCTGTTTAGTTCTTACACTTTTTATATGAATCCGATTTAGGAAAGTTGGAGAAATGCATAGCGTGATAACCCAATCAACCACATGAATCTTAAAGCAACAAATAAAAAAGAGTCTTCTTCTTCACCACGTCCGGCTAGAAATTGAACTCCTAAGGCTGCCAAAAATCCTAGAAAGTCCTCTATAAAATTTTCCCTCCCCATCTAAAGGATTCCACGATGAGCATCGGCCCTCCTCCTTTCTTCCTCCCTCTTTCTATCTCTATCTGATCCATGGACCCTAGCATGAACTCAAAATGATCTTTTAAAAGAGATTCTAAACTGCTTGGATATCCATGCAGCCAGTTGAACCGATTACTCCGACCATATCGAGTATCTTTGAAATATATTATTGATGCATACTGTTAATCGATCTTGACCTTGATCCAACCCGTGCTTCTTGATTCCTTGATTAAGTTACTTATATTTGACCCTCAGCTAGGAGATCCAAAATTATCCCAATGCACGGACAGTCTGTTGAGCCGACCATCCAATCTATAGCCTTCTTTTCTTCTAATTGAATTTATCAAATAAGAATTAATTATAGTTTTAATATGATAAATAGGTTCTATAAATTCTAGAGAAGTTTTAAGGGCTAGGATGGAAGAGGTAAGTAACCCCAACACTTCTTACTTCTTTTCAAATTATTAATTATTTTATCATAAAAAAGTTTATTCTATATTTTTATAAAATAAGGATCGAGTA
The DNA here is from genome assembly GCA_006176705.1 of Cocos nucifera. NCBI lineage: Eukaryota > Viridiplantae > Streptophyta > Magnoliopsida > Arecales > Arecaceae > Cocos > Cocos nucifera. The sequence goes on along the minus strand of QRFJ01000091.1, from coordinate 717,617 downwards.
TATGTGTCATGAACTCATGATTTATCATAAACTTATGATTTCATGGATATTTTAATATGAATGACCTATTTATGAAATATAAACTCTATATTTATGAAATTTATGTTTTATTATGAAAGAAATAATTTCATGATTGTTTTATACTCTATAAAATTATTTAATATCTTATTTATGCATATTTTAAGAAAATATGATTCAATGAAATATGACTTAAGAATATTTATTTTAAGAAATATAGTAAAAAGCTCTTAGATAACTATACGTGACCAAGTTAGTGGGTAACAATGGTTGGTGTTGGTGTAGAATTTGGTTGACGCCGGATCAAGTCGGAGTCAAAGAAAATGAGATCGTCGTTGGTGACCTGCAAAATAAATTTCTCTTCGGAGTCGGTGTTGGTGGCTCCGGTAGGACCCTCCGACGGTCAAGTTAGCTCTGACCAATAGAAATGGAGTATTCAATATGGAGTTTGGCAGAGTTTTAGGAAGAAGAAGACAGCTTAAAGAAAACGTATATGGAGGTTTACTTTTTATAGACGGAGCCTGTTGTAACTGTCTTGATTAATGACTGTCGTAACCGTCCTTAATAAATGACAATCATGATTGTCCTGATAAATGACAATCATAATTGTCCTAATGAATGATGTTCATGATTGTCCTGATAAATGTCGATTATAATCATTCAATAATGGGATCGCCTGAAGGAATCTGTCTGAAGGAATGGTCCGAAAGGAGTTCGACTTTCGTAAAAGCCCAGCTGCTGGAGAAGTTCAGAAGGAGTTTGGCTTTCGTAGAAGCTCGGTTGCTAGAGGAGTTCGTAAAAAATTTGGCTTCCATAGAAGCTCGATTGCTGAAGGAGTTCGGCTCCCATAGAAGCCCGACTAGAGTCTAGAAGGAGTTCGACCGCTGGAAAAGTTTGGAAGGGGTTCGACTTCTGTAGAAGCTCGGTTGCTGAAAAAGTTCATAAGAAGTTCGGCTACTGAAAAGTTCGACTGCTGAAAAATTTGGCCAACTGAAGAGGTTCGGCTGAAGCTCGACCGCTGAGAAGTTCGGCTAGATTTGTCCGCTGGATAGTTCGGCCACTGAATAAATACGACTGCTAGGAAGAGAATTTTTGATTGAAGCTCTTTCGTGATTACCAGTTGCATTAGGCTAAGCTTTAGACTAGACTTCGATAGGAGCGGAATTTATCTCCAACAATAGTCCCCCCACTTTCGAGTTCAAAATTCGAAGAAAGGGAGTACAAAAAAGGACGACTGCCAAAGTCCTCTTCAAGGCTATGTACCTTATCTCCAGTCGAGGTTGAAAGTGTAGTTAAAGCTCGGAGAAGATCTTGTCTCCTATTATTGTCGAGCATAATGGGGCCGTCTTCGAGGCCTTTTCTCTCATCCCATCTAAAATGATCGAAATAGATGAGATCTTCGACTTTGCTCATGTTAGGACGAGGTTCTCCTTCTGTTTCTAACGGACTATGGAGGCACAGAAGGGTCGTTGTCAGGGCCTCCCATCTCATCTAAAATGATCGAAATGAATGAGGTCTTCAACTTTGCTCACATTAGGATAAGGTTCTCCTCCTATTCCTAATGGACTGTGGGGGCACATAAGGGTCGTTGTCAGCGCCTCTCCTTCCATCTCATCTAAAATAAATGAGGCCTTCGACTTTGGTCACGTTAGGATGAGGTTCTTCTCCTATTTCTAACGAGATGTGGGGGCACATAAGGGCCATTGTCAGGGCCTCTCCCCCCATCTCGTCTAAAATGAATAAGGCCTTCGACTTTACTCATGTTAGGACGAGGTTCTCCTCCTATTCCTAATGGGCTGTGGGAGCACATAAGGGGCGTTGTCAGGGCCTCTCCCCCATCTTGTCTAAAATGAATGAGATCTTCGATTTTGCTCACGTTAAGATGAAGTTCTCCTCCTATTTCTAAGGGCTGTGGAGGCACATAAGGGTTGTTGTCAGGGCCTCTCCCTCCATCTCGTCTAAAATGAACGAGGCCTTCGACTTTGCTTACGTTAGGACGAAGTTCTCCTCATGTTCCTAACGGACTGTAAGAACACATAAGGATCGTTGTCAGAGCCTCTCCCCCATCTCATCTTAAATGAATGAGGCCTTCAAAGCTTGGAAGAGATCTTATCTTTAGCCGAGGTTGGCTCGATCGCTCGGGAGAGATCTTATCTCTAGCCGAGGTTGGCGTGGTCGCTCGGAAGAGATCTTATCTCTAGCCGAGGTTGAAGCTTGGATGCTCGAAAGAGATTTTGTCTCTAGCCGAGGTTGAAGCTCGAGTGCTCGGAAGAGATCTTATCTCTAGTCGAGGTTGGCATGGTCACTCGGGAGAGATCTTATCTCTAGTCAAGGTTAACTCGATCGCTCAAGAGAGATCTTATCTCTAGTCGAGATTGGCATGATCGCTGGAAGAGATCTTATCTCTAGCCGAGGTTGATTCGAACACTCGGGAGGGATCCCATCTCTAGCCAAAGTTGAAGGACTTTGACCGACTCATGTTAGGATGAGGTTCTCCTCATGTTCCTAATACGGCCACTATTGACTGCTTCTTTCCCATCGTCACATAGTTTTTGCATAGTTTTTACATAGTTTTTTCTATCATCACATAGTTTTTGCTTCTTCCCTGTCATCACATAATTTAGAGCGAGCTCCTCTTGGCTTTGACACTGAAGATGATGGATCGCCGAAGTACCAAACTCCTCCTAGACGTGGCGTCGATGATACGGGAGGCGACCGACCTTTCTATTGTTCCTCCATCATTGGTGGTTTTAGCTATGGCAGCGTCCTCAACCGATCTTCTTCTGCTTCAGGCTGGCGTCCTTGATGAGCTCCTCGATTTCATCTCGGAGCTAAACTCATTCTTTAATGTCATGACCGTGGTCGTGATGGTAGAGGCAGTACTTGCTTCAATCGTGCTTATTTAGGGGAGATCATAATTTTTCTGATCTTGGCAGCTGGTTCCTAATTTTCATTAGAACTTGAGTTCGAGGAGCATTAAGTGAGGTGGAGTTATGGAATCTTCCAGGGAGAGGCCTTCTTCGCACCCTTTTATCGGAGCTTTCTTGATGACGAGCTCGAGGAGCTCGGGCTTGCTTGCGCTCAAGGAAAGTCCATGAGCACAACCGAACTTCACTCAACCCTCCATCAGTGGTGGGCCTATTAGACTCATCCATCCACCACTCTCCTACGACTTCTTCATCCTTCAATTTGAAGGCTTCTTTCGTACGGACATATCTCTCGGCCCGAGCTAGCAGATCGACAAAGTCTCTGGGGTACTTCTTTTTTAGAAAAAATAGCAAATCATTTTTCTGAAGGCTGCCCTTGAGCGCGGCCATTGCAACAGATTGGTCCAGATTCCGGACCTCTAATGCCACAATGTTAAATTGAATGACATAAGTCCGGATGGATTTTTCCTCCTTCTGCTTGACATTCATCAGAAAATCCAAACTTTGGCACAGACGTTGGCTATTGACGAAGTGAGCCATGAACTAATGACTCATCTGATCAAAAGAAAAGATCATACTCGGCTTCAATATTGAGTATCAGTTTCTTGCTGCTTTCTTTAAGGTAGATGAAAAAGCTCGACATAATATGGTGTCTGGTACGCCATGAAGCAGCATCATAGTTCGGAAGGCCTTCAGATGATCAACTGAATCAGAGGTTCCATTGTAGCTTTCAAGTTGAGGAAGCTTGAAGTTCGGTAGAACGGACTTTTGCATAATTCAAAGAGAGAAAGGAGGATCGGTGCGGATGTCGTCATGGTGAGCTGATGCGACGTGGCCGAACTCCTCAATCTGTTGGTCCATCTTTCGTAGTTTGTGATTGAGGATATCGTCTCGATCACAGACCTTAAAGGGCTTCTGACTATAGATGGAGAAGGTCTCCTCCAGAGGAGAACTATAATCCGAACTTGGATTCTCTACTCTCTATTTTTTCTTCCTAATGGCGATGGACATGCTAGCTCAAATGCACTTCCTTAGGACCGAATTCTGACATCCTGATGGTGGATTTCTTGATAGAGTCATCATTGGGAGCTGTCACATGGCCTGTACCATCTCAGTGAGGCCCTAAACTCGCTGCATCAGTAGGTTAAACTGCTCTGGATCCACTATGGCTGCAAGTGGAGCTTGAGTTATCGAAACTGGAGTGGAAACTGATGTATCTGGATGGGATCTAACTGCAGAGGTCGTTGATTGCCGGGTCGAAGCTTTCATGGGAGGCATTTATTTTTGGGAAGAACTCTAGATCGCTGCTGAGCACTCTTTTAAGATCAAGGAAACCTCAAGAACAAAGGTTCCTTCTTCCAACGCCAATTCTGTTGGTGCAGAATTTGGTTGACGTCGGATCAAACTAGAGTCGAGGAGAACGAGGTCGCCGTTGGTGACCTGCAAAATAAAATCTTCTTCGGAGTCGGTGTTGGTGGCTCCGGTAGGACTCTTTGACGGTCAAGTTAGCTCTGACCAACAGAAATAGAGTGTTCGGTATGGAGTTCGACAGAATTTCAGAAAGAAGAAGAAAGCTTAGAGAAAACGTATCTGGAGGTCCCCTTTCTATAGACGGAGCCTATTGTAACTACTTTGATTAATGATTATCGTAACCATTCTTGATAAATGACAATCATGATTGTCCTGATAGATGACCATCATAATTATCCTAATGAATGATGTTCGTGATTGTCCTGATAAATGCCAATTATAATCGTTCAATAATGGAATCGTTTGAAGGAATTCGTCTGAAGGAACAGTCCGGAAGGAGTTCAGCTTTCGTAGAAGCCCGATTGCTGGAGGAGTCTGGAAGAAATTTGGCTTCCATAGAAGCTCGGTTGCTGAAGGAGTCCGTAAAAAATTTAGCTTCCATAGAAGCTCAGTTGCTGGAGGAGTACGTAAGGAGTTCGACTCCCATAGAAGCCCGACTGGAGTCTGGAAGAAGTTCGGCTGTTGAGAAAGTTTGGATGGGGTTCGGCTTCCGTAGAAGCTCGATTGTTGGAGGAGTTCGGAAGAAGTTCGGCCGGCTGAAGAGATTCGGCTGGGGCTCAGTCACTGAGAAGTTCGGCTAGGTTTGTCCACTAGGTAGTTCGACCACTGAATGAATCCGACTGCTAGGGAGAAAATTTTCAATTGAAGCTCTTTCATGATTACCAACTGTATTAGGCTAAGCTTCAGACTAAACTTCGGTGGGAACGGAATTTATCCCCAATAACAGTTGGTATATAACTTTGCCAATAGATAATAGTAATTAGTATATAACTTTGCTAGTGGATAATAATACTTGGCATACGACCATGCCAATGGATAGTAGTAGTTATTACACAATTCTACCAACGGATAATAGAAGTTGAAATTTTATCGATTACGATCCCATCATAGGTATAATAGTGACTTTAGAGTTTAGTCTAAGATAATTATTAAGAACTATGATATGGTAAAATAATGATAGATAATTTATGACTTGATCTATGAAGTTAACATGATTTATAAATTTATTTATGTTATGTATTGAAAACTATATTTATATAAATTATATAATTTATGTATATACTATGAAAATTTTATATTCTAATGATAATCATTTTCTCTAAATGATTCATTGATGCATTTTTTTTCTCTTCTTTTTGGTAAAGATTGTAAATTTGGTTAGGCTTCCAAAACAGCTGTAGAAAGATGAAAGAAAAATAGGATAAAAATTATGAATAAATAAAATAAATAAATAAAGTAAAAGAGGAAAGTAGGAGGCAAATATTTGCACAACTGCATCTTTCTCTTTTATAAACATCTCTATCTTCTGTTCCCTTAATATTGGCATCTTTCTCTTTTATAGTATCGGCGTCTCTTCTCATCTCTTATGTTCCCCTAATTTTCTTCATTTGTAATGTTTCTTATTCCTCATAATCAAAGAAAAAAAATCCAAACCTTTGGCATATTAACCATTTTTGCTGCAATATACATCCGCCCTTAATATTATATATATCTTAGTTTGTAATGGGAAAAGTAAAAGACCTAACAATTCTATATCTATAGTACTCCTAAAGAAAATAGTTGAAGTTTTAGTTGTTTAGCTTGGAATCTTTGGTCATCCTGATTTAAATGATTAAAATATTCTCTAGAATTCATTTGATTAATAAAATAACTAACCAAAATAATAATCCTAAGAGTCAATTTGGTTGGAGGTAATCTGACATTAAAAAATGAATCTCATGTCAGATTACTATATTTGGTATGAAAAATGAAAGAGCGAGATGGTAAAAATATTGATGAGCTCTACATTTATTTTTTGGAGAGAGAAGGTAAAATAAATACTATAGGGATATGGGTGTGCAAATGATTTTGGTTAACTAAAAATCGAACCAAATAGTTAATTAGTTTGGTGGTTGGTTTGATTTTTCTTCTGAAAAATTTAGTTTTAGTTTAAAATTGAACCAAAGTTTTTAATCAGTTCAGTCTTCGATATTTAATTTAATAACTTTGGTTAATCGAAAATCAAAATTTTATTGATAAATTACAAAAAGCTTCAGATAATTTTATTAAATTAAACCTTTTTTAAATAATTTATTGTTAATTTAAATTTAAATAATAATATTAAGTTTAGGTGGAATTTTATAGTTTAAATAATAAAATTATTAAAAAACTTAATAAGTCCATATCAAAACTAATAGGCTAGCATAGAAAAGCCCAAAATCAAATTATCAAACCAAACTAAACCAAAATTATTTTAGTTTAATTTATTCAATTTTAGGCTACTTTGGTTCAGTTTTTAGTTGTAAATTCGAAAGTTAGGTTTTTCAAAACTTTAGTTCGATGTGAATCAAAAAAAATCGAATGTATATCCTTTCATAGAAAGATTGATATTTGATAAATTTTTGAATAATAATAATCTATATTTGATAAAATATTCTAAAAAAAGTTGTATATGTAATCATTAAATTTATTTTGATGTCTTTCCAAAGTTATTCAATAAAAATTTTTTAAAAAAAATTAAGATAAAGATGATATTATATTAAAAAAAACTATATAATTATAATTATTGTAAAAAAATTAATTAGAGATGATAATATTATTTTAGTATTAAAAAATTATTTTTTAATTTTTTTATACTTTTATATAAAATTAATGATAAATGCTGCTCCTTATTGGATTAAATGCACGCCTCGTGTCTCTTTCTTACTCCCATTTCTCTTTATTGACTTCTACGCTTTTAAAATACTTAACGAGCATTCGGTTAGAGAGACCAACGCTCCCCTCCGCTTCTCTTTGCCATACCTCGTAATCTCTTTCTTAGAAGCAATAAATAACCTCAGTCTTTTATTTTTTTTTTATGAAAACCTGAGTCTTTTATTTGCAAAGACAACATCTCTTTCCATTAAAAGAAAAAAAAAAAGACTCTTTATGTTGTATCTTCCAGATGGACGTTGATGGGTTGTTTTTCCTCCTTTAAATCTCACACCAGATGTAGTCAAGCAAGAAGTTATAATTATCTATATATTTAAACATATTTGGGTCAGAAATGATAGAGACTCTAAAAGGATATATTGTTTGCCCTTTAAAAAATAGAAATTTAACAAATATATTATAAATACAAGACTTCCATATGCAGTACGTGAACCATTCATAAGGTAATCATAGTGAAAAGGACTTATCATGTGCACAAGATGCATATTTAACTAGTTAGCTGGGCAAACAAATCCAAGAAATATGAAAAGTGTACCATTTCTATCCTGATGAATGTGATCTAGAAAGGATGGATAATGAAAAGAGTGACATGCTGATTCGGTAAAGATATAAAAGATAGAAAGAAATTAATTTATAGCTCACACTTTTATATTTTTGTTATTTATAATTTATAATTTATTGATAGGTGCTAATAAGTTACATATATTTTTGTTGTAGAATATATATTAGTTCTTAATATAACTCTTGCCCACTGGTTGAACCAGTACCAACCCACCCCTTGGTTGGGTCAACGCCCAAACCGACTCTTCCAACCATTTTATATAATCAATATAACTTATTAAAAAACCATTAAAACTTTATGATCATCAATTATAGTGAGTGGATTTCTATTTAACGAGGTCTTGTGCATATCCAATTTTTCTTTTCTTTAGTTCTTATTCATAATCATCATATGCCATACATCTAGCTTACTAATATTGTGATCTTTTAGAAATAATCTTATTCTTTAAAGATTACAAAAATTTATTATTTGCACGTTGCATTGATTATATCATATTTGTAGGATTTATTATTATTATTATTAATAGAGATGTCCAAAAATTAAGCAAGTAGTACATCGGGTCTTTCGCCTTCGTAATATAATACATTTCTTTATGGCAAAGCACACGTCCAAACTATAATGCATCCAAACTTGTTATGCAAGAACCATCCTTAACTTACATAAGCATGGAAAATATTGAATTTTTGAAAGTGCAAAACTTCAAATAAATTGTTAGTCTAATCTTTAGTGAAGTGTTGAAAATTCACGAACAAAAATTTAAGAAGCAGTTAACTGACTTAGATTTGTCTTAATTGTTAATACTTTCCTCGTGCATAACATGCGCACAGCACACAAATCTCATCTTATTAATAAAAATATTAACATAACAACATAACTTCTCCCCTTAGAAATTACCCAACCGTCTTGTGATTTGATCATTCCTCGTCATTATAGCAGTCTGTATAATATCTAAAATATATTTTTTTCAGCATATATATATATATATATATATATATATATATATATATCGGTAGAAAACCTATCTTTTCATACTTTGACAATTCTCTAGGCATCCGTTTCATCCAACCCTACCTTTGGGGCTCACCCTGCTGTCAAAAGGAATTTATTTGGGTTTAATTACCGAAAAAAGGAATTTGTTATTTGGACTTATTTTTAAGTCCCTAAACTTCTCAGAAGGAATAAAACCTTTTTGAACTGCATAAGAAGGTATTTTTAGGTCTCTGCCGTCCACTCAAATCATTTGCTACCGTTTACATAAATGATGGAACTGTCCTTGGATAGTTTTGGACTTTTTAGAAAAAAAATTAACAATATAACCAAAGTACATATCTACGTAATCTTGACATAAACCTGCATAACCATTTATTAAAACTAGGTTACCTGCATAACCTGAACATAAATGTGTAACTTGAACATAGGATCTATTTGGTTGAGAGTAATTTGGTGTGAAAAAATGATTTCCATATCAGATTATCATGTTTGATATAAAAAGTGAAAGAGAGAGATGATAAAAAAAATTGATGGGCTCCATGCTTATTTTTCGAAAAGAGAAGATAAAATAAATACCATGAGAGGATTGGTTTTCGATAAATTTTAAATTATGGTAATTCATATTTGACAAAAATACCTCCAATAAAACTACATATGTAATTATTAACTTTATTCTAATATCCTTCAAAATTCATTCAATAAATAGTTTTTGTAAAAAAATTAAGATGAAGATGGCATTATGTAAAGGGTTATATGATTATAATCATTATATAAAAACTAATTGAAGATGACAATACTATCCTAATATTAAAAAATTATTTTATATTGAAGAATATATTTGTAAATTTTATCATTTTTTTATATAGAATTATCTCCAACCAAATATAATAATCTTTTTTCGATATCATTTTCAAGAGTAATTTTTTTATCAACCAAATATAGTAAAAATTATTTTTCTCCGTAATCATTTTTTTTAGGTAAATAATTTCTAATAATTATTAGATTACTTCATAATCTAATATATTCCAACCAAACAGACCTATAACCTGTGTAACTTGAATATGAACCAATATAACCAACTATTAAAATAACCATCCAAGGGTAGTTCTCATTTATGTAGACTTAAATGGTAGCAGGTGGTTTGAGTGGATGGTAGGATCTAAAAATATCTCCTTAAATAATTCAAGGAGGTTTTATTTCACCTAAGAGGTCCAAGGATTTAAAAATAAGTTATATCAATTTGAACTTATAGATAATCATATATATAATGATGATGATAATGATGATGATACTCTGTAGAAGAGTATTATAATGTTGCCAACTCAACTTCTTAAATGAGATTTATTGTGCCAACATGTGATGAGGGATTTGAAAAGGAGGGGGGTCGACAATGAGGACACGGAAGCTTTTGGAATCTCACGATTATCTCTCACAAAATTTGCGAGAGTAGGCATCGGATCTGTCCTCATAGCCACCATCAAAGGAGGGGGCAGCGGCACAAGCCAGAGATCGACGATTGAGTGAGGTGCATCGTGAAGCCATCCAAAGAAGCTGGAGCCAAAGCCGAAACCATATTCAGAATCTAAAATCTCGCGCTTATCTCCCTCATAAAACTCATGGGAGTAGGCGCCAGATTCATCCTCACAGCCATCGTTGGAGGAGGGGGCGGTGGCATAGGCCAGAGATCAATGATCGAGGGACGTAGGCTGTGGATCCATCCGAAGAAGCCAAAGCTAGAGCTGGAACTGCTCTCCTACTCCTTCGCCCACTCGTTTCATTCACAAGCCGCATCCGTGCACCATGCTCCCGCCCCTTCATCTTCGTGGCTTGCTTCTCCCATGCCCCAACTGCCCGCTTCTCTTATGGCCCCTGAGATGGACATGGCTCCAAGCTTCATGCTGCACTCACCCACATCCCACCAACCCATTTCTCCCACGACCGCTAGGCCATGCTATCGCCCCTTTTGCTTCCGCCGCTCACTTCTCCCACGGCCATCAAATGATTGGGGGAGGAGATGGGAGGGGGGTTGGTGGTGCCAGAGTTAGAGGGGAGGGACTTTAGTGGTCGTGTGGATAGTGGATGTGGTGCAGACTATGATGGGGCGGAGCTGTGATGGGGGCGGTGCGAATGGCCGCAATTTAGGCCTCACATGATGAGGACGGGGGGTGGGGGGAGGCAACGGGAGGAAGGGAAGGGAAGGAAGGGGAAAGATAAAAAGAAAAAAGAAAAAAATATTTGGAGAGGAAGAGGAAAAAGAAAAAAGTTATTATTTTATTATTAATAATAATTTAAATTATTATTTTAAAAATAAAAGTAGGGGAGATATAAGAAATGAAAATAGTATTTTAAAAAATATATATTATTTTTAAAAATAAAATATTATAAAAATAATAATAATATTTTTAAAAATACTAATTTATTATTATTTTAAAAGATAATATATCATTTTTTAATTTTAAAAATAATAATATACTAATTTATTTATTAAAAAAATAATATTTTTATTATTTTTTAAAAAAATGATATATTTCGAGATTTAAATCGATTCATCGGATTATATCAGATCAAACCTAATAAATTATTCGTAAATAGAGTAAAGTACTTCATTAATTTGAAGGCTAAATCTTTGCATTTAATAGCCTTCGAAAGTTTACACAATACTAATAATGAAATATGTTGCTTTTCATTCCTTCTACCCCTTCCTTCGAATTTCTATCTTCTTTAGTTGGGGGATGGTGATAGGGGCACCATAGGCAAGCAAAGGGGTGGGGGGTTCAGCTCTTTCATCCTCCGAAAGAAAGATGAGTTTGATAGTATATTTTTTAAATTTTTTTTAAATTTTTTTTGATATTTTTTTGGTATCCAGTTAGTTTTTTGGGTGATACAAAGAATTAGGAATGGTTGTATTATGAGTATTCGATAGGTAAGGAACTAAGGAAAGTTAAGTGCTGATCAAAAATTAAGAAAGAAAAAAAAATAATAATTATGGAAAGAAAAAAGAAAAGAAAAGAAGAGAGTTTTTCTCTCTTTCTTTAATGATGGTGCCAAGAGTGGCAGTACCGACAAGGGCACTGCGGGTGCGATCGAAATCGATATTTATTGAGAGAGAATGAGAGCAGTGGTGGGGTGGTACCTGTAGGTATGGAGAACGTATGAGAAGAAAAGAGGAGGTGGGGGGGTGCGATTGGGATCAATAGGACGACAGGGGAATATTATTAACAATAACTCCATGAGACCCCATCCCTTCCTCGGAGGGCCGGGCGAAAGAGAGATGGCCGGGATGAGAGATGATGGTAGCGGCAGCAAGGGGACCGGGCAGAAGGCAAGGGCCGAGAAAGGAGGGGTAGTGGTGGCACTGGGGGCTGCGGTATCAGCAGGGGAGTCAGGGGTATAATCAGGATTGTCGTTTGTTGAGAGAGAAGGAAAGTGGTGGTGGGGTGACAAGGGGGTGGGGCGGCACCAACGGGCATGGAGAAGGTATGAAAAGAAGATAGGAGGTGAGGGTGCGATCGAGATCGGCATTTGTTGAGAGAGAAGGAGAGCCGTGATGGGATAGTAGGGGATGGGGTGGTACCGACGGACGCGAAGAAGATATGAGAATAGAAAGAAAGAAGAAAAGAAAAAATAATAAAATGGTGATGGCGCCGGGGGCTACAGTACTGGCAGGGCATCGGGGGGTGCAATCGAGATCGTCATTTATCGATAGAGAAGGAGAGCTATGGTAGGGAGGTAGGAAAGTGGGATGCATCGATAAACACAGAGAAGGTATGTGAATAAGAGAGGGGGCGGAGGTGCGATTGAGATCGACGTTTGTCGAGAAAGAAGGATAGCTATGGTGGTACGATAGAAGACGGGATGGCACCGATAGGTGCGAAGAAAATATTAGAATAAAAAAATAATAAAATATTATTTTATAAAATAATAAAATAATATATAATAAATAAATAAATAAAATATTAAAAAAATTATTATAAATATTTATTATTAAAAAATTTTAATAATTATAGATCATAATTATCTATACGTGTGAGGTATGGGTGTTGATTAGTTTTTTTAAAGAAATAAATAAGATAAAAATTATCAATAAATAAATAAATAAGCTAAACGAGTAAAGTAGAAGGCAAATATTTGCACGACTGCGTCTCTTTTATTAACACCTCTATCTTCTGTTCCCCTAATGTCAGCGTTTCGTCTCTTCTCGTCAATTCCCCCGCTCTCTCCTCTTCCCGTGTCTCGTCTCTTCTCTTCTCTTCCTTCCATTCTCTTGCGAAAACCTAATTCCCTGCCGGGTTCTCGGGGTTCCGCTCTTCTCTCGTCTTCGATTTTTTTTTTTCGGAAGATTTTCGGAAGCGGATCCCTTCTTTTGATTCGATAAAGTTTAGGAGTTTTATTTCGTGGTTTGGTGATTGGAGATTGGAAGGAGATGGAGGAGTCTGGGCAGCTGAAGCGAGCGCTGATAGATGCTTTGGCTGGTGCGATTTCTGGCGGGATCTCCCGGACCGTGACATCGCCGCTGGATGTGATCAAGATTAGGTTTCAGGTTGGTCCCGGGTTCACAAGCTTTGAAATTCTGGTGATTCAGTTGGTTCTTCGTGAATTAATTATGGTTTCTTGTTCTTTTGATGTGATTTTTGGCTTAATGTTTCAAAGATAGGATTTTGTGATAATGTAGCTTTATGCATGATAGAAAAAGGCGAATTTTTGGTAGAACAACCCTTTTCTTGACAAAAAAGGGGCTTGTGGTTGTCTACCGTAATTTGTTTCTTAGCTTGTTTGTAGTTCATTATCTATTCATATCGGGTTTAGTGCTGGATGGTTATTAGTTGTATCTTCTTTTCCGTGTCGTGGATGTGGCCAAGATTAGGTTTCAAGTTCGTTTCAGGTTCATGAGGTTCAGATTTCTTTTTTTTTTTGCATTTTATTGGTTTTGTTCATTAGTCATCCATATTCTGTTGTTCTTTTTATTCAGGTCCTTAATTAATGTTTTGGAGTTAGGAGTTTGTGATAATGTAACTTTAAGCAGTGCAGAAAAGGGGGAACTTTTGGCAGAATAATCTTTGAACAGCATAGATGAGGTATCCGGGCTTGCCTCTTTTGATACTGGGAAGTGCAGATTGATATGACATCATTTGTAGCTGCTAGTTTTAGTTTCTGAGTTCTAATTTGGCTTAGAATTGGTTTCTGATTTCTAATTTTAGCTTAGAACTTTGTATTGTATTCATGCCAAGAAAATGGTTACCAAGAGGTTGTGTCAACTTGCTAGCCACCGCAACCCATTGACATTACATTGACCAGTTCTTACTTCTTAGAAAACCAAGGTAAATGATGAAGTTTCATGTGGGATCTTCAATGCTGATAGATATACGCTGGATCTGGGTGAAATGTTCTATAATATTTAGCGCTTGTGGTAATTGAATTTCAGTTTATGGCATGATGAACTCATGCACAAGAGCTTGATCATGGTGCTTGTAAAAAAAATTAAGTAATAGAATTGCTTTGAGATTTTATATATGATAAACTAAAGCAACAACATCATATACCTTTTCTTCTTTTTTGCTGTAAGAATTGTGCATTTGTCTTGGGTTTGCTTTAGAGTTTCCTCCTTCCTCTTCTTGAGCTTATTATTGTCATCATGATTAGAAACTTGTTTTGCAAAAGGTTTTGCTTTCAGGTCACCAGATTGTTGGCTAAAGGTTCATATTTCTTCATACTGATGATGACTAGTGTTTGGATAAATCACGTTAGTCCCATCAGAAATGTGCTTAAGATGGACATTAATTGTAGCAGTATTCATTGCGACTGATGGGCAAAATTACTGATAATTCTGATTCTAAATATATCTTGTAAATATAGTTGAGAACATGTAGATAATGATGTTAACATATTTTATCAGGAACCTCCTTGAAGCTTCTGGCTTACAACCGAACCTGCTTTGAGAAATAAGAATGCATTTCCTACACCACAATAAAGCCCTTGTCCGATTATTTAGCTCAGCTCTAGTATTGCTTGTAGTGAGTTAGGGGGATATGACCTATTGTTGGTTCATGATGTGGTAGGCTTACAATAGGTATCTAATATAGCTGCAAGTGCTGTTGCAATACTGCAGCCACCTTACAGTGCAGTGGGAAGGACGCCTTTAAGAACAAAATGCAATCCTAGATTTTGAATTTAAATTTGATAAGATCTTTTAAGTTGAACTTAAGAGTCCAGCATAGAAAATAAAGGAAATTTTAGCAGCAGTATAATCTAGAGTTAGATTAATAGCGACCATAAGATCTAAAAATGAAGGGCCAACAACTGAGTTCAATACACCAACACCAAATATATATAATAGTTCCAAAAGAAACATCCAGGAAACGAATCTTTTCAACCTTAATTATTAAAGAAAGTGGATAGGTTTTGATTGAAGGTTAGGAAGGTAATAGGTTACGATGGTTATGAGAAAATAGCGATTACCTTGGATGAGAAGGCAAATGTCAGCAAGGTTCAAGGTTGCAACCAGTTCACTATATGCAGGTATTCACAATCATCAAGGTTAGTAGCACTGCGGTGCACAAACTCCAGCACGGGAAGGATGAAAGGCAAGGAGAATTCGAAAGAAGTGGAGAAGAAGGAGAGGGAAGAAGCGACTACGAATCAAAAGATAGAGGGGAGTTGTATGTAGAGAGAGGAGGATTTAGGGTTTCTGTAAAGTCTCTTTTTTCTATTTTCCTCATTTTTTTCCTCTCTTTTTTCTCTTTCCCCTTTTTCTTTTCCTTTTTTTTTTCTCTTTTCCCTTTTTTCTAATAAAAGATAAATCTGTTGGAGAATTATGTGGTCTCTGCAATCTAGATTGGCATCCCCATTTGGCTAAAAATAAACAAAAAGATTTAGTTTGGATTTGCATCAACCTATCCATTTTTTCTAAAAATAATTAAACTAGATTGAATCAAACACCACAAATGAAATAAAGAAAATGATGACTTAACAAATAAAATAAAATAACAGCTTGATGCATTGCATCAGTATCCAATAGAGCTTGCTTAACCCTCATTAGTGACTAGGGTAGAAGTATATTGCAAGTGGTCAATTGACTTTAGGACTATTGAGAGGGATTGTTTAAGAGCATGGAAGTTCTACTTGTGTTGAGTCAAGTGGTTGATGATAGTTCAGAAGACTAAAGAAGGCCTCTTTGATTAAGTCTTACAAAAACCTTCAGAGATCATGAATTTTAAGTTTAAAATCAAGGTTTTGGGCCTATCTAGATGCATCAAATGGCCTTCCTTGAATTACATGTAGATCCAGTCGGTCCCTTGTGAGTATTTCCAAATTTTGCTGCATATTCTTGGCCGTCTCTTTTGTTTTTTGGTTATGCTTGGTCACATCCCTTTATCAGGCTGAGTAGTGTTGTTAGAGATGTATTAACCTTCTATCAAAACTTTTTGGAATTTCCGAACGCTCCTTAATGAAGAATTTGCAAAGAATATTTTTGTTTATATGAACAAACGGTTGTTTGGTCATTCTTATTGACCAAGTCTGGAAGAAATATAAAGCATTTTATTTTCCTATGCTTTTGCTACCTCTAACTACTAAAAGTAAGGCATAAATGATCTTGACCAAGGTCCATATAAATATTATTAATCAAGTCATCTGACTTAATCCATGACTAAAATATCACATATAGTATTTTAAATTTTTGGTCATTTCTATTATGTTTTTGTAAGATTCACTTTAACAATTTCTCTCAGTGTTAGCATGGTTCAGAACTTGCATGTCTGAGCAGAGAGCCATGCCCGAACTCATGTCAGGCATTTTTTGATTTCATACACCTCACCATACTTGTTTTCGGCATCAACCTAGGATGCAGTTTCCAGTGTGCATGCAGTATAGGATTTTTGCTATATGAGATGTGACTCCTAATACCTATCCTATTTCATTAAATAGCTTAATTTACCTAAAACTGGGTATGTCTCACAGCAGCAATTTCCAAATCTTCCTGCAATGATATATACTTTATATCTAATTTCCTCTGTTTGTTGTGCAATATATACAAATTCCTTCTCAATGTTTTAACTTTGACATGTATCTGGAATATTATCGGGCTTCCTGATTTAGTATGTTATGCATATCAAAGGGCTAAGGAATTCCCTTGGTGACTACTTGCAGGTTCAATTAGAGCCTACCTCCCAATGGGCTTTACTTCAAAGGGAGTTATATAGACCTTCAAAATATACTGGAATCTTGCAAGCAACTAAAGACATTTTTCGAGAGGAAGGTTTGCCGGTATGTATTTCTCCAAATATTATGATGCTTACCCCACTGAACCACCAACTTTCTATTTTTCTCTTTTTCTTTTTTGCTCTGAAATAATTAAATTTCAGTTGTCACAATCACAAGCATCTCTCCTTTTCCCAACTATTTGTGTTATTTAGTTTCATTTGTATTGTCAAAAAAATCTTTTGATAAACAATGTTCATGTTATGCTTGCTGCAAGAGTTCTTGACTAAAAAATTACTTTTCTTATGTTTTACAGCAATAGGCACTCTAACGTCAAAGACCTAATAGCTAGAATCTTGTATCTAGGATGATGCATCCATTTTGGAATTTTCTCTGGATCTTGAAGCTGCACTCACTTCTAGCAACTAAGGTCAAGAAAATTAAAACCTTGACTTATACCGTGTAATGATGAAATGTTTAAAAAGAATGAATAGGTGTCTTTAGTTCCGTCGAATTTGTAATTTGCCCCTAGGCTGAAAAATAAGCAGTATGTTTATTAGGACTTTATATTATATAAATTATGTAAGCTGGTAAAGTTGGAAAAACTCATAGTTCTCTCATGGATTATAATTTCATTCAAATTTAAATTACATATCCTTTTTCTGTCTCTCGAACTTATTTTTTCCAATTTTTGTCCATCAAAACTGGCCACATTGGTCCAAATTCTTATTAATTACACATGCCAATATACTAGTTAGAAAATGGAACTACCTGATATTCTTGCTAGAACTTTATTTTCTAATAACTAAACTGATTGAAATTACTAACAACCATCTCAATGTGATTGTGATTGAAATAGAAAGAAGAGTAAGTAAATGAAATGGGTCTTTAGTTTGGGGTAGCTTCCCCATGCATGCAATTACTAAGAGAAAATGTAGTTGAATTTTGTTGTTTGGTTGTTACAAATAATGACCTGACCAAATCTACTCCAATCACAGTGAGTACAGATGGGTTTTCAATCAAGTACTAGACTATATGCTAATTGTAGTCATGTTGAATCAAAGATTTAGATACCTATGCTAGTGCCTGTACTGGTCTGCAATGCAGTATGGTACATATATCAGTATGTTTCATATTGATGCAGGGCAATGGGTCAGTACCCATCAGCTCAAATGAAGGAAGACAAAGGAAAATTGTATCAAGTGGTATGGGCTGATATTCATTCATACAGAACAATTTGGTGCAGTTCACCTTGGAACTGGTGTTGACGGGTGCATGGGGCAGGTTGCCAATCAATACAGAATATGCTGGTTGATACAGGCCTGTAATCCTGACTCCTCAACCCTTGTACTAAAACACAATGCAACAAATTACCAATGTTTTGCTAGCAATGTTGAGGTGTAATGACATCTTCAGTCAGGTCTTTGCAGGTGCCACTGTATTTAACATTTTGATAGACTCAAATGTTTAGGGAGGGATTGTTTGATGGGAAATCAATGAATGTTGCACAAATAGGAGCTTGATCACAAAGTAAGAGATCTGACTTGAATGTCTTCTTATCACTGAACCAGGCTGGCCACAACTGAATCCTACAAACTTGATGATGGTACTTGAGAACAAAGACTATTAGAATATTGTTGGGGTTGCTTTCTCAAATGGAAGTGGGTGGATTGTGGAAGTGGCTTTTAGCTCAAGTTTTGAAGCAAATCTTTGTGAGAAAAAAACTATAGCAATTACATGTGAAGCAAATGTTGGAGCGAGTTGCCAGAGAGACTAAGAAATAGATGCCACACCTTAGGTATAAGTTTTCAGCTATTAAGTAGTGTTGCCGTTAGATCCCGACTCAGGTTGGAGCTGCTGGAGGAAGATGGAGAATGAGGAGGATGGTCAACTGGAGACCTGCAAAACAAGTCCTTTGCTGGAGTTAGCTCCGGCGGGGATCCTTTGCCGCTTAAGTCAGAGATCTATAGAACAGATGAGAGAGATAGAGCATGATGGAATGAGTTATGTACCTTTTGCGGGGAGGCCATTCAGTTCCCTATTTATGGACCAAATATAGAGCCATAAAGGGAAGAAGCGATGGGAGCTTCTGCTCTCTCCGGGTCATATCATTTCGGGAGTCTCGTCTGGATATTCCGGACTTTGGTGGCCAACATTGCTTTGCCCGATAGGGATTAGCCACTTTCATTAATGGTTTCAGCATGGTCTCCTGGGATTGGATAGTTGACGTGTCTATAGATAGCATGTAGTTAGTCGTTTCCCTTAATGGTATGATGAACGGGTTCTATCAATCCCACCAAGCATGATGATTGCAGTTGGAGGGAGTGGAGATCGTTGGTTCGCCGCGTGTGGTCGGCTGAGGTACATGTTTCTGACTTGGAGGTCGGTGGTTGATGCTCAGGGTCTTGAAATCACGGCCGAGGTGCCATGACCCCATGACAAGTAGTATCTAATTAGTACTTTGTAAAATTAAGCAACGAAATGAACGACTATTGTACAACAATAAGCTAAGGGGAACTAATATGGAAAAGTAAAAGCTAAAATGGGGAAGAAAATTATTTCCTCGAACGAGAACAATACATGCTTCATCCTTCATTGGTTTTTCATTTTATGTAATACTCTTTCCTTTGTAATATTTTATTTACTGGTTAGCATACAAAGTGGAGGCTATCCTAAGCTATATAGCAGAGATGAATCTGAAACACTCAATGTTTAATATTGGAATCATAGCATTGAGGGGGTTGAATCAGATTGGATCGTGGATTGAGTTGCAGATCATAAGATTAAGATTCTTTTTTGATTTTTTTAAAGATTAGCAAAAGGTAAAGTGATATCAGAAAAAATGGTTAGAATAAAGAAATCTGATGAGATTGTAAATTTGCATGACTCACAAGTAAGAAACCATCAATATAAGGACATAAAAAGTTCACCTTCCAACAATTATATGCTCATTCTTATCATGCTCAAGAAACAAACATCATTTTAATTATTAATTATATTTATATTCCATCACATGAAAGTACATAGGATTTCTTATTTGATGTAAAAGTATTTACATAGACATAGGCCTACTGTTCAAAGACATACAAACTATGGCATCATTACAATCATCATTTTGTAAAATTTGATATACAAAACTGCCTTCTTTTTTCTTGTCTCTTTCTGAACCAAAATTTGCCCCCATCTGCTAGTTGAACCTTATGAGTTTCACCTTCCTAAGCTCCATCAAGATAACCTCTCTTTGTGCACCATCGTGCACTTTTATATTCTTTCCTTCAAAACTTTCCATAAATTCTGTGGGGGAAGGCAATCTTGATGTTCATTTTTTTTTAATGCTGAACTAATGCTCAGAGCAATGTTTCTCCTCACCCTAAAATTTTGTTTTTCCATTATTTCTTGTTTGGGAAGGACAAATGTATAATCTCTGTAGTCTCAATTATAACCTTTGACAAATGTATAATCTCTGTAGTCTCAATTATAACCTTTGGCAGATGTCAGTGTACACCCTAAATGGCTTAATATGATACTGTCCTATAATTATTATTATTATTTTTTTTAACTTCATAGAATTTCAATTTTTCTTTCTTGGCATTCTTTGAAATAAGACCCTCTAGCCAATTGTCTCTGATGCCTTTGTATTCGACCATACTGATTATTTATTTTTGCCATTTAAATTTGGAGTTATTCTAGAATAATCTTATTGCATATGATGGCTTTGGTGGTGGTCTTGCCAAGAGGCCTTGCATTTTAGGAGCTGTTCACTGCTAGTATAAGGAATCTTGCAATTTGTAGGTGACCATATAACTCTAATCAGTTACTTTGCATTCATTAATGTATGACGTACATTGTCGAACCCTTCGTAATAGCTTAAGCTTTGGGGCTCTAGTGGTTATTTAGCAGAGTAGAACTGAGGTTAATGTTTACTCTTGCCAGAAGATGAACATTTTTCTTTACTCTTTTGGCACCGTTAACCATGCGTTCTTACTAATCTATTCTGCAGGTCTTCACTTTCCAGTTGAATGGCATGACATGTTCCTATTTAGTTTTCACTTCCGTTTGCTTAGACAACAATTATCTTTGCCTTTTATTTCTTTCTTGTAAATCCATGAGTACAAGCTAATGTTGGCATGGTCATTCTCCCGTTCTTACAAGCTTATACAACTGTTTAAGGACTAAAATTGTTTCTTTAAGGGAGAAGATGAGGTGTGAAATTTAACTATTGAGAGGTCATTGGATGGACTAATTGAACAAGTGTAGAGTCTCGACTTTAATGTGATTATTTTTTTCTTTGATCAAATTATATGTAGGCGACAAGTGCGTGAGAGAGTGGTTTTGATGATGGTGTTAGGGTAGATCCCTCAATTGCGGAGCATAGATCACCCGCCAAAGATCACAACAATGCTCAAGAAAGATCGATGTCAATACCACGAGAGAAAGGGAAGAAGAAAGAGAGAGAGAAATACCACTAACAAATCAAGGTGACGTATATTGGTCTTAAGCCTACCTCCATGTGGCGTGCAGGCTTTATTACGAGAGAAACTAAAAATCAAACAAATACAAGATGAATTTACTACTTAACCTTTGTATAAGAGTCTCTCAATAAGAAGCTCCAAAATTCTCACAAAAGTTCTCTGAAATCTCTCAAGAAGCCTCTCTACACTATCAGGACATCACCAGCTACCAAATGCAACAAACGACTCGTCAATCAGAGGTTTATAGCCTTAAAAAATCTTAAAATAGTGTTTCATTTCGAGATCGAGTCCAAATCAAACTCCAGAATCCTTCTGGACCATCTGATCGTGACTAGCTCGAGCCGGAGCCGTCCAATCATGCAAACTGTGTCCAGATTGCGCCCAAGTTCTATCTGGGTTGTTCGATCTCGATTGGCTTGCTCCAAAGCCATCGGATTGTGCCCCAGTCCATGCATGGCCTATGAGTCATGACAAAGAGCGGTCCATCATGGACCGCGATACCTAGCTGGGCCTGGGCGCCTGCACGTTCCATGCGTGCACATTCGCACGTGTCTGGGGCGGCCCAGCGTGTTGCTGGCTTAGTGCTAGCGCGCTGTCGGGCCTGGTTTATGCCGCCTCCGATTTGCACTGGCCCATGGGCCCCTCTGGCCGCCCGTGGATTGTATTAGCTGCTCACAGCCTACTCTCTCACGCGTATTTTCATCGTCTGGACTCCATTTAGGCTATTCTTGGGCTTGTTGGATTCCATTCGTCGTCTTGGATCTCATTCTAGGTTTGTTGTGAATCGAATCTCAAGATGTTTTCCTCAATAATCTCTATCTCGATTCGATGTTTGGCCTCCAACTGTTTCTGAAAGCCTGTGATCCATCTTGCCCCCATGCCTGGGGTATGCCTGCTGTCTCATGGATGGGCAAACGTGGAAGTTGAGCCAGGCCGCTCGATCCCACTTTTATCATGAGTTGTGTCCATTCTAACCAAAGACCTGCTCCGAAAAGTCTCCTACACTAATAGGAACTTCACTCTGCGATGTCGCCTTTCGTTCTCTCGAGTCTCTCGTTTCGTGCATGATCCACCTTCGTCTAGAGCTCCATCTCGCATAGGGCTCCCTCTGACTCCTGAAACTCCAACTCACATTGGGTTCCCTACCAAATGGTAATGTCCTCTCATCCTCTTCTTTTCTTCTAGAATAATCCTATTGCTGTGTATGACCTTCAGGATTCCATCATCAATAGAGATGGAAATAGGCCAGGTGGCCTATCAGGGGCCTGCGGCCTAGCCTACTATCGGCTTGGCCTGGCCTAACCTGACCTATTTATCTAAATAGGTCAGGCACAAACTTTTAAAAAGGCCTGTTTAAATAAATAGGTCAGGCTTAAAATTTCAAAGCCTGGCCTGAAAGCCTGTAGGCCATCCTGTATAAGAGTAGCCTGTGTTATATTTGATATACCTTTGGGCTTATGCTGAGGCCTTGAAGGCCTAGGCCTGTTGGCCTATTTAAAGATTTTAATATTTATAGATTTTTAAATAGGCTTTCAGGCAAGGCCAGAATTTTTTATTTTGTAAAATAGGCCAGGCCAAGCCTCATTTTAAACTTGAACCAGTCAACAGGTCAGGCTCAAGCTAGTATTTTACAATACAGGCCTGATCTGTTTAAGCCAAAGCCCGGTCTGGCCTGACTTGTTTCCACCCCTAATCACCAGCTATCCACCTGTAGCCATTTGAATCTAATCTGCTCAGTGAAATAAGATTTCACCTAAAATTGAGTATATATCGGACCTCTCCCAATCTCCTCACTGCATCATCATGTGTCCAATTGATCATCCCGATGTCTCTAATCGCATAGCTCGATCCATTCGACAAATAAACAGTGCCCTCGTTGCTCTTCAGGAAGTCAAATAACTCCTCTTTACAATAAACATGATGGGTGTATGCAGAATCTAAGATCCATTACTGAAAAAAAGTAGATACCTTATCATATATCACTAAGATATCATCCTCTGATTCGCTACAGGCTATCACCATAGTAGTTGTTGTCCAATCTTTGAGTTGAGGGCAATCTCTGACACGATGTCCTAACTCATCACACCAGTAGCACCTGATCTTGCTGGGTTTCCTTGTAATGAATTTGGATCATCCTCCTCGCGATCCTCTGCTGCTTTGTCTGCAGTCACCTACTCTTCCAGAAATCATCAAAGCTAAGCTACCGCCATTTAAGCTTGAAGCTAGGTTCTCTCTCCGAAGAACCTTGTTCTGGAGAATCGTCGTAGTGACCTTGTCCATCTTGATGGTACTTTTCTCCACTAGAAGAGCAGTCACTAAGGACTCATATGAAGGGGGAAGCGACGCTAGCAAGGTCAACGCCTTAGTCTTTTTCTCAACCTTTTCACCTACATTGAGAAGATCGATGAGAATTTTTTGGAAGTGGTTGAGATGCTTTTGCACGCTCTATCCCTCGTCCTTCCGCAGTTGGTAGAACTGCCTTTAGAGAAAGAGAGCGTTGGTGAGGGACTTCGTCATATACAACTCTTCGAACTTCGATCACAGCACTATCGAGGAAGTCTCGTCAAGTACATGAATCATCATCTCATCCGCCAGACTTCTATAGCCGCTCGCAGATCCTCTTCTCTATGGTGGCCAACTTTTCTCATTCAAGAGAGCATCGATCAATCCATGTTGGATGATCACTTTCTTTATCCTCGCTTGCCACAAGAAAAAATTGCTCTTTTCATTGAACCGATTGATCTCCACTTTGATTGTGCTTGTCTTCTCCATCTTCTAATCTCGATCAACACCATCTCTGTCTGGACCGTTTGATACCACTTGTCCATGGTAACCAAGCTCTGGTACCACTTGTTAGGGTAGATCCCTTAACTGCGGAGCACGGATCACCCGTCCAAGATTACAACAACGTCCAAGAAAGATCGATGTCGATACCTGAGAAAGGGACGAAAAAAGAGAGAAGATTACCACTAACAACTCAAGGTAACATGGATTGGCCTCAAGCTTATCTCCACGGGACGTGCAGGTTTCATAAGAGAAACAAAAAATCAAACAAATACAAGAGGAATTTACCACTCAATGCTTGTACAAAAATCTCTCAGCAAGAAGTCTCAAAACCCTCATAAAAGCTCTTTGAAACCTCCCAAGAAGCCTCTTTATACTACCAGGACGTCATCAGCTATTAAATGCAATAAACGGCTTGTCAATCGGAGTTTTATAGCCTCAAAAAATTCTAAAACAGTGTTTCATTAGGAGACCGAGTCTAAATCAAACCTCAAAATCTTTCTGACCATCTAATCATGATCGGCTCTAACCGGAGCTGTTCGATCGTGCAGACTATGTCTAGATCACGCTTGGATTCTATCTGGGCAGTCCGATCTCGATTGGCTCGCTTTAGGGCTATCGGATCGTGCCCCGATCCACGCACAGCCTATGAGCCGTGATAAAGAGCGGTCCACCATGGACTGTGATACCCAACTGGGCTTGGGTGCCTGCACGGTCCCTATGCATGCACTCGTGCACGTCTGGGCCGGCCCAGCGCCAGCACACTGTCGGGCCTGTCCCGCGCCGCCTCCGGCCTGCGCCGGTCTGTGGGCCCTTTTGGCGGCCCATGGATCGTACTAGCTGCTTTCGACCTGCTATCGTGCGTATCTCCATTGTTTGGACTCCGTTTGGGCTGTTTTTGGGTTCGTTGGATTCCGTTTATCCTCCTGAATCTCATTCTAGGCTTATTGTGGACCGAACCTCGAGACATTTTCCTCAACATATGATAGTTATAAATGAGATAAACATTAATTCACTCCCTTATTCTTAACATGGTTAAGGTTCTAAATCTTATTATTATAAATTCTGGCTGTGCCTACACACTCGTTGTAGTTGGTCTGCTTTTGTAATCTTGTGGGTTCAGTTACCTCGATCATTCATATTTCCATCTTTGAGAGGATATACTTTTCTGTGAGTAGGCATGACAATTCTTTAGATTGAACAAAGGTAGTCTTGTGGTCATGTTATTAGTTATGTTTTTATATAGATTTCCTATGTAAATCAGTTATCCATATTTGTTTATCTTTTAACATTCTAATGCTGATAGCTTTGTTAGAAGAATTGAAACAGGATATGGTAAGAGAAAATCACAGATATACTATAGGGAAAATGTTTAGCTTTTGAAGTTGCTGCTGTTTCTGTCTGTATTTGTTGAATTTGATCTGGTGCAACAGGGTTTCTGGAGAGGAAATGTTCCAGCTCTGCTTATGTACATGCCCTATGCTGCTATACAGTTTACAGTTTTGCACAAATTAAAAACTTTTGCAGCAGGTTCAACCAAAACAGGTATGATCCATGGTAAAGAATATGGTTTGGGCATGATGCAAATGTCAATGACTATTTTATTTTTTTCATACCAAATTGTTTTATCTTAGCCAGTATCACCTACTCCTGCTGTAACTTTTATCTTGTACAGAGTCCTTTTTTGTCGAATTTCATTTAAGCTCCTTATGTTAGATATACCAGACATCACTAAAATTTTGTGCAAGCTGGTTGGGGACATTGTAGTGTCAGTAATATTTTCTAGTAACCCAATGCACGAGGAAATTCATCATAAAATCATGAAAGTTACCATGTTCTGATTCTGTGTTGGTTGGATTTAATTTACAGTGGACTATATTTGGTACTTGTCATGATGCCATGGCAAAGTGCTATTGTTCATTTGTTGTAGACACTACAGGAGAGAACAGATGAAGGAACCTTGTCTATCCAAATAATAATATTGATTATACACACACTCACACACACACACACACCTGCATAAATACATACATATATGCATACATGCATACATAGGCATATACATATATAGGTATGTGTGTTTGTATGCTTGTACGCGCACGTGCGCCCACACACACACACACACACACATATATATACAGTGCGCGCGCCCACACACACATATACATACATACATATGTACATACATACACACACACATGTACATATACATATACACACACACACACATACATATACATACACATACATACATATATATATATATTTATGTGTGTGTGTGTGTGTGTGTGTATGTGTATGTACATACATACATACATACATACATACATACATACATACATATATATATATATATATATATATATATATATATATATATATATATACATATATATACATAAACATATATATATACATACATATACATAAACATATACATATACATAAACATATACATATACATATATATACATAAACATATACATAAACATATATATACATAAACATATACATAAACATATATATATATACATACATATACATAAACATATATATATATACATACATATACATAAACATATATATATATATATATATATATATATATATATATATATATATATATATATATATATATATATATATATATATATATATATATATATATATATATATATATATACACACACATACATATACATAAACATATATATATATATATATATATATATATATATATATATATATATATATATATATATATATATATATATATATGTACACATACATATACATAAACATATATATGTGTGTGTGTGTGTGTGTGTGTGTGTAGACATGTATATATATGTATGTACATACATGTGTATATACATGTATGTATATACATGTGTATATATGCATGCGTGTGTGTATGTATATATCTGTGAGCATGTTTGTATTTCTTTGATCGTGTTTTAGGGTTATTTAATAGTTGGTTGGTCATGGAGTTCTATATTTAGTAGGAATATTGTCTAGAATTTCCATTGTATATAGGTTTTAGGATAAGGAAGTTTTAAAGTCATTAGGATGAGATTTTGCGGTATTCTTGCTTATGAAGCCTCATGGGAGGTTTCTGCTTTCACTACTTAAGGTCATAATTCTTTTCTTTTTCTTTTCTCTCTTTGGTGTTACGTGGTCTATTTGGAAGAAGTAGAGCATTAACTTTGCTATTAGGTTATTTTTCTCTATAGAAAAATTTTTCTTGTTACACATGTAGAATTTGATATGGTGCTCCCAAGCCTTGGGAGGCTACGAGAGGGGTCAGGGTGTTGGCTTTGGGAGACTAAGACGGATGTGAGTCCTAGGGCTAGGACAGGAGTTGTCCTGGGATGAAGATGGCGTGTAGCCCTGCACGGGCTCAAGGTTCAGGTGTGAGGACCTTGAGGGGGCTTGGTAGGTGCTTCGCAAATCCAGGACATAAGGTGGAGCAAAAGACCAGAGCTAGGAGAAGAATCGATCAAGACAAGGGGCTGACACAGGCTGGCTGGCTCGGATACGCAGTCGAGTTGGCTGTCTCAGGCAGATAGAAGGCAGGATTCGGACAAGATGCAGTCGAGGCAGCTCGGCTACTGACAGAGCCGCCATCCTGTACGAGCTCAAGATTCAGGTGTGAGGACCTTGAGGGGGCTTGGTAGGTGCTTTGGAAACTCGGGACACAAGATGGAGCAAAGGACCAAAGTCAGGAGAAGAATCGGTTAAGACAGGAGGCTGATACACAGGCGGGCTGGCTCGGATACGCAGTCGAGCCGACTATCTCAGGCAGACAGAAGACAGGATTCGGACGAGATGCAGTCGAGCCAGCTCGGCTACTGACAGAGTCGGTTCGACGGTGGCTAACAGAACTGGACGGAGTTTTCTGTTTGGTCTTGGATTGGGATTAATCCAATGGGTCTTAAGGTATGGTCCAATAAGATCTTAAGGTGGCTAACTCATATATGGGTCGGGTTTAGATCTAGGGGATGAGAGCATGGGAGACATGGGTGTACATGGGCTCGGTGAGTGCTTTCATGTATTGGGTTAGCCTATGAGAGTTTTTCAGCTGGAGTTTGGGTTTATTAGGATTCATGTGGTATAGCAGAAATCTTAGGATATATAAACCCAGGTATTGTAATCTTTACAAGAAGTGGAATCAATACAAAGCTTTTCTCTCTAACTTTCTTCTCTCTTTTCTCTTTGGTTCCAATGCGAAACCTTAGGTGCCATCATCAACTTTTGCTCTTCTTCATATTTCTAGATTAGCACCCAGGTTCGCACAAGAGATCGGATCTATGACTGTGGTTCCGAGTAGCCGTAGGCATAACAATTGATATCAGAGCAGTACTGATTGTTCCAACATTATTGGTATCAGCGCCTGGTTGAGCGTGAAGGAGGAAGAAGATCAAGTTTCAGCAGAGATTAGTAGCGAGGTTCAGATCTAAGATTTTTTTTCCTCTCCAGGCTTCGTGAGGAAGGAGGAGATCTAAGGGCTGCTGTCCACCATTCCTAGTCAAGGTAATTTTTCAGATCTACCTGTTGGCTATTTTTTGATTCGATTTGATCATGGAGAACAGTAGGTTAAAGATAGGATTTGAGAAGTTTGATAGAAAGGATAGTTTCATGATGTAGCTGGTTAGGATGGAGGATCTGCTGATTTAGATGAGGCTGGATTCGGCCTTGGAGGATAGGCCCGAGAAGATGACAGACAAGAAGTGGAAGTCCTTAGAGAAAAGGGCATGTGTCATGATTAGAGCTTGTTTGGCAGATAAGATGCTGTATGGCGTGTTGTAGGAGAAGACACCCAAAGGTTTATGGTCAAGGTTACGTCAATTGTACATGGGGAAGAACATGTGCAACAAGTTGGTGTTGAAGAAGCAACTGTATAGCCTTTGGATGCATGAGGGCGAGAATGTTGTGGGACATATTCAGCGATTCAATTGGATGAGCATGGACTTGCTCAACATTGGGGTTGAGCTCGAAGAGGGGGACAAGAATTTATTGCTGCTATGTTCGCTATCCGGAAGCTTCGATCCATTGGTAACAACGCTGTATGGTAAGGAGACACTGGTGTATGAGGAGATCGTATTAGTGCTAAGGTCCAATAAGCAGTGGAAATGGATGATCAAGAGGGAGGTCGTCCAAGAAGATCTTGTGGTTTCAAGAGGCCAAGAAAATGGAAGAAGAAGGGCGAGCAGAGGGGCAGCAAGGGATCCAAGAAGTGCTTCAAGTGTGGTGAAGCAGGGCACTTTAAGTGGGAGCGTCCGCTTTGAAAGAAGTGCAAGGAAGAAGAAAAGTCAGATTCCATCATTTCAATCGCTGAAAGTGAAGAGTCGGATGAGCTCTTGGTGGTTTTGGAGGAGCCTGCAAGATGCAGTGTATCCGAGACGGCTTCGGAGGGGTCTGCGGAGTGCAGAGGGTCCGAAGAAGTAGCGACGGTATTCGAGGTGTAGCAGCAGGCTCGGCAGTGCAGCGTTGAGTGGTTAGCCTTGGGAGACTCGGTTATAGAGTCAGCTTTTGCGGCATTGGAGGGCTTCGATTTCAGATGGAGCACCGGACAAAGGTGGCTTCACAAGTGGAGAGAGATATGACATGAGTTCAGAGCGGAGGAGTGCAGGAGGACCAGCACCAATGCTAGAGATGCACGGTTCCAGGTGGAGCAGCACATGCGGAAGGACAAGCAAAGTTCTGAGGAGATTGTGTCAGGGTATGTAGTAAGTGCTGGCATAGGATTGCTATAGATTCTCCATGAAAGTCCAGTATAAATGATGCGGCTGTCAAGTAGAAGGGTACTTAAAACTCCAAGGGTAGTGCATAGGTGCAAGCCAAGATCTTCAGTGGTGGAGGTGGTCATCCTAAGGGCCTCAAAAGGAGTTCAGCAGTTGAAGAAAGATGGTAGTGGCAAGGTGCGCACAAGTAGTTGTTAGGGCATGCAACGACAGCGGGATCGTGCAGGAGAACATTGCCAAGTGTGCCAAGGCTTGGGCGCACTAAGGTGGAGATTATAGGATTTGGTGTGGTGCTCCTAAGCCTTGAGAGGCCATGGGAGAAGCCAGGATATTGGCTCCGGGAGACTAGGACGGATGTGAGTCCTAGGGTCAGGACGAGTTGTTTTAAGGTGAAAACGGCGTGTAGCTCTGCACGGGCTCGAGGTTCAAATGTGAAGATCTTGAGGGGGCTTGGTAGGTACTCCGAAAATTCAGGACACAAGGTGGAGCAAAGGACCAAAGTCAGGAGAAGAATCAGCTAAGACAAGGGACTGATATACAGTTGAACCGGCTTGGATACGCTGTCGAGCCAGCTTGGGCTGAGATCGAGCTGCCCAAGCTGGCTCAGGGTGCAGTCGTGTTGGTTGTCTGGCGAGATGCAGTCAAGCTAGCTCGGCTATTGATAGAGCCGGCTCGATGATGGCAAATAGAATTGGATGGGGTTTTTTATTTGGTCTTGAATTGGGATTAATTCAAGAGGTCTTAAGATCTGGTCTAATAAGGTCTTAAGGTGTCTAACTCATGTTTGGGTCGGATTTAGATCCAGAGGATGAGAGCATGGGAGACATGGGTGTACATGGGCTCGGTAAGTGCTTTCATGTATTGGGTTAGCTTAGAAGAGTTTTTCAGCTGGAGTTTGGATTTATTAGCGTTCATGTGGTATAGCAGAAATCCTAGGATATATAAACCTAGGTATTGTAATCTTTACAAGGAGTGGAATCAATACAGAGCTTTTTTCCCTAACTCTCCTCTCTTTTCTCTCTGGTTCTAACGCCAAGCCCTAGGTGCCGCCATCAACTTTTGCTCTTCCTCATATTTTTGGATTAACATCCAGGTTCGCACAAGAGATCGGATCTACGACTGTGGTTCCGAGCAGCCGTAGGCATAACAATTGGTATCAGAGCAATACCGATTGTTTCAACACTCTATTGTCTTCAAGTCAAAAGGGTCTGCCTAGGTGCCCATGTTAGATTTTCGGATTATATCTTGTAGTTAAAATAAAATTTTTGAGTCATTGTTTTCTAATATCCATGGCATATGATCTAGATTTTCTTGTATGATTTCAAGATTAATATGTTGACCATTTTAAAATGGAAGATTTATTGGGTTTTTGCTTTTAGTTTTAAATTATATAATATGTGCCATAGGATTCACATGCTTGTTTCCTTCAAATTAAACATTTATTTTGTTGAATCTTTTTTGAAGAATTATTTTTTCCTCATTTTACATACATAAGCAAAACCAAGGAGAAATGCAATATTGCTACAAGTAAACCGTTTTTTAGATATCCTATATACTTGTTAGTTTGTTTGCAAACTCAAATGACGCTTTGTGGGTGCATGCGTAATTTGTGAAGCACAATGAACATTTTCACTCTTCTAAGGATTTTAGACAAACAAGTAGATAGACACGTTACAAGGTAATATTTGCATAGTCTGTTGCAATATTGTTAGGTAACAGATGAAGATGTTAGAGGGTTAATTGTGGAATCTGTCTTGTTTCTCACATGAGTTAGAAGTACATGCTCATTATCTAACTTTTGATCCACTTAGACGTTTTTGCAACTTATGAAGTTTTTGCTCATCCATAAAACTATGTCTCAGCCATGATGCCCTTTGTGGTAATTGTAAGTGCTCATGTTTGATTTTTACTCATGTTGTTAGAAGTCTAAATGATAACTTGCATGTTGTTTCTACAGAACGGAAGCAGAGATGCACAATGATCACTTAAACTTTTTAAATAATTATATCACATTTATTATTATTTTCTGATTTTAATTTATACTTAATATATTTAGTTATAGCAAGATTCTGGACCGCATTAGTTGAAACTGATTAAAAAATATTCGGTTTCAGGCTGGAATGAGGTCCAAAACTGAAACTTAGGTACTTGGATCAATCACAATGATATATGCACATTTGGGGGCATATGGGATCCTCTGCTTTTCAGAGTGAAGGAGAAGGAAGGGATGAGTTTGTAAGCAGTGCAAACCTCAGCTACAACCCATGTTTCCAAGGGATAACATAGGCTTTTACCCATTGCTTAGAAAGAAATATTAAGTTAGCAAGTTTCCGGTTCCTATGAACCAATTATTATGATTCAAAATTTGGAAGTTTACTATATTTGAAATATCTCCCTTACAAGTTGGTCCATCAGTATTGTGTTCTGTTTATATCATTAGAATCTGTATTATTAGTTAGCACTGCAATTTTATCTTTGTAGTCATTGCTTTCCCCATTAATTGTGATAATTTTGGGTACCATCATCTCTTTTGATGTCAGAACACCAATGAACGCGAGGTTTCTATAAGTATTTTGTCTTATTTTAGTAAAAATTGATATTGTATTCTGGTTTGTATCATTTTTTTCATGAGACAAATATCCTTCAATCCTTGATATCTGATCATTTTAGTTATTTGATGCCTTGTTCAAATGCCTAGCCTCAAGGGTGCTTTTATCAGTCCAGTTGGTAATATTTGTCTTATTGTTTAGCTTGTATGATTTTTTTAAATTATAATCTGAATTATATGGATGGATTGCCATCAACATGTTGGTCAGAATACTCAAAGAGCATGACATTCTCTGTATCTATGTCAACCATGTACAGCTATATCCAGCCCAAACTTCTATGAAGCTAATAATAGCAGGATAAAGTTTTCTTCCTTGATGTGGGATGCCATTAATTTAATGAAGCTCATTTCTGGCTTCTTTCTCTGATCCTTGTGTCACATGCATTGCTTGATTTATTTCCAGAGGATCACTTGCAGCTGAGTCCTTATTTGTCTTATATAAGTGGAGCATTAGCGGGATGTGCAGCAACAG
This sequence comes from Cocos nucifera, assembly GCA_006176705.1. NCBI lineage: Eukaryota > Viridiplantae > Streptophyta > Magnoliopsida > Arecales > Arecaceae > Cocos > Cocos nucifera. Next base: position 684,623 of record QRFJ01000091.1, on the reverse strand, counting down.
TAGGATCATATCCTTTTGATCTTCTGCGAACAATTTTAGCATCACAGGGTGAGCCGAAGGTATGTGTTAATTATGCTATGTTAGTCATGTTCTATTATAATTTATAGCACCTATTCAAGTTTCATTGAGCTGCTTCTGTACCTGATTGTGGTTCTTGGAAAAGAAATATTTGTTCTTAAATATTGAAACCCTCTTTTGCAACTTATGTATCCCATGACCTCAAATTTGTAACTGCATACCTACTCTCATCTTTGGGACTTAATATTTTCATTAAAAAAACTCTAGTTAGGTGGTGATGGAAGATGTGTTCGTTCAATTAATTTCTGTGGTAGGGCACTCACTTGAACATTTAGAGTTTGTTAGAAACTCTCTTAAGGATGTGACAAGTATAATAATTATTGTTCACTTTTATCTATCTCCATGTGGCAAGTAGTTTCTGCTTGGTCCTATGTTGCTGTGACGTAAATAACAAGTCCCGATCATCAAACAACCTGTATGCTTGACTCATTCTTGAAACATAGTGAGGTTCATGCACCCATGCCTAAATCTTCTGAGATTGGGCATTAATTTAATGTGACTAGCACCCAAAGTGGTCAGGCCTCAAAATCTATCTTCTAGACACTTTTTATTGGCCTATTTCTATGGTATTGGACTGTCTACTAGGGAAGGTTACTTTGTAAAAGAAATGACTATATGATTTATATTTAAAAAATTGTTATAGAGATTATTTGGTTGGCATGTCCATTCGACCTTGAGAAATTATTGTATAATAAGTTCCTATGTTATACTTTATTAGTAATCAAGCATTGTCAGATATCAGTTATTTTTCAGTTGTCTTCTGTAGATTTCATGGAATTAGACAACAAACTAATTGATTGTTATACAACTCAATGCAACTCAACGAAGCCTTAATCCCAAACTAGTTGGGGTTGGCTTCATGAATAATTTTCTTCCATTCTTCTCGGTTTAGGGCTATACTTTCTAAGATGTTGAGTCCTTCCTCACTACTTCATACCATGTGATTCTTGTCTACCTCCACTCTTCCCTCTTTCCTTCATATATGTGATTTTCTTACACGTATAAAAACTAATTGATTGTTATATTAAAAGAAAAATATTTTGTTAAGTGTGATTAATATCTATTACTTGATTTATTAAATATTATTCATGAATCAGGTGGAGAGATGCTGCTTTTCTTTAATGTGTAATCCCCTTAAAGCATATTTACAAAAAAAGATTGGATTTAGGCATTTAACGGGACACTTTTTTTTTTTCCTGCTGTAATTGTTTATATCATGATGTTCAAAGAATATTTTAAAGGGCCTCCGATCTTTGTTGAAGGATGTATGAAGATGGGAAAACCTAAGGGAACATGGATGGAAGTTTGTAAGTAGGATTTAGAAAAGCTTGAAATAACATCAAAGGCAGGCCTAAATTGGAATACATGGCTAACGGGGATTCAAAATGTAGGATCCAAATAATTTAGACTTTAGAGAAGGCTTGATGGTGGTTGTTGTGGTAGTTGTACCTATCAAAATATAAACTGCAAAAATTTACTCATCACATTGCTTACTCTTCAGACTATATTCTGAACTTGACATTGGAGCTAAGAGATGGCATATTAGAATGCTTTGAGCCAAAGAGTTTGGATTGCATTATGTTCCATATTATCATTTGTTTTTTATGGAAGCTAACTAGTAGAATCAATCATCAATATTCTTGAAGATTTCCAGTTGCAATCAGAATTTGCTAAAGTTCAAGTAACATTGGATATTTGCTCTTTAAGTTTTATAACCTTTATATTTCTATAATGTTTTATTTTCTTATATGCAAATTCATTATTTGGACAAAATGCATATCAATTGCAGCATCAAAGATTTATCTTATTTTAACTATTCTAATAAAAAAATCTTGATAAGGAAAAGAACCAAGTTTTTGAATATTATGGGATGTAAAATAGATAAAATTTTCATCTATGCATGAAGTTTTGGCATGGAATGGAGACTAACAGTACCATTGATTGATCTAGGTGTATTCCACCATGAGAGCTGCATTTTTTGACATCATTAAAACTCGTGGTATACAAGGACTATATGCTGGGTTGTCGCCAACACTAGTTGAAATTATTCCTTATGCTGGCCTGCAGTTTGGCACATATGACACATTCAAGCGATGGATGATGGTAATATTTGATTTTTTTTTTACCTTTTTTTGAAATTGTTGGCACCTTTTTTTATGAGAGATACAACAATTAGAAAAGCTGGTTATATTTTATCATTTCTTCATGCATATTTTCTTTTTTAAAAGCTATTGTTGCATACCCTTCCATGATGATTATCAGTGCACACTTACACAAATGGCTAGATACATGCTTGTGCTGATGTATGTGTAGATGGCGTGTATGTATATTCCAACATACTGGTCAAGATTTGTTCCTTTAAAATCAACAATTAACCCATATAATTAATTTATGAATGACAAATCATCTTAAACATATGTTGTGGAACACATTAAATTGAACTACAAAAATACTCTAGTTGTTCCTCTCAATGAGAAACAAATATAGAACAAACAAAATTTATTTAGCTGCTGTGACCTTGAAGTTTCTTTTTGAGAATGGTGGGGTAGGTGGGTTTAGTGTTATGCCCAGTCCAGGAACTTGATCCTTCAATCTCACTTGCTTTTTTGTTCCTTCTAATCCACTCTTCAATAGGCCTCTTGCATTTCTGTCATATAAGATTGTCAAGGAGGTCAGGTGGTCCATTGGTGGTGGGGACCACACAACATGTTAATGGGGTCTATTTGCCTTGGCAGCTCCTCTTATGGAGAACAATGTAGAAAGAAGAAGGAAGTAGAGAAAAAGTAGAAACAGAAGGGATAGATGATGGAAAGTGAAAATAGAGAAAATAGGAAATGAAAAAAGAGTAAGGTTAAGAGAAATATCTATATATTCAGTCATTTGATTTAGTCAAAAAGTTGTAATGATTCTTTTTTTATATTTTTTTCTCAAAAGTTTAAGTTAAAACTCACTATAACTTGTCTGAGTTTCTGAGTTGCTAACCCAAATTTTTGTCAATACTGATGGATTCCCAAGTTTCAAGTTTTCAAACTATGAGCTTTACCATTTGCGGAAGTTAAAAAGCCAGATTCAGGTTTCGATATGCCTGTGTCTTTCGGTGAATTTATTGAATTTTTTTTGATGTTACAATGTTACATATATCAGCTACACCGCACCAAGATTTAGATTTTAGACTTGTTCTTTTGTTGAAGTTGCAGGACTGACTACAATGCCTTGAGAATGCTTATGATACCTGGATTTGGCATCTTACCTTAACATACCCATGTTGATGTGATGTGACATGACATGGCACCGTGTGGGACCTAAGTTGAATGTCTCTAACTCTTAGATGCTGCAATCTGAGATCTGGGAGTAGAGATGGAAAGGAAAGGGTGTCTTAGCAGAAACAGATCAAAGAGGTAGATGAGAGATTGGAACTTGCAAGGCCCCTATCTTGGAAGATGATGACTTGTGGGCCAGTGGCGGATTAGGGAAGCTGGACAAGATCAAAGTGGGCACCAGAAGTCGGTGGAGGTTGCTGTAGGTCAGGCAGAAAATGGCATACCCACAGGCCATGGTTGTGTGGCATCGAGAGGGAGAGGAAGAGATTAGGGTTGTGGATTTTAATCATGCTGCTGACCTGTGTGAAGCATGTGGTTCATTAAAGATGGGAGCATTTTGATGGATGGTTCTGTTACCATTAATCAAACTGTTTCATGATAAAATTATTAACCATTCCTAGTTTGTTTTCTATCTTGTTACTGCTTACCTAAATTTTTACTCCCACTTATTTATTTTGATGTCATTTGGCTTTTAATCCCTGTATGTTAAAAAAAGTTTGTGTACCATGTATATATGTGAATATAACAAGCATGAGCTGTGTGTAACATGAAGTACATACTAGGGACTAGAAGTTGGACAAAACATCCTGGGTCCTCACTATCAGATGACGGTCAAATGGGTCACCATACAGAAACCCAATTTCTAGATCCTTTTTAGACAGATCCACATATCTTGAGATTCGAGGATAAGATGGATCCTACTCCTAGATACACACCTGTACCAAACACCCATTCCTGAACTCATTTCAACGTAGCAGAATGCTATTATTGAAAGGGTGCTCTGTTCTTTTCAACATATTAGATTCTGACATTGAGTGACGCTGTTAGCTTATATTAGTTTTGATTCTTCATGAGTGATAAGCTTTGTTAGAGAAAGATTTGTCAACCTATTATTTTCTTTGCTATCATGAATTTAACAGCATTATATTTTGTCCTCAGGCATGGAATAAGTCTAGATTTTCCCATCTTAGCTCAATCAGGCCAGATGATTCTCCTTCAAGCTTCCAGCTATTTCTCTGTGGGTTTGCTGCTGGAACATGTGCTAAGGCCGTCTGTCACCCTCTTGATGTGGTGAAGAAGAGGTTCCAGGTAACTTCCAGCATCCCAGAAGCAAAATATCCAGATGTTGAGATTATCCAAGTCCAAAGTTCATCGAATTCAAATTCTAGAAGTGGAAAGTACATGATCATTGCTGTTTTGCATGATGTTTCTGTCTATACTTTGATGGCTAATTGCCTGGTTGAAGGACATGTGCTAGAAATAGAAATGCTTGATTACCTGTGCAAGAACATCAGGTGGGTAGCAGGACAGGGTAGGGCAGCCTGTTTACCTGTTACCACCAATGCTATGATGCAGAAGTGGACAAACCAGATTTATGCGACTTTTATTGGTCATATATAATTACAATGTTGATGAGTGTTTACCTTGTTCTGATGCAGCTGCTATCCATTATAAAAATCAGATTCCCCTATAAGTTGATTAACCTTCAATCTATAGGTGCTTCACACTGAAAGTTGTCCGGTTCATGTAACCAAAATCAATATGAATAGTGGATTTTGCATAAAAAACCACTTGATTACAAATCCTGCAAGGAAATATCCTTTTTTTGGCAGAATGATTAACTCAAGTACAAGGTTGACCATGATCTAAACAAATTGTATTGGATACTCAAAATTGTATTTAGTCAATGTGTATCAGAAGTTCATTAAATGGTTATTACCCACATGATACTTGATCCAATGACATCCATGGACTCCTAAATGTGTATCAGTTTGCCCCCAAAAAAAAAAGAACCGACCTTTCCTTTCTGGCAAGATAATTAAGTGGATGGAAGTTGGTGTTGTCATGTGAATCCTCGGTATGCCTATTAGTATTCTCATGTAATTTGCCATCCTATCCATTTTATCGACAGAAGCATTTGCGAATGATCATTATTGGCTGTTTGAACTGATGGATGGTAGATATCCATTGATTCAGAGACAACCCTGCGGCTGTGAAACCCAGTTGGTTATTGTTCACCCATGACACTATTTGATATTCCAGTTGCTGCATATTTTTCCCACTTCCTTGAACGATGTACTTATGATATGCGTGCAACTTCTGTTCACTAAAATGCAGATAGAAGGACTTCGGAGGCACCCGAAGTATGGAGCACGAGTAGAGAGCCGCACTTACAAGAACATGTACCATGCCCTCAAACAAATCTTGCAGACAGAGGGGTGGGCTGGTCTCTACAAAGGCATCATCCCTTCCCTGGTAAAATCTGCACCAGCTGGTGCTGTCACCTTTGTGGCATACGAATACACATCAGACTGGTTAGAATCTATGTTGACATGAATTGGATATCGATATTTTTGGTTAATTTTTTGGTTCTACATCCTTTTTTTTTTCTTTTCATTGTAACTTAGCTCAATTTAAAATTATCTTGCTGTACAACTTATGATCAGCTAGTTTCAGATGCGCTGTTGTGATTTTGCCGGTCCTTGCAATCAGGATTCAGGGTTTGGCAAATCTTCAGTGCTAACCAACTTGATCATGCTTATATTCGCAGTTGCCCTGACAAAGTCTAGGGAATTGTAACATGAGAGCACTACATGAAGAAATTATAGATGTCAAGTTTTTGGATCCGGAATCCCTTGCTTTAACTGATGGCATAGCTGGTTTATGGGGCTGTTTGATTCACAATGGTTGAAGGCGGATGCACCTCTAATTGCAAGAAGATTTCATGGTATGGATTGCTGTAGTTGATGTTGTAATTTTGCTAAAAAAGGCTGAGATGCTGCATCCGGTTGGATGACTCCTCTCCAGATCTAACTCAGTACATGAGAGAACCCCTCCAAATCAAACGTGAGCTTAATTAAATGGGAATGCAGATTCTTATTAATTCTTGAGAAATTAAGAATCTTTGATAGGATGAAAATAGAAAAACACTTCTATTGTTGATAAATTGAGAATATTTGACAAAAAAAATATTGGTTTATGACTCGACGTATTGTCCTCTGATCAATGAGTTTCACAGTTTTGCTCATTTGGATTTCAATTCAAAAGACATTTTATGTAGGAAGGATGATTTTTTCTTTAAATAAATTTGAGTTTTTTTGATTTATAATCAATATGGGATTAATAATGTCTTCTTTTCTTATTATCAACACAGTTCTTTTAGTCAAAAGGGAGTTTGTGTACGGATGGAAGGTGTCCTTCTTTCTTATTATCATCATAGTCTTTCTAATCAAGTTCGTATATAGGTAGGATGTGCCTCATCTTTATTTTTACTAGTCCTTCTAGTCAAGGAGTCGTCTATGTATGGATGGAAGATTTCCACGGTCAAAAGGATGGTCCCCTATCTAATGTGCTATTATTGCGGCCAAGGATTCATGGCATATAAGGTATTGTCTGTTTTTTTGTTCTTTTGGATTTCAATCCAAAAGGCATCTCATATGAGATAAATGGTTTCTTTTTATATAAGCCAGAGCCTTTCTTGACTTACAATTAATGTGGGACTAATTATGTTCTCTATTCTATACCACAAACCTTCAATCAAGGAGTCTATGTATGAATAGGAGGGGCTTCACAATCATAGGGGTGGTTCCTTATCTAGCGCGCCATTGTTGCGGTCAAGGCTCATGGCTCAGCATATGAGGTACTGTCTGTTGAGATTTGGCACCTTGAATTCGACTTTTAATGATAAAACCCATAATAGCAAGGTCCAAGATGGAGAAGCCTACGACCCACAGGCGTGCACGGCCCAAACGCATGGGCACGGCCTAGGACATGTGGGTGCAGCCCAAGATGCGTGATGCAGTCCACCGCGTGGTCCAGAGGAGGAGATGCATGGTCCACAGTGTGCCCAGGCAATACGTGTGTGGACCTCTTAGCGGTCCAAGCTTGATTTCATGTGGTCTATCGTGCGATCAGGCGTGGACCTCTAAGTGGTCTAGGCTTGATTTCACACGGTCTATTGTGTGGATTGCGCGATCGGATGGTCTAGGACATTTGTGGGTTTGATCAAATAGTCAGAGGATTTTTTGAGTTTTAATAGGAGATTGGAACACGATTTTAGGGCTTTAAATGGGGCCTAATGGCTTGTGGAGCATGGAGAGCGTTGGGTAGCAGTTGGAGAAGCAGCTAGAGCTTCAGGAGAGTGGCTGTGAGGTTTTCTTGTGAGAGAAGAGAGCTTTATGAGAAATTTGTGCTTCTTGTTGAGAGTGTGGGATTAATATATGAGAGTTGAGAGGATGTGATCTTTTCTTGTATTTATTTTTCTCTTATAGTAAAGTTTGCATGTTCCATGGAGATAAGATGCTGATCCACGTATTTGATTGTATCTTTTGTGCGTCTCTCTTCTTCCTTTTTATTACGATATTAACATCATCATTGGAGTTGCGATCTTGGATGGAGATCCGAATTCTGCACTCATGAGGGATCATTCCAATAAGTGGTATTAGAGCGTTAAATTTTTCAGATTGCGATGATGTTGATCGAGATTGAAGAAGATGAAGAAGACAGACTCAATTATGATAGAGATCAACCAATATGATGGAAAAAGCAATTTCTTTTTATGGCAAGCGAGGGTGAAAGATATAGAGATCAACCAGAATGATAGAAAGAGTAATTTTTTTCTATGGCAAGCGAGGGTGAAGGATGTGCTCATCCTACAAAGATTGATTGATACTCTCTTATGTGAGGAGAAGCCGACTATCATAGAGGAGAAGGATTAGAGGCAGCTCTAGATGCAAACGGTGAGCACGATCCACTTATACTTGATGGATGATGTGGTGATTCATGTACTTAGCAAGACTTTTCTGACAGTGATGTGAATGAAGTTCAAGGAGATATATATAGCAAAATCACTCATCAATACTCTTTCTCTGAAAGCAGTTATGTTAGTTACAGATGAGTGAGGGGCAGAGCATGCAGGAGCATCTTAGCAACTTTCAGAAGATTCTCACCGATCTTCTCAATGTTGGTAAAAAAGTTGAGGAGAAGACTAAGACGTTGGTCTTATTTTTATTGCTTCCTCCTTCTGAGTCTTTGATGACTGCTCTTCTTATGGAGAAGCACTATCAAGATAGATGTGATCACTTCTATACTTCTCTAGAATGAGGTTCTTATGTTGGAGAACTGAGCTTTAAGTTCAGGTAGCAACTCGGCTTTGGCAGTGACTAGAGATGGTGGTGGCAGAGGATGAAGCGACAAAGGATTGTAAGATGGACGGTCTAAATCTAAGTTAAGAAACTTTAGCAAGATTAGATGTGACCGGTGTGATGAGTTGGGATATCGAGTTAGAGATTGTCCATAGCTTAAAGATCGGATGAAGGCTATTACGACAATAATTCATGGTAGTGACACTTATGAGACTGATGATTTATTTATAATCTCAGATGAGGTATCTACTTCTTCTTTTCAATAGATTTTATATTCGGCATATTTGCATCATGTTTATTGCAAAGAGAAGCTATTTGACTTCCTAGAGAGCAGTGAAGGCATTGTTCATTTACTGCATGAATTGAGCTGTATGATCAAGGATATTGAGATAGTCAGCTAGCAGACACATGATGGAGTAGTGAGAAAATTGGATGAGGTCTGATACATATCCAGTTTTAAGAAAAATCCGATTTCATTGAGCAGACTAGATTCAAGCAACTATAGATGGAGAGCTGATAATGGAATCTTAAAAGTTATGCATGGCAGTAAGATTGTTATGAAGGAAAAGAAGTATGAAGGATATTATCTCTTGGTAGAAAGCTCAGTACGATGTAGAGCCTTATGTGCCAATGAGAACTCAATGTAGGTGGCTTTCTATATAGGTAGATTGGGCATGAGATGAGAGACTCAGAAGGCTGATAGATGACTGTTGACGCAAAAACTAGTAATCGTCGGAGTCTGCTGGAGTGGAGGCTGATGAGGTCGCCGTCGGAGACCTGCAAAACAAAATTCCATCCGAAGCCGGTGGGGGGTGGCTCCGACAGGACCCTTCGACGATCAAGTCAGCTCTGGCCAACAGGAATGGAGTGCTCGGAATGAGTTTTGGAGCTTGGAGGAGAAGAGAAGAGCTTAGAGATCAGAGAGATTAGAGATTCGAGTTAGCGTATCTGGAGGGTCCTTTATAGACGGAGCTTAGTTGATGGTGACGGCCATACCGCCTGGCAGAGAGCCATTGAGGCTGCATGGAGTTCGGTACGAAGAGGAAGGCATCGTCAAGCGGATAGTGACAGCCATACTGGCAGGTCATGGGCCGCATGGGACTGATTACGGAGAGAGTGGTGTCGTCAGTAGTGGTGGCCATATCGTCCGGTCTTGTCGTCTGTTGCAGACTGATGGCGACAGTTCATCCAGAGGAGTTCGAACTTGTAGGAGAGTTCGGCTGAAGGAAAAGCTCGGGAGCAGCTCGGCCGTAGAGGAGTTCGGAGGAGCTCGGTCGGTTGAAGGGACGGCCGCTTGAGAAGTTCGACCGAGGGACGACCGCTGAAGAGTCCGGGCATTGGGGGATTCCGTTGAAGCTCGGCCGCTTGGAGTTCAAGAAGCTCGGACGCTAAGCAGTTCGGCCGGCTGAACGGGTTCGAAGGAGCTCGGATGCTGGGGGTTCGACCAAAGCCCGGCTGTTGGGAGTCCAAGGAGCTCGGCCGCTAAGTAGTTCGGCCAACTGCGAAATTCGGCTGAGACCCGTCTGTTGAAGCTCTTGCGCGACTACTGGTTGCATTAGGCAAGGCATCGAACCAAACTTCGGTAGGAGCGAAATTTATCCCCAATACTAGCCCCCCCACTTTCGAGTTTGAAACTCGAAAGAAGGGAGTGCAGAAAGGGCGACTGCCGAAGTCTTCTTTCGGGCTCCGTGCTGGTTCAGATCGAAGCTCGGAGAAGATCTCATCTTCTACAGCCAAGCTTTCCTCGAGGGAGATCTTATCTCCTCGCATTAGGGCGAGGTTCTCCTCCTGTTCCTAATCGAGGTTGACTCGGTCACTCGAGAGAGATCTTATCTCTAGCCGAGGTTGTCCACGGTCGCTTGGGAGAGATCTTATCTCTAACCGAGGTTGTTGCTTGCGTTAGGACGAGGTTCTCCTTCTGTTCCTAACCGAGGTTGACTCTAGTCGAGGTTGTCCATGGTCGCTCGGAAGAGATCTTATCTCTAGCCGAGGTTGTCCACGGTCGCTCGAAAGAGATCTTATCTTTAGCTGAGGTTGTTGCTCGCGTTAGGACGAGGTTCTCCTCCTGTTCCTAACCGAGGTTGACTCGATCGCTTGGAAGAGATCTTATCTCTAGTCGAGGTTGTCAACGGTCGCTCGGGAGAGATCTTATCTCTAGCCGAGGTTGTTGCTCGCATTAGGACGAGGTTCTCCTCCTGTTCCTAACGGACTGTGGGGGCACATAAAAGCTGCTGTCAGAGCCTCTCCTCCCATCTCATCCTTTATGAACGAGGCCTTCGCTCGGAAGAGATCTTATCTCTAGCCGAGGTTATTACTCGCGTTAGGACGAGGTTCTCCTCCTGTTTCTAACGCGGCAATCTGCTTCTTCCCTATCATCGCATAGTTTTCGCATCCAAAAATAATATTATCGAAAGGAAAGAATTTTATTCAAAGAAAGTTACTTAGCAGCGCATCCCCAAATTCTATATTTCAAGGTTGTGGTAGCGTTGTTCCTCCGCGTTTCTTCGGCAATAAGTCTGGGGGTGGACGACCTCATGCTGGCCTTCTCAATTTGGTGCAAGCTCTTGTCGCTGGGAGACGATGAATCGCTGATGCACCAAGCTCCTCTCGGGGGTGATGTTGATGACGCCGCGAGGTGGCCGACCTTCTTATCGTTTCTGGTTACGGCAGCGACCTTGGCCGATCTTCTCCTGCTTCAGACTGTCGTCGAAGAAATTTACCCAACCGTCCCTTTCTGACGAGCTTTTCAATTTCGTCTCACAGCTACATGCATTCCTCGGTGTCGTGGCCGTGGTTGCGATGGTAGAGGCAGTACTTGCTTTGATCGTGCTTGTTTGGGGGAGACCGCAACCCTTTTGGTCTTGGCAGTTGGTTCCTAACTTCCGTGAGAATCTGAGTTCGAGGAGCGTTGAGGGGGGCATAGTCGCGGAACCTTTCGGGAGGAGGGCTTCTTCGCACCCCTCTATCGGAGCTTCCTCGGTGGCAAGCTCGAGGAGTTCGGGCCCACTTGCTTTCGGAGGGAGTCTATGAGCGTGGTCGAACTTCATTTCGTTTCTTTGGGAAACCTATGGGAGAACTTCATGCCACTTCGTCGGGGCTTCCTTGGAGTCATACTCAAGAGGGAGTCCTCGCTTGTCCTGGGGCGGTTGTGAGCTCGGTCGAACTTCATTCCGCCCTCGCTTGCACCGAATTTCATTCCGCTTTCTTATGAAAGCTTCCACGGGGGGACTTCATGCTTCTTTTGTCCCAACTTTTTTGACGACGAGCTTGAGGTGGAGCCCAGCTTAGCTTGCCCAAATTTCATTCCACCTCCGGCGAATTCTTTGTAGAAGGTTTCATTGACGACATACTCGAGGGGGGAGTCCGGCCTCACTTGAGCCGAACTTCATTCCGATGATGAGCTTTTGGGGGGAGTTCGGCTTTTCTTCCGTCGAACTTCATTCCAACCTCCTGGTGAAACCTTCTGCAGAAGATCTTTTGCTCTTCGTTTCTCCTTCCTAGGGGCGATTGGTATGCCCAAATGCTCTTCCTTAAGATCGGTTCCTCGTGTCCTCATGGCGGGTTTGTTGATAAAGTCTCCGCCAGAGATTGTTGCACGGTCTGCATCATCTCGATGGGGCTGCAAACCCGACCAGCAGGTTGAACTGCTCTACATTTACTATGGGTATGGGTTGAACCTGAGTTGCCGGGGCTGAAGCAGGGGCAGACGGATCCGACGTGCCGGACATCGATCGTCGATCGCCGAGTTGAAGCTCTCCTGGAGGCATTTTCTCTTCGAAAAAGAGCTCTAGTGAGGAAGAAGAGATCTCCGAAGAGAGAAATCATCGCCGAGCACTCCTTTAAGAATAAGAAAACCTCGGAGGTTCAAGCCCTCCTTCTAGCGCCAACCTCGGCTAGAGATAAGATCTTTTCCGAGCGACCAAGTCAACCTCGATTAGGAACAGGAGGAGAACCTCATCCTAACGCGAGCAACAATCTCGACTAGAGATAAGATCTCTTTCGAGCGACCGTTGACAACCTCAGCTAGAGATAAGATCTCTTCCGAGCGATCGAGTCAACCTCGGTTAGGAATAGGAGGAGAACCTCATCCTAACGCGAGCAACAACCTCGGCTAGAGATAAGATCTCTCTCGAGCGATCGTGGACAACCTCGGCTAGAGATAAAATCTCTTTCGAGTGATCGAGTCAACCTCGGTTAGAAAACAGGAGGAGAACCTCGTCCTAACGCGAGCAACAACCTCGGCTAGAGATAAGATTTCTTTCGAGCGACCGTTGACAACCTCGGCTAGAGATAAGATCTCTTCCGAGCGATCGAGTCAACCTCGATTAGGAACAGGAGGAGAACCTCATCCTAACGCAAGCAACAACCTCAGCTAGAGATAAGATCTCTTCTGAGCGATCGTTGATAACCTCGGCTAGAGATAAGATCTCTTCTGAGCGATCGAGTCAACCTCGATTAGGAACAGGAGGAGAGCCTCGTCCTAACGTGAGCAACAACCTCGATCGCAGAAGATAAGATCTCCCCCGAGAAAAGCTCGGCTGTAGGAGATAAGATCTCTCCCGAGTGTCCGCTTCAACCTCGGCCACAGGAGATAAGATCTCCCCCGAAGCAACCTCGGCTGTAGGAGATAAGATCTCTCCCGAGGAAAGCTTGGCTGCAAGAGATAAGATCTGCCCCGAGTGTCCGCTCTAAGCTCGGCTGCAGGAGATAAGATCTCCCCAAGGCAAGCTCGACTGCAAGTGATAAGATCTCCCTCGAGTGCCCACTCTAAGCTCGACTGTAGGAGATAAGATCTCCCCCGAGGAAAGCTCGGCTGTAGGAGATGAGATCTCCCCCAAACTTCGACCTGAACCAGCACGGAGCCCGGAAGAAGACTTCGGTAGTCGCCCTTTCTGCACTCCCTTTCTTCGAGTTTCGAACTCAAAAGTGGGGAGGGGGACTAGTGTTGGGGATAAACCCCGCTCCTACCGAAGTCCGGTTCGATGCCCTGCCTAATGCAACCAGTAGCCGCGGAAGAGCTTCAACGGATGGGTCTCAGTCGAACTCCTGCAGTCGATCGAATTACTTAGTGGTCGAGCTCCTTGGACTCCCAGCAGCCAGGCTTTGATCGAACCCTCAGCATCCGAGCTCCTTCAAATCCGTTCAGTCGGCCGAACTGCTTAGCGTCTGAGCTCCTTGAACTCCAAGCGGTCGGGCTTCAACAAAATCCCCCAGTGCCCGGACTCTTCAATGGTCGTTCCTCGGTCGAACTTCTCAAGCGGCCATCCCTTCAATCGGTCGAGCTCCTCCGAACTCCTTTACGGTCGAGCTACTCCCGAGCTTTTTCTTCAGCCAAACTCTCCTACAAGTCCGAACTCCTCTGGGCGAACTATCGCCATCAGTCTGCAATAGACGACAAGATCGGACGATATGGCCACCACTACTTACGACACCACTCTCTCCGTAACCAACCCCATGCGGCCCATGACCTACCAGTATGGCTGTCACTATCCGCCCGACGATGCCTTCCTCTTCGTACCGAACTCCATGCGGCCTCAATGGCTCTCTGTCAGGCGGTATGGCCGTTACCATCAACTAAGCTCCGCCTATAAAGGACCCTTCAGATACGCTAACTCGAATCTCTAATCTCTCTGATCTCTAAGCTCTTCTCTTCTCCTCCAAGTTTCGGAACTCATTTCGAGCACTCCATTCCTGTTGGCCAGAGCTGACTTGATCGTCGGAGGGTCCAGTCGGAGCCACCCCCCCATCGGCTCCGGATGGGACTTTATTTTGTAGGTTTCCGACGACGATCTCATCAGCCTCCACTCCAGCGGACTCCGGTGATGACCAGTTTCTGCATCAACAATGACGTTGCAGGATAAAGTTTCTATTACTGTAGGAGATTATTTAGAGCAGATTTCAAGTTAGGTAGGTTACAGCATATGACTAAGATGAGATCGAGCGACTTGGTTTGACTATCATGTTTATCCATCCATAAGCAGTCAGGTATTTGCCCCTGGGTATGAGGGCGAGATCATCCAAAAGCTCTTAATATTATGTGAAGGCCGAATATCGAGTTGAGACAGAGATTGTTGAGATTTGGCTCCTCGAATTTGATTCTTAGTAGCGAAGCCCACAACAACTAGACCTAAGATGGAGAAGCATATGGCCCACAGGCACGCGGGGCCTAAATGCATGGGTGTGGCCCAGGATGTGCAACGCTTCTACCGCACGGTCTAGAGAAGGAGATGCGAGGTCCGCCATGCACCCAGGCAACACACGCAGTACCCTTGTGCGAGGCGTGGAACCCTTAGTGGTTTAGGCTTGATTTTATGTGGTCTATCGTGCTGATTGCGCGATTGAATGGTCTAGGGCACATGTAGATTTGATCGAATGGCCAGAGAATTTTTTGAGTCCTAATAGGAGACTAGGACATGATTTTAGGACTTTTAAAAGGGACCTGACAGCCTATGGAGCATGGAGAGCGTAGGATAGCAGCCAAAAAAGTGATCAGAGCTTCAGGAGAGTGGCTGTGAGGTCTTCTTATGAGAGAAGAGAGCTTTGTAAGGAATTTGTGCTTCTTATTGAGAGAGAGGGATTGATGTATGAGAGTTGAAAGGATGTGATCTCTTCTTATATTTATTTTTCTCTCATAGTAAAGCTTGTATGCCCTATGGTGGTAAGCCTTAGACTGATTCATATATTTGATTATATTTTTATGTATTTATTCTTTTTTTTATTACAATATTGATATCATCATTGGAGTTGCGATCTTAGACGAGGATTTGAATTTCACACTCATAAAAGATCCTCCCAGCATTGTTCGCTTTGGCCCATTGCCCTTACGATTTTGCCCTTTAAAAGATGTCTCATATGGGATGGATGATCCCTTTCTATATAAGTCAGAACTTCTTTTGATTCACAATTAATATGGAACTAATAATATCCTCTCTCCTATACCATAACATAGCTTCCCTCCCATGGTCACAAAAGTGGTCTGCTATTTGATGTGCCACTATTGCGGCCAAGTGCTCATGTGGAAGAGGACAAGAGGGAGGGAATTATGACAAATAAGAGAGAGGAGGAAAGTCACAAGATCCACTGTATCATAAGTAATACTTGAGACAGGTCCCTACGCTAATGTTGCTAGTACTGCCAAATTTTTTCTTGTTTTCCAATCCAAACTTCATATTGATATACTAAATTCTATTAACAACCTTCAAACAGCCTACACTAAAACTAGTCTAATTATTTTTTTGGAGGTTAGGATAATCAAAATTTTGCTTAAAACCATATGATGCTCAACTATCTATGAGACAACAAACTCGACAAAAAGATTTAGTAGTAGATGAGAGGATTATGATACTTAAGGCTCTATTTGGAATTGTTGCTGGCGGTAGAGCTTTTAGAGCTTTTGAGAAATAGAATTTTTTTGAAAATAGAATTTTTAGAAAAAAACTATTTGTTATTGGATAACCATATTTATAAAGTGCTATGAAATTTTAGCATATGTTTGGTAACTAAAATAAAAAAAATATTTTTGGTATAATAAATTACAATAAAAGATATTACATGGTATTGTATAATAAAGAATAATATAATATAATATATTAAAATATTAATATATTATATAATATTTTATCATATAATATAATATAATATTATAACATGATATAATATAATGTAATGTAATATAATATAATATAATGAATTATAATCTAATCTAATAATAAATTTTAATATGATAGCTTATATTATATTATTATAACATAATAATACCATAATAGATTATATTATATTTTTTATATAAAAATTATTATATAATTAAAATATTATTATATTATTATATAATATTATTATCATCATATAATGTAATATAATATTTTTAATATAATATAAAATTATATTATACTATAATATAGTATTATTATAATTATAATGTAATAGATAATATAATATAATATAATATAATATAATGAATTATAATCAATTTAATAATATATTATAATAAAATAGATTATACTATATATATAATATAATAATATTATATTATTGTTAATAATAAAATATAATCTATATAATTATATTATTAAATATAATATAATATACTATACTACTATAATATATTATATTATATTTATAGTATAATAATATGATATGATATAAAATATAATTATGAGATTTATTGGTTGGTATTTTAGTCATTGAGAAAATTTTATTTAAATCATAGGCTAGATAGCACTTCTAGAGAAAAGCTATGAAGTAGAGCATTTTTTTATATAAATCTTTTTAGCTTTCTGATAAAATCAAAATATAATTTTTTACCAAACATCATTATATAATTCAAAATACTTTTAGAGAATTAGAAAATATTTTTTGGTATTCTATAAGCTTTATCAAATGACGTCCTAAGTAACTTATTTATTATCATTTACAAAAGCATTGGAAGGTGTCGAACGTGTCAGGGCATGATAATCTACATATCTTGCTCTCTTCTCAAGTGGATGATGCTGGATGTCCTGATCGCAAGATCTACAAAAAAGTTCTGATCAAAGATAGCTCCGATGGGGATCTTCCAATGCTCAAGTCAAAAATCTATTCAATAGAAATGAAGCATGCGCAAGAAAAGAATTCTCATACTTGAGGATCCTATTGAGACTCCTATTTATGGACAGGGGTTGAAGCCATTTGTGAGGTGCTATCCGTAGGTGGTCTTGATTGGATCGGGCGTGACGTGCGATATTGGTGGCTGAAATTTATGAGATAGGGTGGTTAGAGTTTTCTTATCTAAATTATGGCTAGTTATTGCAAGGCATCATACAATTTTGAAAATGGGATGCAGGAATCCCAAAGCAGATTGGATTGAGCTGAGTTCAGGATGACAGGGAGTTAAGTCTAGTTATCTGCAAGGTCGGTGTTAGGAGGGGATCGGTAGTTGTCGAATTTAGATGAGCTTGGAAGCCATTAACAGGGAGATAGGATTTTTTCAAACTTGGATTGTGTTGGAAACTATTGCTGGAGATTGGGAGACCGCGAGATCAGATGGTGCTGAACCTGAAGAAATTGGATACCAGACTCTGAATTCGGATTGCATCGAATCGAAGCAGAGTTAGAGTAGAGTTCGGTGAGCTGTGGGAAGGTCGGTTATTGCTGAACCTGAGGGGCACCGAGTTTGAAGGGAGCTAAACTTGGATGGAATTGGAGAAGGGTTCGGTGGACTACACTCTCAATAGTAGAATTTAGCGGTCATCTAAAGGAATCGGGGTCGGATACCATCGAACCTACCAATAGGGTTCGACGATTAGTAGGCAATTAAAGAAGAGATTTGGTTCAAAATTGTTGCCTTCGATAGAGATGATTTTACGCCCAACATATGCCCCTCTGCTCCCATGTTTAGACTAGATAGGATTCGGGTGAAGGGGGCATTCAAGTTCGAACCTATCGAGGAACGCGGTACTACTCAATTAGTTGAAGCGATGTGCCTTTTTGAGAAAAATGGGTGGATGCATCGCTATAATCATTACGAAAAAAAATATTCTCTTTTAGCATGCCTCAAATTAAATGAGCCACCTGACATTCCTTCGGGTATATCAAATTTTGTTACTTGTTAGCCTCCTGTTGGTCAGGAGGGGGATTTAATATTCTTGCTATAGCGGCTTTCCTGTGCCCCATAAAAGGCACTCTGGCAATTTCTTCCCTTTTTATGCCATCAGTTCTTTCCCAAGTTTCCTTTGAGTTCTTCGATCTTCTCTTCCAATTTCTTCGTCTACTGCTAGCACTCTCCAATCATCCCTTTTGATCATCTTTTTACTTTCTCTCATTGCCTGCATGTCTGCAAGTTGGTCTTCTTCATCCTCTGATTTTAGTTTTCTCTCTTTCTTTTTTTTCTTTTTGTTTTTTTTCCTTCTAAGGATTTTTTCTTCTGGGGCCATTCGTTCCATCTTTTAAGCCTTTTCCTTTCTCTCTTGTTCTTGTAATCGGGAATCATCCTCCTCCTTTTTTATTGATTTCATGGATGATTTCAGTTGTTCAGTTAGGGATTGGACTTCAAAATCTTCTTTGAAAGGAGATTTCGAGGGGTCAAGTTCCAAGCATGGCACTGGGCTAATTTTTATATCGGATATTTTTGCTTCCATTCTAGATACAGATGACCTGAGTTTCATCTGAGCTCAGTTTGGGATCTCTTTTAAGTATGAGCTCGAGTTACCAGGGTCAAGCAGTCACATTTGCACCCCTCTTCTAGGGTGGCTCGGGCTCTACGAAAAAGCATTCCAGGCTGGATTCAAGTTGCCTACCTACTTTTGTTCTCAAGCTCTTTCAATTTATACATATCTTGCTATGTTCAGTGGTTTCGAACTCTTTTCGTTTCATTATAGGTTTTCTAATTGTTTGATTCTTAGCCAAAGTTTGGCCTACCATTTCTCTTTTTCAATCTTTTTATACCATCAAGAAGCATCCCACTATTAAGGATTGGTGGTATGTCTCTTTCCAAAGGGAGACCTCGGGTTTAATGAAGAGAGCTTCTTCCTCAATTCATGGGTGGAAGGAGCAATTTCTATTTATGTCAAGCTCGTCAGTCGAAGATTGGGGCCTTTCTCATTGGGGTTAACCAAAGGGCTTAATATTTCAGATCCCAAGATTAGGAAAAGATGACTTCGTATGTGCTAGAGCTTTGCAGGATACAAAATTTCTTTCTTAAAGCAATTATTATTGGAATAGTCCTTTTACAATTTTGGCCTTAGCCTGACCGACCCTAGAGGTGAGGACCTAGTTCATGGTTAGTTTTTTATCTTCTTTTCTTTATCTAATCTTGCTTTGATTTGTTGTAGAAATGAAGCCTGAAGAGTTGGAGACGCTGAAAAAAGATATGATGAGCAAGAGGAAGGTCTTGAGTTTGGTGGTTGGTCCAAAGAAGGTCAAGGCAGCTGTCGAAATGATACCGGTTTCGACTTTTGCCATGATCGAGGTTGGCCTAGCTTTCCCGGCACACTCTCATTTGTCGATGTCAGTGGCATCCATTTTCGAAACTGGGAGTGATCAGGCGGATAACTCAGTTCGGATCTAAGTCACTCCTGGGGGATTGGGTTTAAGTTCGGCTAGGGAGAAGGCTTCACTAAATGATTGGAAGGTTGTCCGTCACATAATCGAACAAGGCATTCTCTCAGTCGAGCTTGAAAAGATTGAGGGGTTGAGTCTCTTCAATCAATAAAAGGAAGCCTTCACCTCGATCCTTAAGGTAGGTTCAGAAAAACTCTTCTCTCTTCTTCCTCTCTTTTTCTTACTGATCTTGTTCTTTTCTTTTCTTCCGCGTGTAGCTGAGCCATTATACGATGGTTTTTGCAAACACGGTCAGGGTTGCCTGGTCAGAATTGGCCGAAGTTCGCAAGAGGGCCGATGCTAAAATAGGGCATCTAAAAGAGGTGCTTGCAAGGATGGAAGCCGAGAAGGCGAAGGCTGAGGCAATGAGGTAGTAGAGAAGAAAATGAGGGAAGCAGTGGCGGCCAAGGTCATGGAGATAGAAAAAAAAGTCAAGGATCGGATTGCCAAGGCTGGACAGCTCACTTTTGAAGCTTTCAAAGCTTCTCCCAAATTCATCAAGATTAAGGTTGAGTTTGGAGGGGAGGCTTTTGTGGTGCAAAGGATCACCAAGCATCATCCAAAATGGGATGTCTCCTTCTTGGATAATGAAGAAGAGGCGGAAAATCTGGCTTCAGGGACCAAAGTTCCATTAGCTACAGAACCTCCTCTTGGGTTGGTGGCAGATGAGGTACCTACTCCTATCGTATTTGAAGTCCAACCATAGTTGCTGCTACCACCACCAATGGTCAAAAAGTTCGGTCGGTTTATCGCCAGCACTCTGAGTTCTCCAGTCACCCCCCAATCCAAGATCGGGAAGGCTTAATCCTTGTACTTTTTCTTTATCTTTTTTGTTGAAGAAAAAAAGCTTTTATTATCAATAAAATGAAATTGACTTTATCTCGCACTAATTTTTAATTACTAATTCTTGGATGTAAGTTTTTCGAGCAGTTGGATCTTTGTCAATATTGCGGTCGTCCTCCTGTTTACTTCCATGCCGATCTTTTATCTCATATTGTACCGATCAAGGTTCGTCTTGAAACGCTCGAAAAAAGAGGTAGGTCGGGTAAAGAAGAAAGCCACCGGGGCCGAACAAAAACTTTCAAAGATGAAGAAGAGCTTCGATGCAGCCTCAATAGAAATCAAGCATTTAAGGTTGGCATTCTGGCCGATCACCCAAGCACACATTACCAAGAGGAATCGGCTAGCTGAAAGATGCAAAAGATTGGTAAAGCTTGTCGAGGAAAAGACTTGGGACTCTGCATTAAAGGTAGCTCGGTTCTGGAATGAATTTCATTCGGCGTGAGAGAAAATTTTGGCTTTGGAGCAATATATCGATTCCAATAAGACCGTCGAAAAGGCCACATAGGGAGTTGCCAAGAAGGTCACCCGACTTCGGAACTAATTATGCTCTGTCGAAGAGTGAATTGCCAACCTTCGGCACCGATCTGATGAGAAAAGAAACATTCCAACCAAAATGAGACAAGCACCGGGTACTAGAAAATCAAATATTGACCAAGATGATAGTGAGCTAATGTCGGTTTAGAATGTTGCCGGTAGTCTTTCTAAAATTTTGAACAGAGATAGAGCCGAATTGACCTGACTCCACATTGACTTGGTGATGAGTGAAGTAGCTAGTAAAGAATCCAAGGTCGAGTTGGCTCGACTTCGCACTGACTTGGCGAAGAGTGTGGCGGTCGATAAGGAATCCAAAAAGATTATCAAACAAGTAGAGAAGTTACTGCTCATGATTCAACGCACTACGACTCTTGATATCAGCTATGATGCATAAGGTCGTGTTTGAAGAATGTGGACATTTGGTTGGACGGCTTTTTCCCGAAGTCGACCTATCTCTGCATGAGGTTTCAAGTTTGGAGCGAGTTGTGTTGGATATCATTCCATTAAGGTCATTACCGCCTAGGATAGCTCAGAATACTTATCAAACTTCTTATATATTTTTTAAAATTGCCTCTATGAGGTCACTGTAACCCAGATTTGTACTTCAACAATAAGATATATTTTTCAAATTCTTTCGAGTTCAGAGAACATCCGAAGTCATCTCCATATAGGACGATATTAAGTGTACTTCGATGTGGTGCGAACTTAGATCTCTTAGGAGCTTCCCGATCTTGTTCTTTCCGATCTTTCTTATTTAGGAATGGAAGTTTTTCATTCAACCTTGTTTAAGGTTCCTCCTCAATCTCTTTCATTTAAGAATGAGGGTCCTCTGTTCGACCTTATTTAAGAATAAGATTTTTTTCTTCATCTCCATCGTTTAAGAATAAGAGTTTCCGTCCAACCTTGTTTAAGGACTATGTTTTTCTTCATCTCCTTTATTTAAGAATAAGAGTTCACCATTTGATATTGTTTAAGAACAAGATTTTTTCTTCATCTTTCTCATTTAAGAACGAGGGTTCTCCGTCCGACCTTATTTAAGAATAAGATTTTTCTCCATCTCTCTCATTTAAGAATGAGGGTTCACCGTCTAACCTTGTTTAAGAACAAGATTTTTCTCCATCTCCCTTATTTAAGAATGAGGGTTCTTCCTTTAGATCACATCTTACTGGATGATTGAGATCAGATTATAAGCGTTATGCATGGCTGCTTGTAAATTGCTTTTAAACAAAGAATCATCATTTGAAAATGGAGCCTTTTGTATTAAGTCGAAGTCATTGATAGTACATCCATAAATTTTCAGCATTCCAAGATCGAAGTAGAGAGGTTATATCGAGCTATTTCACCCAGTAGGTATTAGGTCTGATAATCTCTCCCACCTCACAAGAACCTTCCTAATTCGGCGATAACTTATCTTGCCTGATTGGTTGGGATATCTCTGCTCGACATAACACTAAATCTCTAGCACTGAAGATCTTGCCTTTGACTTGAGAGTTATAATACCGAGCCACTCTATGCTGATATGCTGTCATTCTGATCCAAGTTTTTTCTCGAGCTTCTTTCAGTAGGTCAAACTGGCTGACACTAACTGCCGCCACTGGTGGTGATGGAGGTGGGACCCTCAGTTGTTGGGCTTGAGACTAATGATTGATTGGATTCTTTACCGATTGGGAGATGGTGGCGTTAGAATGTCGAGAGGATGTTCTTTTGGATGGCATTGTTCCTTTCGATCCTCATCGGAGTGGCTAGAGTGGACGATGCTCGATGTTCCGGTGGAAAGACCTACAAAAAAGTTCTGACTAGAGATGGCTCCGATGGAGATCCTCTAATGCTCAAGTTAAAAATCCATTCAACTAAAATGGAGCACATGAGAGGGAAGAATTCTCATACCTGAGGATTCATTGAGATTCCTATTTATGGATAGGGGTTGGAGTTGTTCGTGGAGCACTATCCATGGGTGGTCCTGATCGGATTTAGTGCGACGTGCGATGTTTGTGGCCAAAATTTATGGGATAGGGCGGTTAGAGTTTCCTTATCTAAATCATGGCCAGCTGTCATGAGGTAATCGTGCAAATTTGAAAATGAGATGTGGAAATCTCAGAGCAGATCAGGTTGAGCCAAGTTTAGGATGACAAGAAGTTGAGTCCGATTATTTGCAAGGTTGGCATCAGGAGGGGATTGGTAGTTGCTGAATTTGGGTGAGCTTGGAAGCCATCAATAATGAGATAGGATTTTTCTGAACTTGGATTGCATTGGAAGCGATCACAGAGATCGAGAGACTGTAAGATCAGTAGGTGTTGAACCTAAAGAAATTGGATACCGAACTCTAAACTCGGACTGCATCAAATTGAAGAGGAGTTAGAGTAGAGTTCAGCAGGCTATGGGATCGGATAAATACGAATCTAAAAGGAGGAAGACCACAGATGGTAAAGTTGGTTATTATTGAACCTAGGGGACACTGAGTTTGAAGGGAGCTAAACTTGGATGGAACTGGAGTAGGATTCGGTGGATTGCGCTCTCAACAGCAAAATTTGGCAGTCATTTGAAGAAATCGGGTTCAGCTACCACTGAACCTACCAATAGTATTCGGCAGTTAGCAGGCAGCTGAAAAAGAGATTTGGTTCAAAATTGCTATCTTCAATAGGGATAATTTTGTCTCCAATAGGTAAAATAGATAAAGATTTGAATACAATTTAGTATCAAATTGAAAAATGAAATGATGAGCTACATAAGGCAATTCAGCAATGTTGAGAGCTTCAACAAATTTTTGATGAAATGAGAGCTTCAATAAGTTATTTGGGGAGACAATTCTACCCAAACAGATATAGCCCAACTGATGCGGGATAGTCTAAAAAAAAAAGAAAAGACCAAGCTTCCTTTCATTTGTCAATAATAAATCACGTCCAGCCATGGCATATTATTTCTAGAACAGACAGTATAGTTGTCTATACTCTGCTCAGGAGGCGTGACTGATTGACACGGGACTAAAGCATGATCAATCTAAATGATGCTGATGAATGTCATTTTAGAGATCAGTAAATAACTAGCAATAATAAAATAAATAGATAAATAGCAGAAATTAAACATACTCATGAATAATTATAAAAAAATATAAATAGAATGAAGGATAGCAAGAAAATAAGCCTGCAAGAAAATTCAAAAAAAAAGATAAGAAGAATCTGGATCGTGGTAGTTAAGAAACTACCCTGATTAAGGCTCTTAATCTTTTCACCAAGCAGATCTATCAATAAAGAACTGAGTCTTTACCAACATCAGATCTAAAAAAAATAAGTAAAAATTAAAGATCAGTTGAGAAGAAATGAAGGTCCTTGTCAATATTTGATCTGTAGAATAATAGATCACTCTTTCTCTTTCTGCATGATAGATAAAAATCTTGGAGGAGACAGGTTTTCTTTTAGTGAAATAGGCTTATGTAGATAGATGGTGAAGACGAATCGAGGTCGTAGGAACACTGAATCTCAAAAAAAATAAAGGTTAAAGAGATAGAAAAAGGTGGGCCTCACACCCTCCTCGCGTGGGGTGATTTTGGATCTCACATCCTCTTCCTTTCGAAGCAACCAACACAAGTATTTGTAGAAATTGTAAAGTAATTTATTCATTCATTATCTCATTCATGAAAGATACATGGATTTATTTAAGATCCTAGGGGTCCTATTTCTTTAGGAATCCTATTTTCTTTACAAGAAAAAAATCAACCATCCCAACAAAAAAGTAAAACATTATGTATGGTTTCCAAATACAATAATATATCATATCTATCTTTTATGAACCATAGGGAAGAAATTAGTCTTTTAACAAAATAAGTAAGAAATCAAGAACTCTTAAGAAATCCTAGGAAAGAAAAGGAACTCCATGTGGGTGCTTGATGCCTGGCACAACTTGGCATGAGGATCCTTGGGCATGGCACATACTAGCGTGTGTATTTTCTTCCTGGGCGTGTGGAGAGTGGTGGCTCCGAAAATGACGTGGACCAAACTTGCTTCTATATGATGGTCTCTTTTCAAATAAGGCTCAATCCAAAATAAACCCAAGTATAGTCCTATGGATCCAAAATTAAATGCATCAAAAGAATTAATTGATTAAATCAAAAGGACTAGAACAAAATAACTGAAGTAGAGTTATTCTGATATGGCTTCTCAAATCTAATTTGAATTTAAATTATATTGCCGACTTCTGGTGGCTCTGGTGTCCGCACCAATTCTCTCGGGATGGGGAGAACTCGATCCTGTCGAGTGGGGGTTGATTCTGCTCTAGTAATGCTCAAGCAAATTGGGATCAATACGCTGCAGCTTTTCTCAAGTGATTCAGGTATCCTCAAACTTCGGTCAACCTTGCCATCTAACTAAGTACCGTTGATAGCCTCGACTTCGGATGGAGATGATCTGCTCATCCAAAATTCTCTCAATCTGATCATGCTTTGACATTTTGGCTGGTGGACATTCAGAAATATGCTCTCTCTCAAAGGTTGGTTTAGGCTCAAATGGCTCACTAGGTATCCAAGTTGGTTCTTTATAGGCAATGAGATCTACAATGTTAAAAGTAGAGCTAATACCAAAATCAGAAGGTAAGTCCACAATATATGCATTTGGTCCGATCTTCTTTAAAATCTTAAATGGATCTGCTCCTCGAGCATGTAACTTCTTGACGATTCCTGATGGGAATCGTTCAGACCTCATTCGAACCATCACATAGTCTTCTTCCGCAAACTCTTGGACACGTCGATGAGAATTTGCATTCTGTTTATAAACTTTATTACTAATACTAATTTTTTTACTGATCTCTTTATGTAAACTCTTGATATGCTGTGCAAATGATTTTGCAGATTCAAAAATTCTAGCATGCATGGATAGTGGGATAAGGTCTATTGATTTTTTAGATTGATATCCATGAACTACTTCAAAAGGACTCATGCCAATGGACTTATTAACAGAGCTATTATATGCAAATTCAGCTCGGGGCAATAAAAGATCCCAGTTACCCATACGTTCCCCAATCAAGCAACATAATAAATTTCTAAGACTCCTATTGACCACTTCAGTCTGACCATTTATTTGTGGGTGAAAGGTAGAAGAAAATTTCAATTTTATGCCTAGAAGGTGCTATAGAATTTTTCAAAAGTAGCTCATGAATCTAATATCCCTATCAGACATAATGATTTTGGATAATCCATGTAATTTAACAATCTCATCAACATATATTCTTGCAACTTTCGAAGCATCCGACGTTTGGCAACAGGGCAAAAAATGAGTCATTTTTGAAAATCTATCTACAACCACTAGAACTGAATCATGCTTCCTAACTGTCTTAGGTAAGCCTAGAATAAAATCCATGCTAACATCTTGCCAAGGATGGTCTGGTACAGGTAAGGGTGTGTATAGGCCTGTGTTTTATTTTCTTTGCTTGGCCACGGCATACGTTCTACACTGGACAATAATTCGAGCAACATCTCTTTTCAGGCTTGGCCAAAAGAACTAAACTTCTATCAATTCTATGGTTATATTTCTACCAAAGTGTCCAACTAATCCTCCAGCGTGTAGTTCCCAAACTAAAAAATCTCTTAAAGATGTACGAGGAATACACAGTCTAGCTCCTCTAAACAAGTAACCATCCTGAAGGATATATTCACTGTATTCTCTAGATGGTCCTTTTTGTAAAATAGTAAGTATGCTGCCAAAATCTGGATACTCCTCATAATCTTCTTTAATCTTATCAAAACTAACAACCTCTACACTAATGGTGGACAACAAAGTATGACGACGACTTAGGGCATCAGCAGCATGATTCTCTATATCCGTATGGTGTTTCAAAATAAAAGTATAGGCTTGCAAAAACTCGACCCACCTACCATGTCTATGATTTATTTTTTTCTAAAAATTCAGAAATCAAAGGGCTTTATGATCTGAGTATAAAATAAATTTTTACGGTAGTAGGTAATGTCTCCAGTATCTTAGGGCTTGGACTACCGCATAAAACTTCTTGTCATAGGTAGAATACTTTAGTTTAGAATTGTTAAGTTTCTCATTAAAATATGCTATAAGATGACCTTCTTAACTAAGGATACCACCAATCCCAACTCCTAATGCATCGCATGCTACTTCAAAAATTTTGAAAAAATCAAGTAAACGTAGGATTGGGGCGTGGGTCATTTTGTCCTTAATGTTTAGGAAGGCTCTATTGGCTGCTTTAGTCCATTCAAAATCTTTCTTTCTAATACAGTCAGTGATGGGAGCGGCTATGGTGCTAAACCCTTTTATGAACCTATGATAAAATATTGCTAATCCATGAAAACTTCACACGTCATGCATACTCTTGGGTACCGACCACTCAACTATTGCTTTGATCTTTTTAGGATCGACAGACATACCATCGGAGGTAACAATAAAATCTAAGAAGTTGACACGGTTTATCATGAAAGCATATTTCTTAGAATTGGCATACCGACTTTCTATTCTAAGGACTTGGCAGACTTTTCGGAGATGATCCAGATGGTCCTCCCTAGTTCGACTATAGATCAAAATGTCATCAAAGTACATGACTACAAACACTCCTATAAACAGTCATAGTACTTGTGTCATCAATCTCATGAAAGTACTAGGGGCATTGGATAATCCAAATGGCATCATTATCCACTCATATAAACCATCTTTCATCTTAAGAGCAATTTTCCACTCATCTTTCAGTCTAATCCTTAGGTGGGGAAGGATTGATCGTGATCTTCTTATCCTTATGAGTAAAACTACAGAAGTTGGTTCGACCATAAATCATAACATCATTGTCAAACAGCCAAGGCCGACCTAATATGATACTTTCGACTTTCATGGATAAGACATCGCACCAAACATGATCCTGATAAGAATGGAGTTGGATGGGGATACGACATTCAAATTTGATAAAAATAAAGGAAGAATCTATCCAAGACACACGGTATGGACTGGGATGATTTACAGGAGCTAATCCTAATCGCTTAACCATGTCGGTGGAGATGGCGTTGATACAACTACCACTATCAATGATCATCTTATAAATTTTATCACTAAATTTTATGAAGGTATGAAAAATAGAAGTCCTACATCAGTCTTCACTCTCCTTAGTCTGTGCTAGAATATACCTAACGACTCCAAGCCTAAGGTCTGACTCCGGTGCAATAAAATTAAGGATTTTTTTAATACTCTCAAACTGATCAGCTAAGTCTGGATCAGCTTCACAAACTTTCTCCTCAATATTTTTTAGAGTTTTCTCTTCTAATTCTTCCATAAATAATGATTGGTTGAGACATTGTGCAGCAAAATGATCGTAACCATGGCACTTGAAGCAGTGGGATCGAGAACTACTTTTCTTAGATAACTCTCCTACAACTCTTTTTTCTTTATCTTCTTTTCTCATAATAGGATTTATAGGTGAAGGTCCATTATTAGGAGTCTGGGTAGTATTGGATCTCAATCCAGAAAGGGTTACTCGACTATGTTCAAGATGATAGATGGTTGAATATCTAAAAAATCTCTCAAAGTCTAGGGCAAGTTGATAAGCTTGTTCTAACGTAGTTACCTCTAGCATAAAGAGCTCACGCTGGATATCTTCTTATAATCCAGCTCTAAATCTAGATAAGATAATAATCCTATCTTCAGTTACTCTACATCTTATGAGGTACTCATCAAATCTTGTGATGTACTCTATGACTGATCTATTTTCTTGAGTAAGTCTCTACCACTGATCTAAAAATCTTTGTTGGTAGGAGGTGGGGAGGTATTTTTCTTTGAGTTTCTCCTTCATTTCATCCTATCGGATCTTGTCTTCTCTGATTAAGAAGATGTTCAACACTTTTTCAATAAAGTCAGGCTTCATCCTGCGAACTGGTTATGATGGAGGTATGCTAACCAACTTCATCCTAGCAAACCTAGGTTCAGGTTATCTCTAACTCTTCTTACTTCAGACATTTCGTACCATCCAAAATAGTGGTCCATATTCAATTTTCAATCTAGGTACTCTCTCGGATCTAGATAACCATCAAAACTTTGGGCTTCGATCTTCACATTCCTAAGGACATGCTCATCCTGGTCGAACTGGTTATGATGGAGGTATGCTGCTATAGGTCGATTTAGGTCGAGGTTCCTTCTTCTCTGTCCTATAGATAGTTGGAAAGACTCAGGTTCAGGTTATCTTTGCCTAACTTCTTCTAGTACTATTATTCTTTCACTCATGGTTTTCATAAAATCTTTCATGTCATCAAACTTCTCGATTAGGACATTAATGATGGCTGTTGTATTGGGATCCATGTTGGTAATAGGTGGGAAAGTAAGACGTTGGTACTAGGTACCTGATCTAGTGGTCATGCAAGTCCAGGATGCAGAAATAAGATGCAGTAAAAAAGAAAAAAAATATTAAAAAGTAAATTATGAAATTTAAATTATAAAAATTTAACTTGCAGAATTTAAACTAAAGTCCTAACCAACCTGGCTCTGATACCAAATTGATGCGGGACAACCTAAAAAAAAAAAAGAAAAGACCAAGCTTTCTTTCGTTCATCAATAATAAATCATGTCCGACCGTGGCACATTATTTTTAGGATAGACAGTATAGTTGCCTATACTCTGCTTAGGAGGCGTGACTGATTGGCACAGGACCAAAGCACGATCAATCTAAATGATGCTGATGGATGTTATTTTAGAGATCAGTAAATAACTAGCAATAATAAAGTAAATACATAGATAGCAGAAATTAAACATGCTCATGAATAATTATAAAAAAAAAAATATAAATGAAATGAAGGATAGCAAGAAATTAAGTTTGCAAGAAAATTCAAAAAAAAAAGATAAGAAGAATCCAGATCGTGGTAGTTAAGAAATTACCCTAATTAGAGCTCTTAATCTTTTAACCAAGTAGATCTATCGATAAAGAACTGGGTCTTTACCAACATCAGATCTAAAAAAAATAAGTAAAAATCAAAGATCAGTTGAGAAGAAACGAAGGTCCTTGTTAATATTTGATCTATAGAATAATAGATCACTCTTTCTCTTTCTATATGATAAATAAAAATCTTGGAGGAGACAGATCTTCTTTTGGTGGAATAGGCTTATGTAGGTAGATGGTGAAGATGAATCGGGATCGTAGGAATACTGAATCTCAAAAAAATGAAGGTTAAAGAGATAGAAAAAGGTGAGCCTCGCACCCTCCTCTCATGGGACGATTTTGGGTCTCACACCCTCTCCCTCTCGGAGCGACCAACACAAGTATTTATGAAAATTGTAGATTTATTCATTCATTGTCTCATTCATGAAAGATACATGGATTTATATAGGACCCTAGGGGTCCTATTTCTTTAGGAATCCTATTCTCTTTATAAGAAAAAAATCAACCCTTCCAACAAAAAAGTAAAATATTATGTATAATTTTCAAATACAATAATATATCATATCTATCTTTTATGGAACCATAGGGAAGAAATCAATCTTTTAATAAAATAAGTAAGAAATCAAGAACTCTTAAGAAATCTTAAGGAAGAAAAAAAACTCCATGTGGGTGCTTGATGCCTGGCACAACTTGGCATGAGGATCCTTGGGCATGGCACATGCTGGCATGTGTATTTTCTTCCTGAGCGAGTGGAGGGTGGTGGCTTTAAAGATGACGTGGATCAAGCTTGCTTCTTTATGATGGTCTCTTTTCAAATAAAACTCAATCCAAAATAAACCCAAGTATGGTCCTATGGATCCAAAACTAAATGCATCAAAAGTTTAAATCAAAAGGACTAGAACAAAATAACTGAAGTATAATTATTCTGATATGGCTTCTTTAATCTAAATTGAATCTAAATTATATTGCCAACTTCTATTGGCTTTGGTGTCCGCACCACTAACCCTACACAACAACTCCATGGGTGGAGTAACTACTAGCAACTCTGAATGATGGACTATGACTTATCAGGTCATTGTTATGCTCCCTTGATAAATGTTGTACTGTTTTATTTCAATTTGTAATTCCAACAATTAAGAAAGGTTTACAGATTGTTATGAACAGAGATTCTTGAGATGGGTTTGCACAAACTGTAGACACATCCATCGCCTCCATTCCCTTTTTTTCTCTCATTGTTTCCTCCCTTTGAACTCTACATCCTCACCCCCACCCCCTCTTTTCTCTCCTCCTTTCTTTCCATATCTCACTTAGGCTACCAATCATCACCACACTCATTCACACCATCGCTGCCAGTTGCTGCCTACCCACCACCATGGAGTCCCACCACTGCTTCACTTCCTTGAGTTGTATCTTTCATACGAAAGAATGATTGATTTTCTTTCGTGACCTCAACCATTGGATTGCGTTTTACACATCTTTCAAAACACGATGTGAACTTCGTGATCTATATTGCAAATGGATGAAAGAGGTTCGTCACACTTTAAAAGATATGCAAAATGCAATCCAATAGTTGAGCTCACAAAAAAATACTAATTATACTTTCGCACAAAAATACAGACCCCATGCCATATCATGCCACAAGGTCCCACTATCATCTCATTATTTTACTGGATCCCCACTGAGCCTGTTCATGGGCCAAGCAGCTGAAGCCTTTTGGACTGGACAAGGCCATAGATTGTAGGCTCAAAGGCCAGCCCAGCATTGAAAAATTGGCCCATTTAAGGTTTATTTGGATGATTGGGCTCAAAATCCCACGTCATGGGTTTGAGTCATGGGTTGAGCCAATACAACAATCTAAATGAAGCCTAGCCCAGCTTATTTTTATAGAAACCTGTAGTAATGGCCTTTTTTTCCTCCCTATTGGATTTGAGCTAACCCACTTTAAAAGCCTCTAGCTATTTGTGAATACAAGCCAAGTCTATACTTATTTTTCTCTTTTTAGTTGTGCTGGCCCAACCTATAAATCCCATTGGGATTTTGGGCCCAAACATATAAACATGCTCTTAGTAAATGGATGGGCCTCCGATTTGGTGATTAAATCTAGCTAACCTATTTTTTTTTTTTTCTCATGTTATTTGTTTATTTTAATATATTTGTAGACTTAAGTAATAATTACTGTTGTTACGTGAACTTAATGGAATAATAGATATGTTATAGATTGTTGGCTATGTTTAGTTATTCATATTTAAAATTTTTAAAATATTTTAATTATTTTTATTTTAAAAAAATAGTAATAAAGCCTAAAGCATGAGTAAGGTTTGAGCTTGGACTTGGTAGGTAAGCCAAAAGGTTGAGGCATGATTGAGCCTAAGTAAATTGTATTGATCTTTGGGCAAAGCCCAACCTGATTCAATCGATGAGCATGTTTAATCCCCACCACCGCCATAATATCCTTGGAAGCTATTATGCCATCCATTTGCCATTATCTAGCAATATTCCATTTTTGCACCTTTCATCTCTTTCATACTCCTTACTCCCTTTTTTCCATCCTCATCTGATCCTAATATTGGGTAAATGAGCAGCTACACTCACTTGCAAGAATATTTGAATCGATATGATAAATCTATTTATATAAGATCTATCAAAGTGGCATCAAGGCTTATACTGATCGACGACCGACTCGATACGGTATCTATATGTATCAAACCAAAGCCAAGTTATACCTAACTAGAGGGAGTAAGATGGAGAGAGAGGGGGGGAGAGATAGGGAGATAGAGGGGCTGATGAAGAGGACGGAGAGGGAGGAACAGAGAGAGGGACAAAGAAGAGAAGAGAGAGATAGGGTTTAACTTAGCCTCAATCGGCATTGTTCAACATGGAAGGGAGGGAGAGAGAAATAAAAAGCTAGTGATAGAGAAGAAAGCAAGCGTTCTCTAAACTCTTTGGCTAAATGAGGGGGTAGGAGGTTATAGGCTAAACCAACTCATCATGCCATCTCGATTTAATGTCAATTCAATTTAGGTTTGCTCATTAGCTTCGAGGCATATGTATCACCTCTTGATATTTGATGTTGAGTAGAATTGAACCAATACAACCAGACCTATTTCCATGTCCACTAGTAACATATCAAGATATGGTGACAATTTGTTAGTACTTGTGACTATCCTTAAGAATTTTTCCTTTTGCATCATATTTTAACAAACGATGGATGTACAGACCATCGATGAAGAAAATTTTGTATTTCTGTGAATGACCTTGTTCTAATTGATGAGAGACAAAATGGATGCTGAGCCACATGGAGAATCACTAAGGATGTAAACCACAATACCTCCACACCATTATAGAGCAATTTAAAAAAAAATATTTTGATAATTTTTCTTTTGAAATGAGAACTTGCCAAGAGATACAAATGTAGGCTATTTAACATGATCATTTTCCTAATACAATGTTCCATACAAATAGAGAATACGATAAGCACATTGTGAATGAAGTGAAAAATGTTGTTTTGTTAAACATTATTTGATATGACACATATGGGTGATGCTTCTAAAAAAATTAATAATTAATACCTACGGCACATAATATTTGATTGTGTGAATTTATGAAATAAAGAGGTTCTATGACACACAATTAGTGTTACACAAACGAGACTGATGAGGTGATTCAAATTGCAAGCAAGCTAAGAAGAATAATAAGCAATTATTAATGAACGGCATTAACGAATGGCATTATAAAAGCCCTCCCAACAGAATCATACTCGAAAGAGATAATGGAAAGTTGTTAATTGCTGCCGAAAAACAATTAACTCTTTGAATCTCATTGTCAATACGAACTGATGGTAGGCTATAAGCTATTAGATTAAGGACATATTTGGTCTGGGAGAGCTAGAATCTGGAATGAGAATGGAACCGAGTGACTCTCATTCATGCCATTTAGTGGGGGGTGGGTGAGAAGAATGGGATGCTCCAATTCCGCAAAATTCAATCCCTACTCTTTATAATATTCAAATTCTATTTCGGTTCTGATTTTAATTTTGATCACCAACCAAACAAAACATGTTGTAGGATATCATCATTTCAATTTCTATTCTAATCTATTGAATTTTAATTCTGATTTCAGTCACGAACCAAATGTGCTTTGCGTCTTAGAAGAGAAGCCAATAGAGTTCAAGGAAACTACATTTCTTTTGTGACTTACCTCAACAACAAGTCAACTTTAGTTGTGAACGGAAGGCACATGGTTGCTGCCAATTGACCGGTGCCAAGTCATGATCAATTTAGACGTAGATTTTGAAACACCGGTACCTATGCCATATAAACTAGAGTTCAAAGAAATTGGTGGTTTGCAGTTCACCGTTAGTAGAGAATTTTGTTCCACTTGGCAAGATTCTGAGTATATTATTTTAGGACTTTTCTTTTGCATTTCTAGCTGGACTCTAGGGAATCCCCATAGGTTCCTTTTATGTAAGGCCCTAGATTTTTATGAATACCTCCTCATATATAGTTCTCTTCATCATTAAAAGCCCTAATAAAATTCTCGTGAGATTGTTCTCAATTTTCTTGAGTGGTGAGAGGCACGATTTAGGGAAAGACTTTGGAGGGAGGCTGACGTTCTTCTACGGAAACTGAGGTGCGGAAAGCCGAAGGGAGGACGCGAAGACTTCTGGTTACTTTTCAAGTTCCTTTTCCGCTTCTAGTCAATTTTGCCTTCTAATTTATTTATTTTTGGCTTTTAGTTTTACTTTGAATCTAATTTCTGTTGCATTAGTCTAGTCTCATGTGGGATAAGGAATCCTATAATGCCCTTGTCTGTAATACAAAGTACAAGGTTAGAAAAGGAGAACATGAAACTAGTGAGTTGCAACTATAGGGGTTAAAGCAACCATAAACAAGTTGAGATTATATTCCATTGCAGTGATGAAGACCAAAATTTATATGTGATGATCTGAAATACACAAGCTAAGAGAATCTCCATATAAATTTTCAGCGAAATATATCAAAGGTCCTGCATAATGAAGGATGTAAACCTTGATAGTAACTATAGGCAAAAATTTATCTGCCAATCTATCTCCAGCCAAAAAATGGGATTGGACTGCTAGCCATGTTGAGCGCAAGAATGCCTGGAACAACATTAGGTGTCGACCATACGAACTCTATGTTTTCTAGCGCAAGTAAAGCTTTAATTATCGCCAGCTTGCCTAATGGAAAATGTACATTCTCCATTGATTTATCAATCTTGCCAAGAATTAAACCCAATAAACAAGAAGCTACATGTCACTTAACTCTATAATTTGACATAATAGTCGTTATTATTTTTTTGTAATCTATGCTTGAGACAAGGAGGGCAATTATTAAAAATTTTAGGCCCATGGGATAACCATTGATCAAAATAGACTCCTTGAAACTTCTTGATTTAGGTTAAGGTTTGATAAAAGTATGTGATTATTCAGATTTGTTTGCTCCCCATCATATGCTAAATTAGAATATAATTTTGATTTTTATTGACCTAACATGATCTTGATCTAGGCTTGATCTAAATGTGATTGTTTACTTAGTATATAATGAATTACCTTTTTATATTCCTCACATTTTTCTAGAACTTATTAATTATATTTTTAATATCATATCATGGTAAATAATTTTGAGTATACAAAAGATCTAGCTTTATGTATAACAAAATTTGCTTGATATATACATCCACTCCCAGTTTATGGTAAATTAACCTAGCCCGACCCATATGTAGTCCCACTTAGACCGAATCTTACCTGACCTATATCTAACCTTATCATTTAGGTGCCTAAGGTTTGGTTGTAAGATCTAATAAACTCCCATAAGTGGTTTAGGTTTGGAATAAAAGTTAAGAGGGATCCGAAGTGGAGATGAACAGATAGCATATATGGTATGACCATGGCTTGCTATTGCTAATGCATTTGAAATACTACATCATTGTAGAGGATGTAATGTCTAATACCGTCGAATATCCTCATGGAGAGAAGAATTGACTAAGAGAATTGACATGCTTATCTAGAGGCTTGGAGTCTACCTTAGAGTGGCTCTCTTCCTGTGGAAGGTTGCTTGGGGTTGGATCCCATTCAAAGGGGTATTAAGTAGAAGGAGGATAAATGTTTCCTAGAGTTGTGATTGTGTTGTCCTTTCGAGGAGGAATTGATTGCGCATGTCCTCTTCCAATACTCAAGGATGGTCTAGATGTGGAAGGTTTTTAACACTCCCATGGATCTTATTCAGACTACATCACTGAAAAAGCCCTTGATTATCTGAATGGGTGTATGAGCAAAGCATTGTCTAATATCTAAGGTATCTAGACTATATATATAGCCCACCATATTTAGCTAGCTAGGAATGTCCGGATCTTTGAGAGTAATAGTCAGCCATCAATATTCATTTTGGAGAGGAAACTTTGTAGGTAGCTAAAATTAGCCATCTATGTATCATTGGAGAGCTTATGATAGTAAGGGATACCTAGAGACTCCTCGGCACTAGTTATGACTTGGATGACCTTCATCGCTTGGGAGCCCCTACCTCCTAACTTACTTAGGATCAACTTCCATGATAGTTGTTGAAATGTAAATATAAGAATCTATAAGTTTCGGATTACCTTACATCAAAATCGAGCTAGATTTTCTTTCCGTAAGCCGGATTATAGTCAAACTATAACTCCTAGGTTAGAAATACAATCACAAGATAGAATGTACTTGATTTTCACAACCCAAATGCCTCCAAGATAAATTTTTTGTTTTGAGAGAGTTTTTTTTTCAATACTTCTATTAGAGAGTAAGAGAAAGTCATCAAAACTATATTTTTCTGCCATCTCAAGATACTTTTCAGCTATTATAGTTATGGAAAGTACCAAAGTAACTTCCAAAAATTGCATTTCAGAGCTGAGTCAGATTTTGCCCATATGGCAATCCAAACCTATATTTAAAGACCAACATCTCCCACTCATACATGATGGATAAAATATTAATCTCAACTCGATAATTTTATATAGGCAAATGAGTCGTATGATCCACAAGCACATCTGTGAATCTAACCATGTTCCTATTAGAGATACATGGCGACGTAAATCAGAAATCAAGAACAACATCAAATAATTCCATATCTCATCGTGCCCTAGACATATTTGGTTACGTCAAGAATCAAGCATACTCAATCCCTTAAAAGTTATACTTGATCTCTTTTCTCTCTCAAAAAAAAAAAGTATTCACAATTATGTTTGATTTCCAATGAATTGATATAACTGGTCGACAGGTCAATGCACATATATAATGTAATCCAAAATTTTTTTCCTATTGTACTAATATCCATCAGATTCAAACTAATTGCTTTTCTAAACATGCTCCATAAGCTATATTATTTAATCACCATTGAAAGCATGCTAAAGTAGCAAATATTAGCTCGTCGGATCTGAATATAGTCAAAAATTTCTAAGGGCACCAATGAGGCTTTATTAATAATTAAGCCTTGAGGAATTCACATAATAAGAAAGTAGGAATTCATTGAATTCAATCTTTAATAATTCTCACTTTTCTCATATGTTGCATATGCACATGCGGTATGAAACACTTGCTATGGTAGACTTTTTTCTTTAAGAAGTGTATATTAAGTCTTATAACAACACCATACAAATTTTGATCCATATGTTTTCTTCACATCTACCTAAAGATCTCTCTAAGCCCAGCTATCAATATATCTCTTAGAGAACTCATATATGGCATTATATAACTTCCCGGCTTACGTGATTGTGGGATCATCATCAAGGCGACATATTTATTAGATGTATGCTTTCATACTCTCTCAATTACATATTTTTGGTTTTAATAAGTGCATAAGTGTCTTATATTAGCTTATCATCCATAACATTTAAGGCTATCGCTTGTATGAAAGAGTTGATACATGCCTGGTGACATACTTTTAATTATAATACACACTCATATATATGCCAGTGCTAGTTCATTATGTATATGAATTCATTCGATAATTCATAAAAGTAAATAAAGATAAACTTCATTAATATATAAACATCATTGTCTTTCAAGTCCTTAACATACAGTCTCAAATTCTGCGCAATTTAAGATATCTAACATGTGATTGGAATAAGTCTCTTGGTATCGGTTTGATAAATGGATCAGCCATCATCAAACGTATATGTATATGAAAATTTTGGACCACGATGTCTCTAATAATACTATTCTTAATATCAATATGTTTTGTTCTACCATGATATTTTGGATCCTTTATATAACCAATAGCTGCTTGACTATCATAATTAATTTTTATTGGCTCAGAGGTATCTTTTATAATTCCTAAGCTTTGCAGGAATCGTCTTTAACATATGGCTTCTCGGATTGTAGCTCAACATGCTATGAATTTAGCTTTCATCATCGACAAGGCAATACAACTTTATTTCTTGCTACTCCATGATATGCAGTTATTGTTCAATAAGAAAGTATACTTAGAAGTTGACTTGCGTTCACCTAAATCACCCCCTCCATAGCACAAGGAGTAATCTATAGTGCTCTTAAGATATCTTAGGATCCTCTTGACCGCTCTCCAATACATCATTTCAGGATTTGATTGATAGCAGCTCATTAAACTTACTGCATAATGTATATTTGGCCTTGTACACATGGTGGCATACATTAAATTTCCAACAATGTTTGAATAAGAAACTTTCGCCATTTCATCCTTTTCTTTAAGGGTCTTAGGGCATATGCTATTATTTAAAGCTTCACCTTTTGCCATAGGAGTATCTACGTGACTACAATCTTGCATTTAAAATCATTCCAAAACCTTTTTAAGATAATATTCATGTGAAAGTGCCAATATTTTATTGAAATGATCTCTATGAATTTTCACTCCAAGTATATATATGCAGCTTTTCCCATATCCTTCATTTCAAAACTGATGGACAACCATTTCTTAAAGGTATTAACATACTCTTGTCATTCCCAGCTAATAGTATGTCATCAACATATAAGGACAGAATTATAATTCATCTTCTTGACATTTGATGTAAATTCAATGATCTTCAGGATCATAATGAAACCATAATACGTTAATTCTCTATAAAATCTCAAATACCACTGCTTGTATGATTGTTTGAGGCCGTATATTGATCTTTTAAGTTTACATACTTTGTCTTATTGACTTTTAACTATGAAACCCATGGGTTGTTCGATATAAATTTTTTCATCTAATTCTTCATTGAGAAAGGCAATTTTAATATCCATTTGGTGTAGTTCTAATCCATATGTTCCATTATAGCTAGAATAAGACAAATGGAGGTGAATCT
This sequence comes from Cocos nucifera, assembly GCA_006176705.1. Lineage (NCBI taxonomy): Eukaryota > Viridiplantae > Streptophyta > Magnoliopsida > Arecales > Arecaceae > Cocos > Cocos nucifera. The sequence goes on along the minus strand of QRFJ01000091.1, from coordinate 645,451 downwards.
TACCATGGGCGAAAAAGTTTCTTCATAATTTATACCTTCTTATTGGGTATAACCTTTTGCTTCTAGGTGAGCCTTATATCTTTCTATAGAACCATTTGTCTTACACTTAATTTTGAGAACCTACTTGTTCCTAATAGCTTTATAATCTGGAGGCAAATTAACTAAGTTCCAAACTTGGTTAGTTCTCATAGACTTCATTTTCTCTTCTATTGCAATTTTTTATTATTCCCTAGTAGGCCAAACTAAAGCCTCTTTAACTGATTTTGGCTTAGCTTCATCATGTGAAGCTATCATTCCATCTTGAAGCAACATCTTAGAATACTCATACGAGTACTTCTTAACTATGATTCTCATAAAATATCCACATCAATCCCACTCAGCGCAAGAGATTGAGGTACTATAGTATCCTCAAGAGTTTTCATATCTTATGTTCTCATATTGTCAAGGTCTTCCATCTCGTATGGATGGTAGTCCTTGTTGATTTCTGTCATGCTAAGAAATTAATTTGCTAAAAATATGACATCTTGAGATTCTATCTCGGTAATACCTCCATCAGCATGTTCATCCTTGAACATATATGCTTTTGAGTATTCAGAGTATCTTATAAAGATATATTTATTTCGTCTAGAATCCAATTTACTATATTTGTGAGAGGAATTGTGAACATAAGTTGCTAATCCCCGTGATCTTAAGTTAGATAAATTGGATTTTCTTCTTGTCCATAGCTCATAAGGAGTGGAGGTAACTGATCCAGAAGACATATGATTCAAAATACATATGGCAGTCAATAAAGCATCTCTCAAATATGAAATTAATAGATTTTAGATCTGACCATTTTCAATAAGATCCTATTTATTCTTTCAACAACTCTATTTTATTGTAGTACTTCAGGAATGGTCAATTGCTTTTCTATTTTTTTCATCATAGAGCTTTTTAAATTAATCAAATTAATACTCTCTTTCTCGATTAGTTCTTAGAGTTTTAATAGCTTTCTCTAACTGATTCTCAACTCGATTAATATAACATCTAAAGTAAGCTAATGCCTCTGATTTGTGAGAAATTAGAAATATATAACTAAAATGGATGAAATCATCTATAAACATGATAAAATATGAGGCTCCGTGTCTTGCTCTAATGTTCATGGGACTACAGATATCATAATGGATTAATTACGATGGAGAATTTAATATAGTTCCTTTACTAAGGGTACGTTTGGTTAGCCATTAAAATTTTTTTTTTTAATTTTTTGATTTTTGAAAAGTCAAAATCAAAAAGCAATATTTTGTAACATCATAAAAAATAAAAATCAAAAATAAAAAAATTAAAATAATTGCTTTATATGCAAAGTAAAAAAAAAATTGCTTTTTTCTTTGTGTATAATGGCCTTTTACTTTATAGCAATGTAGTTACCAAACATACTTTTTGCATTTTTGCTTTTGCTTAATAGCAAAAATAAAAAAAAATAAAAAGTACTTTTTAAGAAATCAAAAAATGTAACCAAATGCATCCTAAATGGTTTCCTGGATTTTTTTCCAGCTAGACAATGCTTACAACTAAGCAATATAATTTTATCAATTAAGCCCCTCTTTGGTCAATCTATTCATTCTTTCTTGCCTAATGTGGCTTAATTTAGCATGCCAAACATTAACATCCATAATAGAATGACTCAAAAAAACAACCATAGAATAACAATTGCAAACATAATTATATATATGACATTCACAATCCAATACAAGAAAATCATTCAACAGATGTCTAGTAGTATAATAAATAGTACCATAATATAAATCCACACAAGTATCATCACAATTAAGAACATATCCTAATTCTAGAAGAACAGTTACAGAGACCAAGTTTCATGGAATCTTTAATATAAATAGGACATCATGTAGGATTAGAGTTTGGCCACTACAAAAAACAAGTTTGCAAGTGCCAATTTTTTTGACTTCTACTCCAACATTGTTTTTCACATAAATCCATCTTGTACTAGCTAAAACTTGACAATACTCTATAAATATACTCAAGTCTCCTACTATATGGTCTGTTGCTCCTGAGTCTATAATCCGTGTAAGATAAGAATCAATAAGTAAAATAGTACTAGAAACATACATATAATGTAAAGGAATTGAGTATAGTGCTACCTTCCCTTTCTCGGTGCAATTGCGAGCAATATGACCCAATTTGCCACACTTCAAGCACTTAATCTTGCTCATGTCCTTTTTCTAGAATCATTTACCTTTCATATTCTTCTTAAACTTATTCTTTTCATGCCCTTGACCCATCTCTTTTCCTTTCTTATTCTTTTTCCTAAATTTCTTATACCTTGAGCCCAAAGCTTGCTAAGAATTGGATTCAGCCATATAAGCTTGTCCATTAGGTTTGGTGGCACAGAGATGCTCATCTTCTAGCTCAACGTGGCATGCCATATTAGCAAAGATCTTAATGCCATCGTTGTGACTCAATTGACCTTCAAATATTTTCAGTAATCAGGAAGAGACCTTATAACAGCCTGAACTTGCTTTTTATTAATGAGGATATGACCAGTAGCTTGCAAATCTTTTATCATATTTGACATAGTTCTTCGATGCTCCTTGATAGTATGATTTGGATACTTTTTATGTATATCAAACTTGATAATCAGCTGCCTTAGCCTAGTCACTATGGTACCACTAAATTTTTCTTTGAGAAAAGCTTACATATCATGTGCAGTAGGAAGATTTTAACCATAAAAAATGAGATCATCAACCATAAAGCTTACCAAAATACAGCGAGTTTCTTGATCTTTCTCTTTCCAGACTCAGTAAGCTTTTTGACTTCTCATATTCTCAGCACCAGTATCCTCACTAGGGTCATCCATGGTATTATGAATAGCCTCAAGCACCTTTTGTTCATCAAGAACATAGTGTACTTTCAATTACCAAATGTTGTAATTCTTACCATTAAGCTTTTCACCTTTGTTCAACCCAATTATATATGATATTTGGTGATGCTATGTTTAGTGATAACTACATAGAGATATTGTTTGCAAAAAAAAAAAACTAGCACTTTAAACAAATCAAGCATGTATATATATATATATATATATATTTGCTATAAGAAACACACTAAATTAATGATAATCTAACACAAGTAACAAAATGGAGAGATCACTATGTTCTCTATCATTATCCGTATACAAATATCAAATTATCATTAATTTATCATTATCTTCGAAAATCCAAAAAAAAATCCCTCTCAATTAAGCAATTACAAAATAAATTAATGACTAAACATATATAGCATTTGTAATATCATGCTTGAAATAATACAGCAACATATATAACATAAACATACATAACATTCATTATATCATGCTTGAAATAACATAGCAATCTACATAATATAAACAACCAAAATATTTACAAATGCATAAAGTCAATATCCAATCAAATATCCTCAAGGATAAGTTAGGTTCCCACATTTTGAACCTAGTGAGTCAAAGGGCCTCTATCTGATTTTTCAAAAATAGTTCGTCTCTCACTACGAAGATTAGGAGACATCAATAAGACAACAGTTCATCTAGCTGCTCTAACAATAAAGTGACTCTCTTCGTATTTTGTCTTGAAAACATATTAAGAAATGAAGGAGAATCTTAACAAATATTTGAAGGCTTTGAGGTGTGGATAATCACTATCTTTAAAGTGATATTTTTCCCTACTATGATTGCTGCAAGGTTGATCTGCAGGATACAACAAAGCCCAGAAATCTACAGACAGCAACTTTTGAAGATATCTCTTCAGAACTTCTCAATTTTCTATATTTGTGTGATTTGGTGTAAGGCAAAATAATGGAACCTAATTTGTATTTTATCACAGGAGATGGCACTATAAATAAAGATAGATCATGACTATTAATTCTAAAAGATACATCTGCTCAATTTAACAGTCATGTCTGCTCAATGTAAAAGTCATATATCTTCATGAACGGACATGTTTATTCAATCAATAGTTACGACAAAAATATTATGGTAGATTAAAAAATGAATTTCAACTAACTACCACTGCCAAGTGTCCAAGGCCAAGTCTTTGATTATATATATATATATATATATATATATATATATATATATATATATATATATATATATATATATATATATATATATATATATATATATATTATTTTTGAAAGAAAATTTGAATTTTCCTCCAAAATTCCCACCACATCTTTTCAAGTACAAGGCTAGTTTAAATGTATATAAAATACTTTCCTTCCTTGTAATCTTTCCATGTAGGATTATTCACTTTCCTTTACGATACTAGTATTACAAACTATCAAAGTTATAATAGCTATAACAATTCCCTCACTTAGTTTGTAACACTCAGTACAAAATTTAGATTCATACATACAAGAAGGTATCTTTTGATTTAAACATTTAATTAGTGTAAGTAAATCAAAACTTAAATAAAATCAATGGTGGCTGTAGCTTAAACCATGATTTTATATACTTAAACCGGAATTACCACACATATGAAACATAGTTGACTTAATGAGAAGTTCACCGAAAATGTTAGCACTATTATGGGCTTGTGCTACCTCCTAGATTCATGAACATTTACAAAGTTTTTCTAAACTTTGCTAGAAGTGGCACCGCTTCTCATGTTCATATAGGTGAAGTTCTTGCATGATATCTTCTTCTTTTTTTTTTTAATAAACTTCATTAAGAGCAAAACCACTCATCCTTCAATAATTTATTAGCACTAATTCATAGAATTATTTATTAATTTTAGTGCTTATATCAGTCACGTATTAGTAGCTTGTTATTATCTATTAAACCTTTTATCTAATTGCATAATTAGAAAGGCTGGGTTCCTACTACTGGTCACTTTGTTAATTTAAAAATGACCATAGACCCATTCCCATGGAAGTATTCTTTACCAAATCTCTTGAGAGTGCTTTAGTTAAAGGATTTGCCAAGTTTTTATTTAATCTCACATAAACAATAGTGATAATTCCTTCTGAAATCAAATGTCTGACATACTCATATCTTAAGCTTATATGTCTAGACTTGCCATTGTACATTTTATTAAATACCCTAGATATTGTTGCTTCACTATCACTATCACGTCCTGCATCTAGCACACGGTTCAGGTACATAATGGCCGCATACTCCTTAAAGCAAGATCTTAAAGAATATGTAAGATCTATCTTTTATCAATATACAATCATATTAAATTCAACTTGGTAGTGGTAGTAAAAGTAAACCTCAAATTTTATTTATTAAAATACAGCTCATCAATATCTCATTATAATCAAGATCAATATTTTAAAAAAAAATCAAACTAATATTCTCTAAGATCCTATTCAATCTCCAACCCTGCAAGATCTCCTGAATCTTTAAAAAATAGAAAAGAAAGTAAGCTTTATGAGGTCAGTAAGTTACCAATATTTCTAAAAAATGAAGTATAATTATTTTTAAAAATATAATAATTTATCAATAATAATATAAAAAGATAATTTTCTTTCAAAATATATCATGCACATCAATAAAAATTAAAAATAAAATTTTCTCTCAGTCTTTATTGACTATGATCACGATCAACCCGATAATAAGGTCTAGAAGAGACTAACCTCCAAAAATAGAATATCCAATCCATCGACATGTACTAGTGATCAGTCCCACTAATTAGGCCCAAAAGAAAATAGCTCTAATTTACATAGCTATAATTTATCCCATGATAAGGTAAAGTGATTAGTCCTGAAAATAAATATGTGAGTGCATCAATATGTGTTAGTGATTAGCCCCAACTGGCTAGGTCTAAAACGACTAACTCTATTAGCGATCAGTCCCAACTGACTAGACTCAGAAGAAACACGTTTTTGACGTATGGCCAACGATCAGTCTCGTTGGCTAGATCCAAATCATAGTCTAATTAGAGAATTTTTTTCATAATTTTTGCTATAACTAATTTTTCATAAATAATGATATATATTTTTATGAAATATCAGCATAATTTTTATATAATCTAAAAGAATAATAAAAAAAATTTCATTCAAAATTTCATGCATTGATAAATAAATATAATTTTTTTCAGAGATCATGCAATTTTAGAAAAAATCATCTTTTTTAAAATTGTATTATGCAAAAGTAAGATCATGCTTGATCCAACTTTTCTAAATCACTTTTCATAAATAAATACATAATTTTGAACTTCAATAATTTTTAAATATTTTATTTATAAAATCTAATATTTAAATATATAAATATGTATAAAAATAAATTGAGAGATAAAAGAAAACTTATATGTTGATCAGATTTAAAATTATATGATCCTCCCAATCCGATATCTAGATTCGATGTTCTTTCGATGTTGAAGACTCTAGCATATCAAATAAGTTTTATTAATTCTTAATTTTAGAGAAATTAAGATAAATGAAAAGACTTTTAATCTCGCCCTACTTGAAATTGGGTCAACTCAATTAGATTAGGTCCCTTTCTCTCTCTCCTTTTCTTTTATTTTTCTTTCTTTCCCTTTTTCTTTTTTTTTTTCTTTCTTTTTCTTTTCTTTTCTTTTTTTTCCTTGGAAGAACAGAGGACCTGCGAGTCCTCTTATTCTTCTTCTTTCCTTATTGGAATAGGGAAAGTCTTCTTCCCCTTGTTCTCATAGTTGGGGGTTCCTCCTCCTAGCTATTGGTGCTTGTGGCCAAAGGGGCACGCCATGGCAGCAACCATAGGCACAGGTCTAGAGACCAACAATTGACGATGGTGGTTTTCAGTGATAGAAAACCCTAAAATAAACAACCTAAATAGGGGACAAGGAATCAATAAAAAAATTTGATGATCGCCAGTCGAAGATCAGGCTTCGGTGACCAAAAAATAAAAAGAAGGCAATGAAAAGGATTATTACCTCATATCTGATGATTTATGGTCGAGATTTTCGGCGGCACAATACGTTTCATCCAAAAGAAAAGGAGGGAGAAAGATGGCAAGGGAAGAGGGAGCTCGGTGGTGGACGTAGGCCGGAGGTGGTCGACTTCTTAGAAAGGGTTTGGTCCCTCTTTAAAGAGCGTCAGGGGAGGAATTTGAGTCCTCCCTGGCTTCCATCTCCATGGGCGGGGGAGATTTCATGGAAGAAGACTCCTAGCAGGAGTCCAATTCCCAACAGCACATGCACAGCACGTGGTGGTCCAGTTTTTTTTTTGAAAAATTAGATTATTACATTCTTTTTTTCTTTCATCCTCGAAATTAGCATACCACAAAATATTGAAACTTTAGGTAAACCAAATTTCTATCACATCCTTGACCTCCTACCTCTATTTGAAAAGAGATTCGATTAATCCTCTATCATAATACTTTTCAGTTTAAAATTAATATTTTTAATTAATTTTTTAATGATTTAAACCACCATACTTCCACTATGCATTCTGATTTAAACCTACCAAATTTCTCAGATTTTCTAAATACTTTCAAACTAATCGGATCATAAATTTATCAATCCCTCAAATTATAATTTGAGATATAAATTATTTATCTAAATCTTATGAATCACTACTGTCACAATGCTTAATGATCATATCCTTAAGTTTTAATATCATTTTGTCACATCCTTAGTAATCATAACCTTAAACTCAAGCACCACTTAGGTCCTAATTCTGACTAATCATAATTTTAAGCTTCAATATTACTTATGCTATAGTCTCTAGTAATCTTAAATCTAAGCTCTGATACTACTCTATCACATTCTAAATCCAGCATCCAGTTCAGGCATATAATGGTTGCACACTCTTTAGGACAAGGTCCTAAAGAATATGCAAGATCTGTCTTTTATCAATACATAATCATATCAAATCTAACTTGGTAGTGGTAGCAAAAATAAATCTTTAATTTTATTTATTAAAATACAGCTCACCAATGTCTCATCATAATCAAGATTAATATTTTAAAAAAAATCAAACTAATATCCTATAAGATCTTATACTCCTTACTATTCAGTCTCCAACCCAACAGAATCTTTTGAATCTAAAAAAAAAAAAGAAAGTAAGCTTTACGAGCTCAGTAAGTTATCAATATCTTTCAAAATATAATAATTTATGAATAATAACATAACAGGATAATTTGCTTTCAGAATATGCTATGCATATTAGTAAAAGCCAAAAATAAAATTTTTTCTCAGTCTTTGTTGACTACAATCATGATCAGCTTTATGACAAGATCCAAAAAAGACTAGCTTCTAAAAATAGAACATTCGATCCATCAGCATGTACCAATGACCAGCTCAACTGGTTAGGCCCAGAAAAAACTAGCTCTAATTCACATGGCGATGATTTATCCTATGACAAGATAAAAAGATTAGTCCTGAAAATAAATATGCGAGTGCATTAACATGTGCCAGCGATTAATCCTGATTGAATAGGTCCAGAAGGACTAACTCTGCCAGCGATCAATCCTAACTAACCAGACCCAAAAGAAATACATTTCTAATGTATGACCAATGATTAGTCCCATTGGCTAAATCTAGATGATAGTCTAACTATAGAATTTTTCTTATAATTTTTGCCATAATCAATTTTTCATAAATAAAGATACTTATTTTTATAAAGTATCAGCTCAATTTTTATATAATTCAAAAGAATAATAAAAATAATTTTTATTCAAAATTTCATGCATCGATGAATAAATATAATTTTTTTAGAGATTATGTAATTTTAAGAAAAATTATCTCTTTTAAAATTATATCATGTAAAAATGACATCATGCTTACTCTATTTTTTTTAATTTTTTTTTATAAATAAATACATAATTTTAAGCTTTAATAATTTTTAAATATTTTATATATAAAATTTAATTTTTAAATATGTATAAAAATAAATTCAGAGATAAGAGAAAACTTATCCGTTGATCAAATTTAAAATTATATGATCCTTCCAATCCGATATCTAGATCTGGTATTCTTCCGGTATTGAAGGCTCTGGCACATCAAATAAGTTTTATTAATCTTTAATTTTAGAGAAATTAAGACAAATAGAAAGACTTTTAATTTAACCTTATTTGAAATTGGGTCAACTAAATTAGGTTAGGTCCCTCTCTCTCTCTCTCTTTTGTTTTTCTTTCTTTTCCTTTTGCTTTTCTTTTTTCTTTCTTTTCCTTTTTCTTTTTTTTTCTTGGAAGAATAGAGGATCTGTGCATCCTCTTATTCTTCTTCTTTCCTTTTTGGAATAGGGGATATCTTCTTCCCCTTGTTCCCATAGCTGGGGGTTCCTCCTCCTAGCCATTGATGTTTGTGGCTGGAGGGGTAGGCCATGGTGACAACCATAGGCACAGGTCCAACGACTGGCGATTGGCGATGGCAATGGAAAATCCCAAAATAAACAACTTGAAATATAGAACAAGGAATCAATAAAAAAAAATCTGACGATTGCCAGCCAGAGATTGGGCTTCAGTGACCAAAAAACAAAGAGAAGGTAATGGGAAGGATTATTACCTCATCTCCGACAATCTATGGTCGAGATTTCTGACGGCACAATATATTTCATCTGGAAGAAAAGGAGGGAGAAAGATGGTAAGGGGAGAGGGAGCTCGATGGTGGACATAGGTTGGAGGAGGTCGGCTTCCAAGAGAGGATTTGGCCCCTCTTTAATGAGCGTCAGAGAAGGAATTTGAGTCCTTTCCGATTTTCATCTTTATGGAGGGGGGAGATTTCATAGAAGAGGACTCCCAGTGGGAGTCCAATTCCTACCAGCACATGCACAGCACATATTGGTTTAGCTTTTTTTTTTTTGTGAAAAATTGAGTTATTACAATCACAGTATAAAGAGATGGCCAATATTGATTATGGGCACAACTTTATGTCTAATAATAGATTTCTTAGCCATTCTACCTCTTTGCCTGCTGCTAAAGCGACAAATTCATATTTCATTGTAGAATGAGTTATGCATGTCTGTTTCTTAGAAACTTAAGAAATTACTCTTCCACATAAGGTGAATATCTAACCAGACGTGGACTTATTATCATTGACACTAGTTATCTAACTCTCATCAGCATATCCTTCTAATACTATGTAAAAATTATTATAAAGCAGTCCTAAATCCATTGTTCTTTTGAGATAACTAAGGACTCTACAAATTCCTTTCCAATGTATAGTACTAGGATTGCTTGTATATTGAGAAAGTTTACAAATTGTAAATGCTATGTCTGATCTAATGCAATGCATGGCATACATCAAGCTTTCAATTGCACTAGCATATTCAAGTTGAGCAATTGCTCTTTCTGTATTTTCAGTCAATTTGACTGAAACATTATATGGCATACTTGCTTCTTTTATTTTCAAATGCTTAAATTTTTGAAGCACCTTCTCAATATAATGAGATTGATAAAAAGCATAGCCTTCTTTGTATTTCTTTACCTTAACACCTAAGACAGTATCTACTTCTCCTAGATTTTTCATTTTAAATTGAGAAGTTAGATACTTCTTAGTTTTTGTTATACCTTGCATGTTAGTTCCAACAATGAGCATATCATCTACATAAAGACATATGATTACACTATACTTATTAGTGAACTTAGAGTAAATGCATTTATCTGCACTATTATACTTGAATTCGTATGATAAAATCATCGAATCGATTTTTTTATGCCATCGTTTTGATGCTTGCTTCAGTCCATATAGGGACTTAACCAACTTGCATACTATTTTCATTTTCAGGTAATACAAAACTTTCAAGTTGTTCCATATACACCTCTTCATCCAAATTGCTATTTAAAAATATTATGTTTACATCCATTTGGTGTATATGCAAATTATAAATCAATGCTAAAGCAAATAACACTCGAATGAATGTTATCCTTGCCACAGGTGCTTAGGTAAAAATCAACACCCTCCTTTTGCCAAAAACTTTTGCTACTAATTAGGCCTTAAAGGTTTGTATGGATCCATCTATATTATATTTTCTTTTAAATACCTATTTGCGTCTGATAGGTTTTGAACCAAGAGGTAAATCTTCTAGAATGCATGTATTGTTTGACAAAATAGAATCCATTTCATCATTAATTGCCTCCTTCCAAAATATTGCATCTCTTGAAGCCATTGATTCACTAACACTCTTTGGATCTTCTTTTAGATGCAAGAGAATGGGTATTTTATTAAGTACGATCTTTTTGTTTTCTTCCATAAGAAAGGAAACAAAATCAGGATCATAATTATTTTCTTTTTTGACTCTTTGACTCCTCCTAGGTTCACTTGGAGATTCAAAATTCTTTCTTTTATTACCAGATGAGTCGTTGAGGCTAACAATACCTTGTGTAGATTTGAATTCATTTGATTCATCAATAAATTTAGTCCCAAAAAATTCAACATCTCTTGATTCAACAATAATATTTGAATCAAGATCTAACAACCTATATGCTTTAGAATTTTCAGCATATCCCACAAAAATACTTTAAAAGCCCTTGGTCCTAATTTCGTTCTTTTAGGATCAGGAACTTAATAAAATGCTAAACAGCCCCATACCCTAAGATAACTTAGATTAGATTTTCTTCCTCTCCATAATTCGAATGGTGAAACTTTGAATTTTGTAGAGGGTATTCTGTTACGCACATGACAAGCAGTTAATAAAGCTTTACCCCATAAATTTATTGGAAATTTTGCATTAAGCATCATGGCATTTATCATGTCAACTAGAGTTTGATTTTTCTTTTCTACCAATCCATTTTGTTGAGGGATATATGGTGCACTTGTTAGGTGTATGATTCCATTTTTTTCGAAAAGAAGAAAATTTAGTGAAAAAATATTCTCCACCTCTATCACTTCGTAAAATTTTAATTTTTTTTTTCTTTTGATTCTCAACTAAAGATTTATAATATTTAAACATTGCAAATGCTTGATCTTTAGTTTTTATCAAATAAACATATGTATACATTGAGAAATCATCAATAAATGCAATGAAATATTTATTTCTGTCTCTTATTAAAACACCATTTAATTCATATATGTCAGAATATATAAGTTCAAGAATATTGGTATTTCTTTCAACTTTAGCAAAAGATTTCTTAGTCATTTTGGCTTGAATGCAAATTTCATATTTATCTTTATTTGCATTTTCATAAGAAATCATGCCATGTTGAAATATAAACTTTAAAGATTCATAATTCACACGTAACAAATGACTATGCCATAAAGAAAAAGAATCAATAGTATAAATAGAAATATCATTCTTATTATTATTAACACTAAACTTGAACATTCCATCACAATAATATCCCTTACCAATAAATACATCATTCTTAGATAATATCAACTTTTCCGCTTCTAAGATAGTCTTAATACCCTCATTGTAAAGCAAACTAGCAGATACAGGATTTTTTCTAATTTTGGGTACGTGAAGAACATTAACATGAATGAGTTTGTTTCTAGAAGTGAATTATAATTCTACCGTCCCTTTGCCAAAAACTTTTGTAGTGTTATCATTTTCCATCAGTATCTTTTGTCCATCTGCAACTTTTCATATTCTTTGAATAAAGATTTGTTATTGTAGACATGAATAGTTGCTCCTAAATCATACCACCGATTAGTCGATTTTGCTACTGATGCTATATGAAATTCAAATATCATGCTGATATGAAAATTAGAAACCATGTCAATCAATTCTGCAACTTCTTTTTTGACCGGTTTGCTTTTGTAGTATTTCATGTCTTCTATTTCTTCCAATATCTACACTCTTTCTTGATATATTCTTTCTTTCCATGGTGGTAGCAAACCCTCCCTCCCTTGGTGTTATTGATAGAGTTATTGGTTTCAAAATATTTCCTCTTGATTCCACCATATTTCTGAAACTTGTTATTTTCTTTAATACTAGACTCAATGTAACTCATTTTAGTACTATTTTCAATAGAAGTGATTTCTCATGAAGTCTAGTTTTCTCTTCAATTTCAATATGCTTCATCAATTGGTCCACAGTAAATTCCTTAGATGAGGGTAGGAGTTTCTTTCTATAGTCATTTTAAGTTGCAAGTAATTTTGAAATAATTGCAGCAACTTGTAATGGTTCAAAAACCTTCACCTTTAAATCCTTGAGTTTGGACACTAGGAGTTACAGTTCATCCACTTGACTTATGATAGAGACATGATCATTATTTTAAATTCCAAATATTTTAGTGATAGAAATTTATCCATCACTTGTTTCTCTATGTTGTACTTGAATTCCCAAGTGTTCTAGATTTTCTTTGGAGATTGGAATGACTTGAATAAATCATACAAATGATCTGATAACGTATTCAGAATGTGTCCCCTTCAATGAATTTCATCTTCTTCACATTTTTTTCCTTGCTGCCTTGACTTCATCAAGCTCATCAGTTTTGGGGGTAGGAATTTCTGGTAGATTATTGTCAATCACATATAAAATCTTCGATTTCGTAAGTAAGAATTTCATTTTGTCCTTCCAACGAGTAAACTAAGATCCATCAAATCTTTCTGACTTGAAGTTCTTATTCATAAACTTAATGGCAACTTCTGATCCAGTCCCCATTATCAAATATCACTTTAAGATTATTAAGAAATGAAGGAGAATCTTAACAAATATTTGAAGGCTTTGAGACTTAGATAATCACTATCCTTAAAGTGATATTTGCCCTCACTATAATTACTGCAAGGTTGATGACAAATCACTTCCAGCATACAACAAAGTCCCAAAAATCTGCAGACAGCAACTTTTAAAGATTTCTCTTCAAAACTTTTTAATTTCTAATATTTGTGTGACTCTATAGATGGCACCATATATAAAAATAGATTGTGATTGTTAATTCTAAAAGATACATCTATTCAATTTAACAGTCCTGTCTAATTAAGTCATGTATCTTCATGAACGAACATGTTTATTCAATCAATAATAGTCACGACAAAAATATGTTATGATCCAAGTGTCCAAGTGCCAAGTCTTTGATTATATATATATATAATTCAATGAATTATTTTTGATAGAAATTTGAATTTTCCTCCAAAATTCCCACCACATCTTTTCAGGTACAAGGCTAGTTTAAATGTATATAAAGTACTTTCCTTTCTTGTAATCTTTTCATATGGGATTATTCACTTGCCTTTACAATACTAGTACTACAAACTATCAAAGTTATAATAGCTATAACAAAATAGTTATGATTTTATCATAATACAGACTTTTATTTGGCTTATACAATCTTCGTAGTATCTCAGACTACTCATATGATAAAGATCTAATTAGGGTTCCAATCTTCATGTCATTTGCAACAATGTACCATTCATTTTCCAATTTCTTAAATATTTTCTCTATAATTTCAACATGTTGCATAATGTCATGTTTGGGACTTATTCTATAATCCTTGATGGGTGCTTATTTCATCTCTCCAATTATTCCTCTCAAAACCTTCTTAATCTTTATTATCTGAACTATCTTGCAACTAAAAAACAAAAACCATATATTAGTAATAAATTGCATATGGTATTTTCTAAATTAATTAAAACATCTAAGAATAAAAGCATAAAGTAAGAAAAATTTCAGAAATGGAATCATATTTTCTAAGTGGTGCACAATTTATTATGAATTAGTGTGTAGCTCGTACTTCGCGGCGGAATTTATCTTGAGTCAAAATAAAAATTTAAAATATTTTATTAATATATAATTTTTTTATATAATATAATATATAATACTTTTATTAATCGTTGAACTTACATTCATGCTAGTCTCCATCTATCATAACTTCTTCATCTAAAAAAAATATAAATATTAAAAAACTTTGTTAGAATATTACTGAATTGAGTTTCATAATAAAATATGAATCAAAATGATTGAAGAAATAACCTATAATTTTAAATATTTAATATTAAATATTAAAATTAATTAAAAAATATAATCCATAATTTTAAATTTATTTTTTTAATAATATATATGCATATATTATAATTTCATATGATCGAAACTATCAATTTAATTTATATTGATCTTTGCATATTTTTTGGATCATATATAATAAATTTATATATAAAATCCTAAAATTAATCTTAAAATATTAAAAAAATATTTTTTTTGATGAATTAGTGCTATTCCATTAATATAATCATTTTTTTAATTTTCTAATATTTTTTCAATTATATATAATAAATCTATATATTTTATACATTTAGACATAAATTTTTAAATCAATCTAAAAAATTCAAAAAAAAATAATTATAAAATATAAAATTATTTTAAAAATTAGATTATTTATTTGACTTGGATTAAATGGTAAATTAATATAAAAGCATTCTCAGTTGGTTCATCTTTCATGATCAAAATTAATATGGATTTCATAATCCATATATTTATTTACAATTAGAAAATTCATGTATAAAAAGATCCAAAAACCTAAATTTTTTCAATCAAATATTATTAAAAATATAAAAAAAACTAAAAATAAATTTTAAATAAGATATCAAGTACAATAAATATGGAATCTTTCTAACCTCATCAAATATAATATACTAATTAAATATATCATATACTAATATTCATACTTTATTGAAATCTTATAAATAAGTACATGAAAAAAATAAATAATGTGTACTTACATACATAGCTCATTCAAAATTTTAGATCAGATTTTATATTATATATTTTAAATGATAAAAGATTCTCATGATTTATTAGACCAAATTTGATTCTAAGACATATTTAAATAGCAACGAAGAAAGATACCATTTAATTCCTCTAAATATATTTATTATTTTAATTTCAACATTCATGTATAATAATTAAAAGAAAGTAGTACTACTCTTGATAATTAAAAAGCATCAACAATATGCAAATAAACGATAAGTACTAGTCAAAAGTAAAATATCGAAAAAAGAAAAGACTATCTTATTGTAACTAACTTTACAAAATCGGTATGAAACATTAAAAGACACTCAGTATCCCCATTCTCTAAACTTATTGTAGATCCTAAATAAAATGTATATCAACATAAGTTGGTGAACAAAAGACATGATGGATTTACGAACAACTTCTAACTTTTTGCTATTAGATAATAAAAATAATAAAAAAAAAGTAATATTTACTTTTCTTCATGAGCACTCCTCCATAAATAGCTATTGTCTCCTCATAGAAATTTTTTTATAGTAATTGACTTTTCATAACCAAAATAGAATATTGGTGCTTATTCAAAGTGGTACTTTCTTTTTGTTCTACAATAACTAAAAGTTTAAAATTGATGAATCTAAATCAATCCAAAGAAAAAAAGAATGGAGCATTCAATCTGGACGAAATACTTTCATAGTAGCTACTTTTTCTTAAAAACATACCAATATGAAAAATTTAAATTTTTTTTAATAAAAAAATTTATTGATGGCATAAATGTTATTTTTATTATTAGACTCTGAGATAGTAGGATCTATAATTATTAAATAAAATCTATACTAATAATTTTTTTCATCATTTAATTACTTTTAAGCTGTCTAATCATGCAATCAAATCAATACTAAAATAATAATAATTTTTTTAACTATCAAATAATCATAAATAATTTATAAAAGAAATATATATTTTAATAAATTTTATAGAAAAGGAGAGAAAAATTACCTCATCTGCTCCAAGCCTTCCATCCGATTGAGATAGATCTAAATTTTTCTACTTGCTTGCTTTGAGCCTCCCACCCGATTGACACTTCCATGAATAGAAAAGTATAACAAAAATTAAGAAAAAAATTAAAAAATAATAAAAATAATAAAATGATAAAAAATTTAAAAGATCAATTTTTTTTTTTGTATAGGCCATTTTTATTTTTTCTCTTTTTCAATGATGAATACCTAAGAGAGGTAGTGGCGAGGAAAGCAGGAGAGAATGTGTTTAGGAGAGCCTCTCATGAGAGGATTTTGAAAGAGTTGCTGCTGCGCTTACAGCAGCCCTCCACTTTCATTGATGGATTATTTAATGAATATAAAAACTTAAACAAGTTAGAAGAATTTTACTGAAAAATATTTAAAAAATTTTATGACTAATTTTTTTTTCTCATCAAGTTCATAGGAGGTTGCTGCTTGCAATATCACAGCCTTCCAATTTCAGAAGAAACCATCATTTAAGAAAAGTTTTACAGCCTTATCTGATGTTTAAAAAATATTAATGCAGCAAGATAGTGAACAAAAAATAAAAAAAAAGAGATTAAAATTATTTCACCATTTTAATAGATTTTAGATCAATAAAAAAAAATTTCAACAGTCATCTTTTCTTGATTCCTTACCTGTCGAATGTTCAAAACACCATCATTCTCAATTCTTTATATAATCAAAAGAACTAACCGAACACCAAATAAACAATAATTTAAAAAAAATTTAAAAAAATATTTAGAAAAGATACCATCAAAATTATCTTTCTTTTGAAGGATGGAAGGGCACAATTCTACCACTCACCCCCTTGCTTGCCCATGGTGCCCCCGCCACAATCCCCCAATCAAGGAAGATAGAAATTCGAAGGAAAAAAAAGAGAATAAAAAGCGATATACTTCATCATTAGTATCTTATAAATTTTTGAAGGCTATTAAATGTAGAGATTTGATTTTCAAATCGATAAAAAATTATATCTTATTTATGGATAATTTATTAGATTTGATCTGATCTGATGGATCAATTCAGATTTAAAAAATATTATTTTTTAAAAAAATAATAAAAATATTATTTTTTAAAAAATAAATTACTATGTTATTATTTTTAAATTAAAAAATGATTTATTATTTTTTAAAATAATAATAAATTAATATTTTTAAAAATATTATTATTATTTTTATATTATTTTATTTTTTAAAAAATATATTTTTTAAAAAAAATATTATTTTCCTCTCTTATCCCTCTCCTATTTTTATTTTTAAATATTATTTTTTTAATTTTTAAAATATTTTAAATTTTTTATAATATTTTATTTTTTTAAAAATAATATTTTAAAAAGTATTATTTTCGTCCCTTATCCCTTTCCTACTTTTATTTTTAAAATATTATTTTTTTTTAATTTTTAAAATATTTTAAATTTTTATTAATTTTTTTCTTTTTTGCTTCCCTTCCTCACTCTTTTTTTTTTCTTTTTCCTCCTTCCCTTCCCTTCCTCCCGCTGTCTACCCCACCCCCCGCCCCCATCACGTGAGGCCCCAGTTATGGCCATCTGCGCCACTCGCACCACGGTGGTGCCCCACCGCCGTCCTCGCTACATCTACCATTCGCACGGCACTCACCTCCGTACGACCCCAACCCCTCCCCTCCCCTCCCCTCCTCTTCCCTTCTCCAGCGCTACTAACCTCCCTCGCCATCCCCCGGCCCCTGGCACCTCCCCCAACTTGCGCAATCACCCCCTGCGCCCTCCGTGGCCCCGCCCCCTGCAGGGAGGAGGTAGCACCCTTTTTTTTTCTTTTTTCTCCTTTCCTTCTCTTCCTCCCACAACCATCCCCATCACCCCCACCCTGCCCCTACCAAAGCCGCGAGGCCCAGGTCGCGGCCATTCGCGCCACCCCCACCGCGGTGTTGCCCCACCACCATCCACGCCGCATCCCGCTTTGCACGACCACCAAAAACCTTCTCCTCCCTTCCTCCACCCCCCACCCATCGCGTTAGGCTCAGGTTGCGGCCGTCTGCACCACCCCAAGTGGATGGTATCCGCGAGGGCTCGAAGCCAAAAAAAAAGCTATCATAGAGAAAAGATAATGGAGAGGAAGAAAAGCACCTGAGAGATATTGGAGGAGAAAGACCGATGCCAATCACGATGGAGATGAAGACGATGATTGAGAGTAGCGGGAGGTAGAAGCGAAGAGAGCGGGGAGTAGGTAGGCATCGCAAAGGGTTAAGAAGCTTCGAGAGAGGGCTCGAGAGAGGTTTGAAGCCAAAAGGCAAAAAAAAATTAAAGAAAATCTTAACACGTGGCGCATTGGGAGTCCACTTACTTGCACTTTAATGTAAAGGTATATATTTTTGAAAGAAAATAACTTTAAAACTATTTCTCAATGAGTACGTAATAGCATTTTGGAGAGTATAGGATTTGGCTTCATTGAAAACTCAAAGCATAGATTCACCCCCTTTGATCTAATCATTCCAAACCTATCAGTAATTTTTTAGAATTTTCTAACATCATTTGATAAATTTATTGAATTTTCACCATTTTAAAAATAATAAATTAAAAGTAATTATTTCTCTATCTAGAAACTTAAAATAAAAATTATAAATAATTTTTTAATCTTTAAAAACTTGGTCTAGAAAAGATTTTGGATCAAAATATCCTTGGAAAGACACTTCATGTAGTGGGGCTCGTAAACGTGTTTAACCATTGGCAAACAAAATTTTCAAATTTTACTTCTTCTCAAGCTAATTTTGAAAGCTTGTATCTCTCACACTAGAAATCCAACTAATATATGTCATATAATTGAAAAGGTCTCAGATCACACTATTGAATGGTACTAATTTTATGGACTAAGAATCATTATGGAGAGAGAAAATTGACTCGAAAGTCTTTGCCCCAACCATCTTCACCTTAAACTTCATAACTTCTCATGCACTCATCCAATTAACCCCAAATTTTGAATGCATGATATATGTTAAAACTAGCACTAGATATTCAATCGACGAGTAAATGCCATTAAAAGGTCCAATTTCAGTTTTAAGCAAATAACTCGTGTAACTTTATAATTTTGGACTATAAACAAATTTTAAACATATCATATAATAGCAAGCAGTAAAGAGATTCGGTCATAAAGTTTTAATACCAATGTTGAAATGTCAATATAAGAATTTACAAGTTTCAGGTTAGCTTGCATCAAAATTGAATTGAATTTCTTCCTACAAGTCGGATCATGATCAAATCATAACTCCTAGGTCAAAAGTACAATCATAGGGTGGAATACACTTGATTTCCAAAACCCAAATGCCTCTAAGATGAGCGTTTTATTTTGGGAGAGTTTTTTCAATGCTTTTGTTAGAGAGTGAAAGAGAGCTATCAAAACTATATTTCATCGGATTTTACCCATATGGATAACCCAAACCCACGTCTAAAAACCAACAGCAGTATTGTTGACAATGGTTGTAGAGATGGTGCAGGATTTGTTACTAGAGGCTCTACTTATAGATTCATTACTACTAGTGGTAGTCATGTATATAATATTCCTAACATTGGAGTAAAGTTGAGAGCGGCATGGAAATGCATCAATTATGTGAAATTCATCCTCTGAGCTGATCTTATGCACCGTGAGGGTGACTCAACGATAATTATTGGATGGATAACAAGATAGATATAATATAGAATATTTGGAAGACAGTGAGGAGCTGTGCCTCCTTCTCGACCACTCATGTCTATCATGAGGCAAACAGAATGGTAGTTTAGATGTGAATATTGGATGATAATTTTTACAATTACTTAACAAAAAGGACATAATTGAAATTTTGTTAATTTTAAAATACAAAGACTACTCCTTTTATCATTCTTATGAAATTGCCATCTATTGACTAACTACATTGGTATCTAAGAAATCTTCATTCCTCTTCAAAAGAAATCTTGACATCTAAGAATAAGGGATCATGCATGGTACATGGTGATGATAGTTTGGATTAGAATTAGGTAACCCAATAATGCTAATATTTCCAAATAACTAGCTCATTCTACATTGCTCTAATCATGCCTAATTGATTGGAATGAGGCTCATGGAATTAAAAAATGAGTTATTGTTCTTTTCTAAATACTCCTTAATGACTGACCTTGATCCTAATAGTGACGTGATTAAAGCCTAGATTTTTAATAAAATTAGTAGGAGAATTTATCAGCCTAGTATGGCTATTATCTTTAATAATTCAATTTCTTGCTTATGTCTTAAATAAAACAAAAAAGAAAAAAAACTGAAACTTATGTTTTTTAAGTGATCATAGGCCAATCTTGGATATATAAAATATTAAATTTAAAATAGGCTTGATTTAAAACCTAATAAAAAAATATGTTTTAGGCTTATGTTCGGCTCTAATACCATGGCATCAGTATAATAGAATCTTATTCTAATACATAAATTTGAAAAAAATCCAATTTTGGCAACAACCATTCCTCACGTTTTGGCCACTTATGCACTAGCTTCCATGAGATGGTCTCAATCACTCTCATTCCAACAAAGTAATGGCCGCTCTGAAATGTTCTACTAAACATAAGCTTAACATGACAAGCTGACCACCGTAAGCCAAGTTATTGATAGCCCCACGTAAACGACAATGGCCTCACATGTACCATCATCTAATAAAATAAATAGCTAGATGTGTTCCGGATTGCTCAAAATTGTTGTCTTCCCAAGTCAACGTCAGATCGTCAGGCCACGTCAACAATACATTGGATCGTCCGATCAGTACATTCGCCCATATATATCCCAGCCGGACGATCTCTACCTTGAACGGCCCAGATTCACTGATCCCCAAAGTTGTGGTACATTACCAATTGCGACCAACCAGTCCACCAGTAACGAACACCTACAATCCCCAAACTACCCCTGTACCGCTGTGGACTCCTTGCGCTAAACGCCTAGAAGATAGGGGCATTATAGTAAGTTCGGAAACCGAGTTACAGAACCTGGGGCCGTTGGCTCTTCTCCTCGCTGCGGGCTAAGACTCCCCCAGCATGGAGACCACAGGGAAGAAACCCAGCGGCCCGCATCGACTCCGAGGCTTCTTATACCACCCCTTTTCCTACTGCTTAATTTACAACAGCGGCGGTACCACCAACTCCGACCACTCTTCAAATTCCTTCCACTTTATGCACTCTTTCCTCCATCTTCCCACTCTTATATTTATCCCCCCTTTCCTGCTCTTCGTCTCCGCCGCGGCCGAGGACGACGCCAAGAAATCGGTTTCCCAAAACCCTTGCTTTCTCTTCGTCGATTCGTCGATCTTTTCTTGGTTTCCTCTTTTGATCGCACTTGATTCATCGTGAAGTCCCTCGACTTGGTGCTTCGATCTCAGTTGTGGAAATTCGCGAGCTAGGGTTAGGGATTTGCTTTCTGTTTCCTGTTTGATTCTTTGCTTTTTGTAGCTTTTCTATTCCGAATTTGCATGGTTTGGTTTCTTTTTAATTTTGGGGTATTTATGAATGTTTTAAAGTGGAACTCATGATCCCTGGGGATGGATGGTTAATTTGGTTGGCTGCGATTTTCAGGATAGTGGATCATCGGAGGCCGACGGGTGGAGCTATGGAGGACAATGTGGGGATACCGGAGGATCTGAGGTGCAAGAGGTCGGACGGGAAGCAGTGGCGATGCAGCGCGCTGTCGATGCCAGATAAAACCGTGTGTGAGAAGCACTACATCCAGGCAAAGAAGAGGGCGGCCAACTCTGCTCTGAGGGCCAGCCTGAAGAAGGCCAAGAGGAAGTCTCTTGAGGATGCGGATGTCTATTTGGAGAGCAAGCATGAAGGGAGGGATGTCTCGAGGTCCATGTCTCCCATGAATCCCGGCAGTGGGGAATTTTCTGGTTCGGGAGGTTCTATGAAGAAGTACAAGGAGAGGGTGCCCAAAGGTCAGGCTCTGTACTCGTCCGAGACGATGTCAGTGAGGGGTTCTTTCGCTCGTGGTGGTCCTTTGAGACTTAGCGAGGAGCTGCAGAGAGATACCCATCCGGCCGAGGAGAATCGGTTCAGGTCCATATA
Source organism: Cocos nucifera (assembly GCA_006176705.1). Classification (NCBI taxonomy): domain Eukaryota; kingdom Viridiplantae; phylum Streptophyta; class Magnoliopsida; order Arecales; family Arecaceae; genus Cocos; species Cocos nucifera. The sequence goes on along the minus strand of QRFJ01000091.1, from coordinate 622,828 downwards.
CAACACCCCTCCATCAAGTAAGGAGGCGAAGAACTTCAGTGGGATTGGTCCAGGGGTGGGTTTGTGTTCATCTCATAATGTGCAAACTGAAGATTAATTGATTAACCTAGATGTTGTAATTTGAGTTAATTGTGCTTTGTTCTTTGTATTGTAGGAGTACTCAGGGAAAAGTTCTGATTCATCTGGTGGGGCTGAGGGGCTAACTTGCCATCAGTGCAGGAGGAATGACAGGGCAGATGTGGTCTGGTGTACTAGTTGTGATCGAAGAGGATACTGTGATAACTGCATTTCAAGATGGTACTAAATGTTCCTGCCATGTGTTAGGAGTAGTAGTAGTTTCTTTGATGGAAAATCAGCTGACTAGTTACGAACTAATATGTTAGGTATGCTGAGATTCCAATGGAGGACATTCGAAGGGTTTGCCCAGCATGTCGTGGTATTTGCAATTGCAAAGTTTGCTTGCGTGGAGATAATTTAATTAAGGTATTTTGGTTCTCACTTGAAGTGGTATCTATGTTCTCACTTACTACTACTTTTGCCTGTTAAAATTGGGATTCATGCAACAAAAAGGCCTCATATCTGCTATCTGTGCTTTCAGGCTAAGATACAGGAAATTGCTCCAGTTGACAAGTTGAGATATCTTCACACACTTTTGGCTTTTGTACTCCCTGCGCTTAAGCAGATTTATGCTGAACAGTGCTTCGAAATAGGGGTTGAGACAAGAGTGTACGGTATATTTATTTCCCATTGTTTTCTTGGCATGTTGTTTTGTGATTAATACTTATTGTTGTCAGTTTGTTCTTCCTTTTTCTCATGATTATGACATGCCATATGCTTTTTTTAAATCAGGACAAAAAGCAGATATTCCGAGGGCAAACATAAATGCAGATGAGCAGATGTGCTGGTATTGTTCCCTGCACTAATGCTATTTTCTATGTTTTTTTGCCTTTTAAAGTACTGTTGCCATCTTCAATCATCATTTTGGTGAGCACTAACTTCATAACAACATGTTTATATGCAGTGATTTCTGCAAAATACCTATTTTTGATTATCATCAACATTGTGCAAAATGTTTATATGATCTTTGTCTCACCTGTTGCCGGGATCTCCGGCGAGTACCTCTGGTTACCATGAGAGGAGAGTCCACAGAGGGTCGGGTTTCTGAGAGAAGCAAAGATGTTGTTGCTCCAAATAGGGATAAATCTCAGTTACACTCGGAAGACAAGAATTCAATTGATTTTGCACATCTATTTCCTAAGTGGAAAGCCAACAGTGATGGCAGCATCCCTTGCGGACCTGTTGAGGCCGGCGGCTGTGGTTCCTCAAAATTAATTTTAAGGCGTATTTTCAAGATTAACTGGGTAGTGAAGCTTCTTAAAAATGCCGAGGAAATGGTTAATGGGTGTAAAGTATCTGATCCAGGCAGCACAGATAAATGTCCTTCATGTATGAGGAGCAAGACTTCTCTGTCGGGTAGGTCAAGTGAGTTGCTTCTCCGCCGGTGCTCTAACAGATATGATGGTAGCTTCTTTTACCACCCTGTTTTGGAGGATTTGAAACGGGAGGGTATTGCCCATTTTCATAAACACTGGGCCAAGGGTGAACCAGTTATTGTTAAGCATGTGTTTGAGCATTCATTGGCTTCAAGCTGGGACCCATTGAGTATTTGGAGAGGGATTCAAGAGACAACAGATGAGAGACTGAATGAGAACATAATCGTGAAGGCTGTGGATTGTTTGAACCACTCAGAGGTAAGTTTGTTGAGTGATGACCATACTTGATTATCATTTTTTACTAGCTTGTAACCCCATGCTATGCACAGGATGTGATTTTTTCTTGAAAAAATATTTTATTTTATTGATTTATTAATATCTATTTCTATATGTATTAAAAAATAATTAAAATATAAAAAAAAAATATTTTGTGCATAGTGTGCTATTTATAAGCTATTTTATTTTTTTCTAAATTTGGGATTTCCTATGGAACTCTTGCCATCTAGCTCCTCTTCAAACCTTCACCCTCTTCCTGTATTAGTATTCATTCTTCTCTATTTTGCTCTGTCTTCGGAGCTCGCTTTCTCTTGGCGCTTTCTGCTACCATGGCGGAGCTCAAGATGCTCTCAGAGAATCGGAACCTCATCTGAATTGAGCGTATCAGTGTCCACTGGCACATCCACGGCCTGGGCCTCTACTCCACTTTGGAGGCTTGTGCTGTCACCAAGGGAATGGTTGGCCAGTAGTCCAGCTGCAAGGCCGTTGGCTTCATCCTCCAACTCATCCGCGAGGGCAAGATCTGAGAAGAAACCCTGTGAAGCTAAGTAAAACCAGACAAATTGAAGGAAGAAGAAGAAGTGCTAGAAAAAGAGATCAAAACCCAAAGATGAAGAAAGAAAAGGGGATCGAAGGACGAGGAGGCATACTAAGGACTTGCTCTATCAAGAACCTTCGCAAGACATCCTTGCAGAGCATTTGACGGAGGAGATCCTTGGCCATCGGAGAGATGGTGCGGAAGATCCAAGTGGGAAACTGGAGGTTGGCCTGGAGCACCACCTTGAAGATCTCCACCGCCATGTCATCATAGAAGGGCAGCATCCTGAAGAGCATTATGTAGAACACGACGCTGGCGCTCCGGACATCCACCTTCTCATTGTAGTCCCTCTCGGCCACCACCTCTGACGCCATATAGTAGGAAGTCCCCACCAGCCCCCTCATTGGTCACCCATTCTCGAAGCACTCCGTCGACTTGAAGTCCAAGTTCAGCCCCCCATCCCCATCGAAAAGCACATTGTTGGGCTTGATGTCCCGGTGCGCCACCCCTCGCCAATGGCTCACTGCCATTGCCTCCATCAGCTGCACCATCACCGCCACTGCCTTTGCTGTCCCGGAGTGCCTCCCCCTGTCGATGGCACACTGCCACCACCTGATAGGAATCAAGGATTACGCACGTATTCCAGAAGGAAGCATCGCTAAATCCTAATCCTAATTTTTGTGGGCTTAATTTAGATTATTTTATTTTATTTTGTTGAAAATCCTAATTTTATTAGAATTATGTAAAAAGAGTTCTGTTAGGATTCAAGTTAGGAATTAAACTTTTGTTAGATTATGTTTTTGTTTCTCTATTTAAAGGCTCCATCTGTGTGAAGAAGGACAAATCTGAACAATTGATTGAAAATTTGAGATAATTGAATAGAGCTTTGTTTTTTCTTTTCAATTTTTTTCTCTTTTCTTTTGGTTTTGCATTAATTTGGTATTAGAGCCAGGTTCCTACCATCTTTTCCGGTTTTATGATCTTCCTTTTTTTTTTTGTTATCATCGTCACAGCCCCATCGCAGTCCCCCCTTCTTGCTTCCTCTTCTCCCGTCGCCTTCCACCCAGCCCCTTCTGCTGATCAAAAAAAAAAAAATTTTTTTTTTTGGCATTGTCTTCCCTGTCTCTCCCTTCCCCTCTCTATCTCTCTTTATATTTTTGTTCAACGTCGAACACTCCCCCACCTTTTTTCTTTTTTTTTTCTTTCTCGGTCGGACCACGACCAACACCTTCCTTTCTCCTCTCCCGTCTCTTTTAGAGAAACATCTTCTTGGTGCGGCGCACGAGAGGTCGAAGCGGAATGCGGGGAGACCCGGAGAAAGAACCCTCTCTACTGACGACCACTGGAGGTGTCCTCTGAGACTCGGTTGTGATCGTGCACTTCCGTCATCCTTCTTTCTTCCTGTCCATCATCATCATCGCCGTCGATTATCGCGGAGTTCCCGTGTACCATTGTCGCCGAACACTCCCCCACCATTTTTCTTTTTTTTTTTCTTTCTCGGTCGGACCACAACCAACACCTTCCTTTCTCCTCTCCCGTCTCTTTTAGAGAAACATCTTTTGGTGCGGCGCACGAGAGGCCGAAGCGGAATGCGGGGAGATCCGGAGAAAGAACCCTCTCTACTGACGACCACTGGAGGTGTCCTCTGAGACTCGGTTGTGATCGTGCACTTCTGTCATCCTTCTTTCTTCCCGTCCATCATCATCGTTGTCGTCGATTATTGCGGAGTTCCCGTGTACCATTGTCGTCGGCCGACCGCATCTGAGACTCGGTTGTGATCGTGCACTTTCGTCATCCTTCTTTCTTCCCGTCCATCATCATCATCGCTGTCGATTATCGCGGAGTTCCCGTGTACCATTGTCGCCGGCCGACCGCAGAGCCCTCGCTGCGACCGGCTGCAAAGCTCCTAACCCGTTGAATCGGGTGGGAGTAGGTCCTTCGTCGAAGCCCTCTTCTCTTTCCTGTCATCCCCTTGATTGACCAAGCCCCCGGCGTCGTCGACCTTGGAGTCCACAAAAGCCCTTCCAATTTTCCATAGGAGCTTCAAATTGGGCAAGTGGCTTCGATCACCGGTCGACCTACGATTGCAAGCTGCTGCCGACTGTCTTCTTCTCCAACATTGGTGCCCAGCGGCCTCCTTCCGACCCTCTCCGCCGATGCAACTCGTAGATCGGTTGCCCTCATCGCTTCGAGCCTCTCACCGTTGCTTCCTCTTCCACCGTCGACGCAACTCTACTCAGCACTCCCGTTGCCTCGATCGACCACCAAATGGCGTCAACTCTATCTCCACCGATCGACTGACTGCAAGAACCCCTATTTTCTTCCTCTCTGCCATGTCGCAGTCGAGTGAGAAGCGTCGATCGGTCACCTTTCCTCTTTCCGTCGCCTGTTACCAATCAATCGCCACTGTCTCCTGCCTCGTCGTCAACCAGTTGAAGCTTGCATCCGTTCGCCCCTGCTTGTTGGATACTGGAGCCTTAGAGATCGTCAAAGAAAATAAAGAGAAAAGAAAAAAAGCACGCAGCCTACAGACCGCTTGTGAAGCATCGGTCTATGGACCGCTCGATCTATAGATTGGGTCCACAGACCTTAAAAAAAAGCTTGCCCTTCAACCTACAAGCGTCACAAGGAAAAAGATATCATCCCTTCATTAAATTTGAATTTTTTTAAATCTTTAGATAATTTAAAATTGTTTAGGCTCTGATTTTTTTTCTTTTCCATATTTTTTCATATCTTTGCTGTTTTTCACACCAAACATCCACATATCTTACTATTATATGAACCAAAAACATAGATATTAAGTTGGACTCTACGATTTTTACTGTGAGCATCATAATTAAAATTTTTAATTAATTTTAAATCTCATATCATAGCTATTGGTAATTTAAAAGATGCAAAAACTACAATGAAAAAGGAACTATAAACTATCAAAAAAATTCAAACAGCTTTCCAAGAGTCTTTAAACTAGATCTGCCATTCTTTAGACCAAATTCACTCTAACATTAGTGAGCTTCGTGCTACGCAAGTAAATAGCCATGTAGATATGACAAATCTTACAGGTCAATAGATAGAATGCTAACTATCCCTACGAGAGTCAAGAATAGGCAAACAACCTGTAGAAGATGATTTTTCTAGCATTCAACCTATTCATCGATCTTTTTCATGAAATCTTAAGCCTACTAATAGTCAGAGTCATGTTATATATGCTAGTGAATCTTTTCAGACACTCTCGATCTATACAACAGCCTTTTCGATTATCCACCACTCCACAAATAATTTTGAGGGTTATCATTATCCTAGGGTAGATGAATATGATAGAGAAGGCTACGAAGGAGAAGTAGAGCCGCCAAATTTCATACTTAGGAATCTTAGGCAATCTACTAGGTATGCACGAAATCTTGGCAACTTTAGATCCTAAGGACAACAATATAGAGCATATCTGCACAGATACGAAGATTTAGAAGAACCACTAAAAGGGGTTAAAGTAGAAGTTGCTTCTTATGATGGTAGATAGGATCCAGAAGCCTTCCATGACTTGTTATTAGATCTAGAATCCTATTTTGAGTGGTATTACATGTCAGATGCCTCTCACACTCGTTTTACCAAAATGAAACTAATAGGATCTGCCAAGCGATATTGGCAAACTGTTGAAAGGGAATTAGAACGAGTAGGACATCCTCCTATAGTGTTTTGGAAAGAAATAAAATTCAAATTGCATGAGAAATATGTTTCTGTTCATTATAAAAGTCAATTATTAGATCAATGGTACACTCTTAGGCAGGAAAATACTAGCGTAATTGACTACATGACTCGTTTTGAGGATCTATAGTTGAGATGTGATATATTTGAGGAGTCATGAAAATTAGTTTCTAAATTTGTTAGTGGTTTACGGAATGATCTAAAAAGAGAAGTCTTCTTATATTCATCCGATTCTTTAGGAGAGGCCTATCACAAAGCACTAGAAATAGAAAAATTTCATAGAACTTCAAGTCAAAGGAGAGGAGCTACTTTTTCTACTGAATCTGGACAGTCCAGGTCTATCCTTGTTAGCCGTATAAGGAATGTGTTACTAGTAGCTCCTTCCCGTCCAGGATCAAATTTCATAGATACTAGGATCAGAGAACTTGTACCAAAAATATCTCAATCAGCTAGTTCATCAAACATAGAGTGTCATTATTGCCACGAAAAAAGTCACATAGCTGCTAAATGTTCACGTCGTATCTTGACCATAGAATTAGAATATGAGGAAGCAATTCCAGCTGAAAATGCACTAGAAAATTTTAATTCCTTAGAACCAGCTAATTCTGAAGAAGAGTACGAGAAAGAATATGAAGAGTTAGGAGGTTAAGTTAATGTTATGCATTGTATAGTCACCATCCCTGCAGATTCTAAGGCTTGAAAATGCATCAGTATTTTTCATACATACGCACAGTGTGGGGATAAAGTATGTAAACTAGTCATTGATGGTGGTAGTTTATGAATGTAGTATCTAAGTCTGTCGTTAATCGCCTAAAACTGAAATCTCAATCTCATCCTCATCTTTATGGAATTGCTTGGGTGGATAAAACATCTCTTCCAATTAATGAATGTTGTCTAATGCCAATTAAAATGTGAGCTTATTCTGCTGAGATTATGTATGATGTTTTACCTATGTAAGTAGCTAGTGTCTTATTAGATCGGCCATGGATTTATGATGTAGATGCCCATAATTTTGATAAAGAAAATACCTATATGTTTACGCATAAAGATAAGAAAATTAGGTTAAATCCTGCCAAACCAAGTGAGTCTCGACCTTCTAGAAAAGAAAAGAATACATCTCAAATTCCTAAACAAAAAACTATCATATTTTAACTCATAAGAAATTTAAAAAAAAAAGTTCAGAGTCTGGGATTATGTTAGCAGTCATTTCTAAAGATGAAATTAGATTAACCTCAGACATTCAAGATAATCCACCTCCTGAGATTGAACAATTACTAAAAAAATTTAAGGATGTGACTTCAGAAGAAATATCAGATGCCTTTTTCCGTTACGAGATATTGCTATTGATTTAGTTCTAGGATCTTAAATACCTAATCTTCCACATTATAGATTAAATCCTATGAAACGTGAGGAAATGAGAAGACAAGTAGATGGTTTATTAGAAAAAGATCATATTCGTTCTAGTCTTAGTCCATGTGCTGTACCAGCTCTTTTAACACCAAAGAAAAATGGTACATGGAGAATATGTGTAGACAGTAGAAGCATCAATAGGATTACTGTCAAGTATAGGTTTTTTGTTCCTAGACTTGAAGATATGCTTAATCAGTTAGCTAGCTTTGTAATTTATTTTAAATTTGATTTACATAGTGGATACCATCATATTAGAATTCAATCTGCAGATGAATGAAAATCTGTTTTTAAAATCCAAGATGGACTTTATGAATGGTTAGTCATGCCATTTGGATTATCCAATGCTCCTAGTATATTCATGAGATTTATGACTGAGTTATTGAGATCTTTTATTGGTAGATTCTTAGTTATCTATTTTGATGATATTCTAGTCTACAGTAGGTCTAGAAAAGAACACCTAGATCATCTTAAGAAAGTTTTTGTTACTCTTAGATTCGCTAGATTATATATTAATCTTAAAAAATATTCATTCCTTCAGAATCAAGTACTGTTTTTAGGATATGTCGTATTCTTCCAGGATATCATGGCTGATCTTAAGAAAGTGAAAGCAATTAGAGAATGGCCTGAATCAAAATTCCTTTTTAAAGTTTGTAGTTTTCACGATTTAGGTTCTTTCTATAGAAGGTTTATTAGAGAGTTTAGTACTATCATGACTCCTATCACAAATTGCATGAAGAAAGGTGAGTTTCATTGGACAACTAACGCTGCTAGAGCTTTTAATGAAATAAAGCTTATGATGACTGAGATACCCATACTGATATATCCTGACTTTTTCAAAGTTTTTGAAGTAGCCTGTGATACATCAAGTATAGGAATTGGACGAGTTTTTAGTCAAGAGGGTCATTCTATAGCTTATTTTAGTGAAAAATTTAATGAAGCTAAGTAAAAATACTCTATATGTAACAAAGAATTTTACGCTTTAGTTCAAGCCTTTAGGTATTAGCGATATCACCTTTTACCTAAAGAGTTTGTTCTATATTCTGATCATCTATCCTTTAGATACATTCAATCCCAGAAGAAGCTTAGTGCTAGGCATGTTAAATGGGTAGAGTTTCTTCAGGATTGTACTTTTGTTCTCAAACATCAAGCTGGTGTTGAGCATAGGGCTTCTGATGCATTAAGTAGAGTAATTACTGTCTTACAATCCATGAATATTGAGGTAATTGGTTTTGAGCGAGTAAAAGATGATTACCAGCATTGTTCTGATTTTTCTGATATTTATTAAGAGGTTAGTCAAGAAAACCATCAAGAATATATTGATTTTATAATTAGAGACGGTTATCTATTTAAAGATTGTCATCTTTATATATCTCAAACATCTTTACGAGATTTTCTTGTCTGAAAACTTCATGCAGGAGGATTAGCAGGTCATTTTGGATGAAATAAAACTATAGCTATGATTGAGGATAGATTTTACTGGCCATTTCTTAAAAAAGACGTAACTAGAATTCTCTCTCAATGTCGTACGTGTCAGCTAGCCAAGGCTAAAAAATGAAATACTGGATTATATACTTCTTTACCGATTCCTCATTTTTCATGGAAAGATCTTAGTATGGATTTTATTCTTGGACTACCTAGAACTGCAAGGGGACACGATTCTATCTTAGTGGTTGTTGATAGATTTTCCAAGATGGCACACTTTATTCTTTGTCACAAAACTTCTGATGCTTCTTCTGTTGCAAGGATATTCTTTAGGAAAGTTGTTAGACTTCACGGATTATCTACTTCTATTGTATCTGACTGTGATGTCAAGTTTGTTAGTTATTTTTGGAAAATCCTATGAAAATTATTTGGGACTACTTTAAAATTTTCTTTAGCTTTTCATCTCCAAACTGATGGACAAATAGAGGTTGCAAATAGAAGTATTGGTAATTTACTTAGGTGTCTAGTTAGTGATAAACTTGGGACGTGGGATTTGTTATTGCCTATCGCAGAATTTGCTTACAATAACTCAGTGAATAGGTCTATTGGTAAAAGGCCTTTTGAAATTGTTTATGGTTTTAATTTCCGTTAACCTATTGATCTTGTTTCCTTACCTGTGAACAACTGTACTTCTGAGTCTGCCACTTCTTTTGTTAAACACATTAATAAAATTCATACTGAAATCTGACAAAAGATTGCCATGAATACAGAAAAATATAAACTTGCTGCTGATGCTTATCGTAGAAAATTGGAGTTTAATGAAGGTAATTATGTAACGGTTCTTATTCATCCTGAACGTTATTCACGAAATTCATTCAAAAAGTTACATGCTCGAGCCATCGGTCCTTTTCGCATCCTTCGTAAACTTGGGCCTAACGCATATCATATAGAATTATCTTCTGATTTAAAATTCAGTTCAATTTTCAATGTTGAGGATTTGCTACTTTATCGAGGCATATTCGAGCCTCCAACTATGCATGCATTCTTCCTTTAGTGCCAGTTCCGATTCTTCCATCGCTTTCACCGGCTTCATCAGACCAAATTGAACGCATTCTTACAGATGAAATTATTTCTTCTACTAATGGAGGATTTTGAAAATTTTTGATCAAGTGGCAAGGACGTCCAGATTCAGATGCAACGTGAATTCTTGAGGAAGAATTAAGACGTATCGATCCAGGAATTTTAGAAGATTACATTAATTCCTTGCCAGAGTCGAGTTCTTTTCAACCAAGAGGGAATGATAGGAATCAGGGATTACGCATGTATTCCAGAAGGAAGCATCGCTAAATCCTAATCCTAATTTTTGTGGGCTTAATTTAGGTTATTTTATTTTATTTTGTTGAAAATCCTAATTTTATTAGGATTATGTAAAAAGGGTTTTGTTAGGATTCAAGTCAGAAATTAGATTTTTGTTAGGTCATGTTTTTGTTTCTCTATTTAAAGGCTCCACCTGTGTGGAGAAAGACAGATCTGAACAATTGATTGAAAATTTGAGATAATTGAATTGAGCTTTGTTTTTTCTTTTCAATTTTTTCTTTCTTTTCTTTTGGTTTTGCATCACCACCTTTATCAGCAGTGCCATCACTGCCTTCGCCTCCGCCTCCGCCAGTGGCGCACCCTGCCCATAGATTTGGTCGAAGAGGTTTGTCTCCGGGCATAGCTCCATCACCATGTGGAGCCACTCGCATACGTCTTGCACCTACACAATGTGCGAGTTCTCGACGGTGGTGTGCTGGGTGATCTTGGCTTTTTGCTCGACGCACTTGCGGTCAATGATGTCGGCGAGGAGGGCCTTCTCGATGGACTTCATGGGTAACTCATCATCAGTCTCCACCAAGATGCACCGGTACATGGTGCCGAACATATACAAGTGTCAAATGGAGGCTTTGCCAATGCAGAAGCCTCCATTTTTATGTATGTATACATACATACATACATACATACATATATATATATATACATACATATATATATATATATATATATATATGTATGTATATATGTATGTATGTATGTATGTATAGATACATACATATAGATTTACATATACATATACATGTACATGTACATATAGATATAGATATACATATACATGTAGATATACATATATATATACATGTACATATACATCTATATATATATGTCTATATATATATATATATATATATATATATATGTATGTATGTATGTATGTATATATTGGATGTTCTTAAGTAAAGATCATGCCATGACATACATACGTACATACATAAGAACATACATATATATATATTGGATGTGCTTAAGAAAAGATCATGCCATGACAAACATACATACATAAATACATACATACATACATACATACATACATACATACATATATATATATATATATTGGATGTGCTTAAGAAAAGATCATGCCATGTCTGTTGTGCTTAAAATAGCTAAACTTTGCCATCTTTTAGGCTAAGCTTGGAAGTGGAATAGGTTAACCTGGAGTAAATGGGTAAACTTACACCCACTCCTCTTGACTCTGGAATAAATTATGTCACCATGTTGTGTACCAACTTTTCACAAATTCCTATTTTGCTTTTCTGAAAAGTGGTTTAACCTAAGTGCTCCAATAAGTTTTGGGTGGAAAAAGGGTGGAATGGCTAGGTTAGATGACTTTTACTCCACCTTATTCCACTTCCAAATGCAGCCTCTATGCATATTACCATAGCTTTGTGGGCAATCCACAATGTTATCTTGCTGGAACTCATGAATCTCCACAATATCTATCACTTTGTCATCCATGCCGAAGCTTCATATGCTGGTCTGATAAAATATTTCTGCTTTTTCTTTGCATCAGGATGTCATTAGATATCCTTTTGAGACTATTGCAAATGCTAGATTGTTGTAACTGTCCAACAAGATAAGCCTTATTGCTTACCTTGTCCATAATTTTAGTGTACTTGTTGGTTCTGACTGCCTTTTCATGCCTTTGCACCAGAGCATGTGGCAGCAATTAGAACAAAGGTGCTGCTGCATACCTGATTTCTAGGGTCGTGCCAAGTTGGATGCTAGGAATGCTTCTAGATAAGGCATCTCCCTCTTCTTTACCAACAAGGGGTACTTACCCCAATACCACACAGGACGGCACCACAGGTGCCAACAAGTGCTTTATTTAAGAGGCTTTATCCAAGGATCTTCATTCATGCCATCACATGTTTGCTAATCTTTCAATTGTAACAGATTTATATTACTTTCTGAGATCTATGTATGTGAAAATTTCTACAGAAAAGTTTGGCTATAACCATAGCCAATGGAGTGTTCTCCCGATAGTAAGGGATTGGCTCATTAAGAAAGATATAGCCTTCTATTAAATTATATTGGGCAAAAGATGCTTTTAAGATGCTATGAATGGCAATGACCTTAAGTAACCTACTTAATGAAGCAATGTTACCAAAGTGGTTCCAACATTTATAATGGAGCTTGGCATATTGTTGCTGCTTAAACTATTTATACACTCAATAGATACAACAGATAAATCATAAATGCATTTCCTCTGGAGGTATTATGTGATACAGCTTACACTGGCCTGTGATGCGCTTTGGGTTAAAATAGATCATGTGGGGTGAGTGGTGAGATCACAAAAGACGCTGGTAGATACAATTTCAATTCTCATGATGGTCCAGGTTCAAAGAACCTCAACTACATCAATCGTGAATCTGAAAATTACAGCTTGCATGACAGTGAAATTGAGATCTATTTGGCATTTAAATTTTAGTCTTTTGTCTCGTCAATGCATTCATTTTATGTGACGCATCTGAAATACAAACTGATTTCTTGGTGTCAGTTAAGCTATGTACATGACCGATGATCTGTGGCATCAAATTCTGACAGGTTGATATTGAACTAAATCAGTTCATCAAAGGGTATTCAGAGGGACGCAAGCATGAAGATGGTTGGCCACAAATGTTGAAATTAAAGGACTGGCCGCCTCCGAGTACTCTGGAAGAGTTTTTATTGTGCCACAGACCTGAATTTCTTGTTAATTTCCCATTGGTTGAGTTCATTCATTCCAAGTGGGGAATTCTAAATCTGGCTGCTAAGCTGCCGCATGATACCCTGCAGAATGAAGTAGCACCTAAGCTATTTATTGCTTATGGGACACATGAAGAGCTTGGTAGAGGTGATTCTGTGGCCAATCTTCAGATTAATATGGTTGACCAGGTAGGTTTCTAAATGTTTCCTTTTTTTGGCTTGCTCTACAAATAATTGCCTACTGCATTCCATAGTATCAAAATTTTTAATGTATCTATACCTTTAAACATTCTGGAAATATATGCTAAACTAAATTTTGGGATTTTCAATCTAATATTCTGGTTAACAGAATGACATTAAAATATACTGATGGCTGAAACTTGGCTGCCCTATGTGCTATTTTTTGAGTGTTTCCCTTAGGTTGTTCAAAGGTGAACGTGATTTCTTACATTGGCAAGCATCGGATCTTTGTTTTTAAGCTGTTTTGCTTCCTGATGTTTGGTTTGGGTCAGTAAACTATCAAAAAAAAAAGGGGAAAAAAACTTCTTGCTATTTCTTTTTTAATACCTTTTTCCTCATTTTCCTGGGTTTTCTCTGGCCAAATTCTGTAGCCGCTCCTCTTCCTTGCCTTTGTAGGTCCTCCAACATCTTGCAATGTTGTTTTTCCCAATATGATAATGAATCCCATTGAAATGCTCTTCATTTGGGTTCTGGTAGAGGGGTTTTTTTTGATGTTCTGATGGATATTTGCTGTTTGAAGCTTGCTTCTCTTCCTACCACAGGAGTTTGGAGAGCTTGTTAAGCATTATAAAATTTCTTCTTTCTTTAAATGCTTTGCTCACTTTTTCACTTTTGAGTTTACCGTGAGTTGTTTTTTGCCATTATATGTTTGTACATGAATTAGGCCTCATAGCCGATAACTCTCACATTACATGATGCTGCAAAAATGTTAGCATAATTTTAAAAGGGAAAAAAAGGCAGCCTAATTCATTTCACACTGGCAAAGTTCATTAAATAGCCTGCTTTGAGGCATGCATGTGTTATGCCTATTTTATCTTTGTTTTTATTAATACAAGTTGTACTATTGGAGGAGATTGTTGTCTTCTTCTTCTGCTTCTTCTTGCTCTGTTTCCTGGTAACTTTTTTTGATTATCTGAATAATGTTAGTTTTGTCTTGAATAAAGCTCTGGTTGAACCAAAGAAAGAATCAATCTAATTCTTGTTTGTGAAATTTAAAGATTAAGATGCCAAGCTGGTAAGGTCATATATTAGTTCTTTTCACTTGCTATGGATATTGCTCACTGCTGGTCCACTAAAAGAGCCTCTGGGTGTGTAATCTCATCTTATCTTTGAAGTGCATATACCATCATAGGTAGAATGCAACTCATAATACCACTATGGTCTGGCAAGAGATTGAATGCTCTCTTCAAAAGTACCCACAATTTACTACTGTAAACTGATTGAAAAAATTGAAATAAGTAACTTAAGGAGTTGTGAACAATATGGCAGAAAGTATCCAGAAGCACCTGCTACATTCTCTTTGCCAAGCCGATCTTGGACAACAGTTCTTCAATGATGAGCTTTTCTTTCTGATTTTATACTTTAGCTTGGCAGACTTCCAGAAAATCTTCATCAAACAAGACAGCATGCCTTCAGTCTGATTGAGCAAACTCTTGATATGATCAGTAAACACTTATCTTTAGCTTGTTTCTTGTAGGCATCCTGCAATTGTAAGAAATTTTCTTACATTAATTTGTTTTATTTAATGTTGGATTAGATTTAGACCAGCACTTGTCATTTAAAACCTAAAGTTAGTTTCAGATTAAAGAGAAGATATATGTCAATCTAGGCAGCTGAAATAGTTAACTCTCAAAATCTTGAATCCATGATCATAAAGTCAAATTCGAAACTAAACAAAGAAAACATCTACACAAGATCTTGGGAAAACCCCATCTTTTCACTGTTTAACTTTAATCGACCAATAAGTTGGCCAGCTGATAGCTGAGCCAACTTAGGTTGCCATTTATGCTAGGTCCATCAGAACCATATATAAGCTCAACATAAATAAGGCAAGCCTCGTTAAACTCTTGAACATGCTATTGCTACCAACTGCGGTTCTAACAGGCATTATACTATTGAGTCTTGAAAAGCCTGCCAACATTTTGCCCCTTAATTCATGAATTCAAACATGAATGCCTGTACAAAAAATTTTATCTTGGGAAAGCTGCATGACTTGAAAGCACATCATTGCAAATATTTACCTTAAACTAGGTAATAATAGGCTGATGGCATCATCCATTGCCAAAACAAATAAAATTTTGAACCCATGCAACTCCTTTTAAATACTACTGTTCTGTTAAGCTTGTGAAGCGATGAACTCCTCTATATAGCCTTTCCTTTGGTTCTTATCTCTTCTATTAGCCATATAGCCAAAAAGCAAGATGACCAAAATTTGAATGGTATGCCTTTTTTGGGACAGCTCAATAAATCATCTATCTATCAGATGGCATTTAGAATCCCCTAAAGCACATAATTGTGCAATTGGCAATGAGAAAGATGATCTGTGGTTCTGGGAATCAACCTATTTGCTGGACCGCCCTATTTTAGAACGTCTGTAAGAATACCCTTCCAAACTATAAGATCCTAGAAAGCTATAATACTATATAAATCATCTAATTCAATGAAGACTCAGAATTCAAGAGTCTGAACTAACTTCCTCATTCTGTCCACCCTAGACTACAAGGTCTTTGACTTCTACAAATCCCTCCTTTTAAAGGAGTCCTCATTACAGGGCAGCTTTTAGGAGCTGGGCCTATTCCACTGGCTGGTGTCATGGTTCCTGAAGCTGAACTTCATGCATCCTAGGAGGGGATCAAGTTCACAATCCTCGGGCTGCAGGCAATTTGAAACTGGGTTGAAGGGGCCTCCCTGATGGTTGTATCCTGGATGAATGGGGATTTTCCATGTTTGGGGAGATCTGCTCGACATCAAATGTCTTCTGAAATTGCATGGATTTGAAGGAAACTATTGTCAGGGAGGGCAACCAGCTGACTAACTGGCTTGTTCAACTACATCTTGATCACTGCACGTTGACTGGTCTTCTGAGAGGACCAGTTCCTTATGGATCTTTGCCATTGATATGCAGGCGATGACCATTGGCTGGGCTGTATTAGAATGTAATATGGGCATTAGAACCTTGTGATCACTGGATAAAAGATGTCCATGTCATTTGATTTGGATGTGACTCTCTCTACACTTAGAAATAGCAAGAGGCTTGGGCCAGTTGTGCTGAAGATATCTTCAAACAAACAAGAATGATAACCACAAAGCACAAAATAACATTTAACTTCCTTTTCTATATTTCTTTCTTGAAAGAACATCCAGCTTCCTTTACCATTTTCCCTATCCAGTGCAGGTTCTGTCTAATTCATAGTCGCGGAATTTCTAAGAGTAGCATAAACAAAATCTGTATGAATATGATGCTGGCTAGAATGTATCTATCGTGATGTGTCGGATGGGAACTTTGAGCTAATCTATGGCAACTGAGCTATAATGCTATCTTATAGTGTATCAGTATAAGATGCTGAGAAGGATTCTTTACCAATGAGATAGCGTCATTGAACAAAAGATCTGCATGGTAAGTTGTGAACACTTGGAAAAAGTCAGTAGGAAATTTGCATCAAATAAGACAACATTTGGGTACAGGAATTTTGATTTCTCAAATATTTCCACATAGTGGTTGCCAAAATTTGCTCTTCAAAATTGGGGTTGGTGTACCTAAGAGGAGACAATATGCCCACAAACTATATTGCTAAGAGTGGAACAAAAAATGTGCAGAATGATGCTGTCATTTTTTATTTCTTCTACCACTTCTACATGCTTAGATATGGAAGCTGGTGAACCTCAGGTTCCATTTTTGCAGAGAATAGTAGGTTTTTGTATAAATTGAATTTCTTTCATATAAAAGAGGAAAAAAAAGAATGATAGCATAAAATTGCATTCTTTTATTCAGTGTTTTTTATTCACATATCTGCTTTGGATCTTCACTTATTCTTACACATAAGCACATAAACAATGTATGAAGGTATAACAATAACAACTGCATGGAGGGCTCTTTTTATAGTTCTTTTTTTGTTGTTTCAACTCTGTATGTAAATGGCATTTAAGAAATCAAATGGTTAACACTTTTTTGTTGTTTCCTATATTTTTTAGGTTTATTTATTGATGCACGCAGCTGAAGCGAACAATCAAACTCTTAAGAAGTCTGAAATGGATAAAAGTGAGAAAATTTCTAAGGAGTTTGATGCAAAAAGGTCGCTTGGGAATGCCAACATAACCCATTCTAATATGAATGTAGATGAGAGGATAGCACCACTTGATCTGACACAGAGAGAACATGGTAAAGAAAAGGAATGTGGTTCAGGCTTGAAATTTAAAGAAGACAATACCATGGAAAATCTAGACCGGAGTTCTGAAATGGCTTCTTTAGAAAAGAAGGAACTTGATTCATCCCACTCGGCCAGGGAAATTGTGGGTATCCCAGAAAAAGGTAGTGCTGGAGCTATTTGGGATGTTTTCCTCAGGCAGGATGTTCCAAAGTTGAATGAGTATTTGAAAGTACATGGGAAGGAATTTACCGTTGCTGGTCAGCCAGCTAATTCGGTAAACTTGGTTTTTCTTCATTGACTGTTGTACTGAGTTCATATGGAATTATAGATTTTTTTTACTGATTAATTTTTATTTTGATCATTATTTTGGAGGTCAGGTCATGCATCCTGTTTATGATCAAGCTGTATTCCTCCATGACAAACACAAAAGAACTCTGAAGGATGAATATGGTAAGTGGAACACATGCTAATTTTCCCATTAGCATGTTGAGAAGGCATATGGTTTTCAGAAATATCGGTCTTAAGTGGCAAATTGTGTCGATGGAGAGACAATAGTTTTTCCTGTTTATATTGGGTTTATATCAGTTTTTAAGTTTACCATTAAGGATGGTATTGATTGGCGAATGTGATCAATCTCTCTGCCTTTTGATAAGTCTTATGTTTTTTTATGTGTATAATTTAACTTAAATTTTGTGATCTCAGGAATAGAGCCATGGACGTTTAAACAGCATGTTGGAGAGGCTGTTTTTATTCCTGCTGGATGTCCTTTTCAAGTTAGGAATCTACAGGTGATCTGCATCTACTGACACCTTTAAATATGTGAATTGCTATTTTAAAAGATTTTTTTAATATAAAATATCTGTTAAATAAAGTTCTGAAATTCTCTGGAATGTTGATTCAAGCATTTTAAGTTTCCCTAATTGCCCCGAAATGCATAAAGTAATTTTGAGGATTCTAGAGGATACTTATTGACCTGCCCAATATCTTTCTTGGGTGGATGCACCTGTTAGTGTTTTGCTAGTTTCTTTTATCATTAGACTATCATACATTAGTAGGGATAACATGGGCTTAATCTGGGTGATGAAGAAGTTTATTGGAAGACTTCTTTGTCTATGCATGTTCACTGTCACATACGTCATGCGAAATCTAGATATCTGTTTTATCTTTCTTTTTTTTTTTTTTCCTCAGTTAAAATATCAATTAGCTATATTTTTTTCAGAAAATATAAGAGTTAAACTCATTGTAGACCAGAAGTCTCATTCTTCATTTCTGTTTGTGATTATCTAGCACAAAGGATTAGCTACTTGTCCTAGGATATCCTTTTGACAGTTAAAACTTAAAACCATCATTTTTATGCTCCAAAATAACACATGCTGATCTGGCTCAACTGATATTCTTGAATGCAGTGGTGCCTAGGCAATATGGATGTTCAAACTGGTCCCCCTTTGATATTTTGCCATAATTCATTGGAACCTTGGTTATGTGTGCATGCATGTGCTTGCTTGATGGAGACTGTAGGCCAAAGGGTGTGATGGGTGTTAAAGATGCACTTCTTATCATTGACTTGTGCGGCAGTGTGAATCTTTATTTGCCAAGCACACTTTGCATCCACAAGGGCTTGCCCTAGGCTGTCCATGTTTTGGCCTTAATGTGAAGAATGTGCAAGATAATGGCATTTTACATTACCTACTTGAATCTTGTAGGATTTCATTGTCTCCAAGTTGATCACAAGTCAACTTCAAGTTGGCTTGGTGCTGATTCTGTTGCACCTTTCGTAGATGGCAATTTAGCATGAGGTCTGTTGTAAGATGCACATATGTTAGTCAATGTGCATGTGTGAGTTGGCATACTTCACATATGAGTACGATGTTGCACCAATGAGGTTTGGTTGAGTTACATGACAAGCAGCTTCATCGAACATGTACATGATACTTGATAGTAAGGTTTGCTGGCTTAGTATCGGACCCCATACCAATATCATATTATTATAGTGTTAGTATGTGGTATAGTACGAGATAGTAAGGTGTATCGAGTGTTGGTACAGTATGAGACTGTGTATTTTTTTTTGACACTAGTATGGTATAGTACATCCAGTATGATATGGTACCAATCGATATGGCAAACTTTGCTTCATAGTGCCCTTTTGCACATATTGAGCATGTCTCCAGGACATATTTGCAGCATGTGGCTATGACAATGTAAGCTCATCTCAAATCTTACATGCTAGGCATGTTAGTCCAAGCTAATGCCTGGCTAGAGATGCTTGTATCTTGAGGGCTAACAAGTCACCCCATGTGGTGTGTCATCACCATGATCCACTGCTCTTGTAATTGTGGACCATATATTCCTACATGTTTCCATCTGTTTCTTGGTGGTTGGGAGTCTAACAGTTGTCCTGGGCCTGTAACAGGTCCTCAGGCTTGGCAATTCAAACAGAATCAGGGGTTCTGCCTTGCAAACATACAACAAGGCTGCAGAGATATGTAATTATAATGATACTATCCCTTGTGACTATCCATATGGTAGCTCCAAAGTTGTTATTAGGCACCAACAACTCAAAGCTTCTACTTTTAATAGATTTCTACCCTTTCTCCTTTCTCTGATGGGATCCTGGGCATATGGTTGTTAATTTTGATATGGGTTCAATGCAACTGATACTCTGATGGTACTAAGATTATTTTTCCATAGAATTTGACCTTTTCAAATATACCACTCTGTCTTGATTTTATTGTATCCTTATGCAAGCTTTCAGACCATTGGAAACCACCACTTCTGTTCCATCAAAAGGAACATGATAGGAAATTTGTGGAATAATATGTTGCCTGTTTTGCATGCATTTTATTTCAGTAACATTTTCTAAGAGTTGGTAAAGAGGTTCTTCTAATTGCTTCCAAGGAATTGTTTGTGAAAGAGGATTCCTAAGAGTTTTGCAGTGTGTTAATTTAAGTTTTTCAATCCGGGTACTTTAAGGTGTTCAAATGTGATTGCTAATGGAATAATGTAGAGGTTAATTGAACGCTACTATTTCAGAGATTGTGAGGACATGTTAGGAAGAGGGAGCAAGGAAAAGAAAATCAAGAAGAAAAGATTAATATGAAGAATTTCTGGAAAGAAGCAAGGTGAGACCTTATGCAGATTAAGCATCTCCAGGTCCCTACAGTTATGTCTTTAGAAATTCTGGAAGATGGTGCCTATGTTAATGATCTGAGGAAATCTGGGGGTCTAGTAGCTGTGATCCATGGGAGTCTTTTTTTCCTCCTCTTCTAGTGATGTTTTACGGATGTGGTGAGACTTGAATATGATATGCAGCATGATCTTTTCTATAAGATTTCTAGTCATGGTTCTGCTGATTGATTGGTCAAGGTTTATCATATCCACCTCTGTCCCTATTACTTTGAGCAATAATCCAGCATAAATTCAAACAGAATCAGGGGTTCTGTCTTGCAAACATACAACAAGGCTGCAGAGATATGTAATTATAGTGATACCATCCCTTGTGACTATCCATATGGTACCTCCAAAGTTGTTATTAGGCACCAACAAATCAAAGCTTCTACTTTTAATATATTTCTACCCTTTCTTCTTCTCCTTTCTCTGATGGGATCCTGAGCATATGGTTGTTAATTTTGATATTGGTTCAATGCAACTGATACTTTGATAGTACTAAGATTATTTTTCCATAGAATTTGACCTTTTCAAATATACCACTCTGTCTTGATTTTATTGTATCCTTATGCAAGCTTTCAGACCATTGGAAACCACCACTTCTGTTCCGAACATGATAGGAATATATATTGCCTGTTATGCATGCATTTGATTTCAGTAACATTTTCTAAGAGTTGGTAAAAAGGTTCTTCTAATTGCTTCCAAGGAATTGTTTGTGAAAGAGGATTCCTAAGAGTTTTGCAGTGTGTTAATTTATGTAAGTTTTTCAATCCGGGTACTTTAAGGTGTTCAAATGTGATTGTTAATGTAATAATGTAGGGGTTGATTGAAGGCTACTATTTCAGAGATTGTGGATGACATGTTAGGAAGAGGGAGCAAGAAAAAGGAAAGAAAAAGAAAATCAAGGAGAAAAGATTAATATGAAGAATTTATGGGAAGAAGCAAGGTGAGACCTTATACAGATTAAGCACCTCCAGGTTCCTACAGTTACGTCTTTAGAAATTCTGGAAGATAGTGGCTATGTTAATGATCTGAGGAAATCTGGGGCTCTAGTAGCTGTGATCCATGAGAGTCTTTTTTTCCTCCTCTTCTAGTGATGTTTTACAGATGTGGTGAGTCTTGAATATGATATGCAGCATGATCTTTTCTATAAGATTTCTAGTCATGGTTCTGCTGATTGATTGGTCAAGGTTTATTATATCCACCTCTGTCCCTGTTACTTAGAGCAATAATCCAGCATAAATTCAATTGATGTTAACATCAGGAAAGGCAATCATTAAAATTTGTTTACTTTGTTGGTTCCCTTTGTTGGTATTAATTGGAGAGGGCTTCAATTTTAGGAGATCAAATTTTTCTTTCAGTTTAAGGAGTCAGTTGGATTTGATATCTTGGTGGTTGATCCTATCGAAAAGGGGAAGAGGTAGGCTTGGAAAACTGATTGGTGCTTTTCTTTGAGCAGAAGAAGAATAAGAATAAGAAGGCTAGTTCATCCGCACCTTGTCATTTTTTCTGAGTGTGTTTTTTTCCTTGATTTCCATCTTTATTTCTTTATCTATTGTTGTTTTCCTTATGTTATTTATATCTTCATTTCCGTAATTGATCAGTCTTGAAGTCCATATTGTTATCTAGAGCTATCCTTTAACCCTCAATTGGGTGTGAGACCATCCTTCATTCCCTAGTCCAAACCCTGGATTGAATTGCAATATTTCCTTGTACATTCTTATCTTGTTAGAAACTTACCTGAAATAACTTTCTAAACTCAGTAGAATCTATCCTTAGCCTGCAACTCCTAATCCATAACTCCTTGAACCTAGCTAGGCAACCAGTCTCCATATTGATCTCCATTTTCCTTATCTTGCATCCCATCATCAGGAGTTTACATCCTTATATACAGCTTGGCTTACTTTGGAGCCAAATATATTTGTAATCCTTATGATGTTGGGCCCACTTATTATTTCCATTTATTAGACACCTAAGTTGAAAAACTGGAGTAATGTCTCTTGGAAGTAGTTAAAGTTATAATGGATCTTATTGACTTCTATTTCAATAAGTTAAACTTTTGAAGAGTTTCATCTCATGAAAAACACTTTGCACTGAGGTGAAGAAATTCATATTAATGCTTGTTGATGCAAAGTGGTGCATTCTGATGTGAGGATGAACCTGCCTCATATATCTTTGACCATATTGGCTACATGCTACTGCCATAGTCCTTGAAATCTCTTTGATTGTGTGTGAGAGAGATAAATTTGAAAGGACAAAGCACCTGAGATCACAAGAATTGGAGGTTTATCATTGAACTTTCTGCAAGGGAGAGGGGAGAACATAATTTTCTTTTGGTAGCTAGAGCCAGACACCTCCCCTGACCTTTTGCAGTTCTGGCATATTGTTTCAAAAACTTCATATCACTTGGAACTGCATTGTAATGATCTTTCATGAGTTCAAATATCAGTGAAGCTTTAATGAATGGAAGAAGTGTTCATGACAATATTGAAAATGGATAGAGTTGATTTTCAGTTGGGAGCTTCCGCATTGACGTGGCATATTAAAATCCATTTTGGAAATGGATAGAATTGATTATTGGTTGGGGTGACCAAACTTTATAATGGCTATGGATCGTTGTAGTTTAGTTCTTAGTGTTGCTTTTGGTTTGCAAATTGCACTTCCATTGCTTGTCTACTCCATCTATTTATATTGTCAGAAATGCATCTGATACTGCACAACTACAAGCAGAAACCTCTCCAGCTTCGTGAACTTTGTTGTAGTTATAATATTGAGCTACAAATAGTAGTTCTTTGTTCCCGACCACAGAAGCCATTTGCTTTGAACGAACCTGGCTAAGCAGCGATAGGGTTGAGAAGAGATGTTGCATGCTTTCAAATATTTGAAATATATAAATTTAGTTTAAATGTTTATTATAAAAAAGATTTGTTTCTCATGCATGAACTGAAAATCGATCAATGTAGTATCTGTATACGCACAAATGTGGGCATGCTGTGTTTGTGGCTTTTTTTTTTTTTTATGTGAGAGGGAGGGACAACAAGCAAGTCTTATTTTCATGAGCGCACATGCTCTGGTGGATTTTTTGGTTGGTTGGACGTGGATGAGCAGATTAGCTCTATATCAAACCAGTGGATTATTTTA
Source organism: Cocos nucifera (assembly GCA_006176705.1). Lineage (NCBI taxonomy): Eukaryota > Viridiplantae > Streptophyta > Magnoliopsida > Arecales > Arecaceae > Cocos > Cocos nucifera. Next base: position 599,231 of record QRFJ01000091.1, on the reverse strand, counting down.
TGAACCTTCAGTAGCGGCAATCCTAATTTTGATTTTTATTCATTTGACGGTCAAATTGCCTGAAAGAATCTATAATAATTCAGATTTGCAAGCATGTAGTTGGTCTTAATCATGAACTGATTATTTAACCGCATCAATTGTCACTAAATTCACCCTTTTTCCTCTTTGAATCTCAGTCTTCTGTACAACTAGCTCTTGATTTTTTATCTCCTGAGAGCTTAGGGGAGTCTGCTCGCATGGCTCAAGAGATACGTTGCCTTCCAAATGACCATGATGCGAAACTTAAGATGTTGGAGGTCTGGCAAATTTATGTTCTTGAAGTTGTTTGTGCCCTTTTTTTGGCAGTTGTTTCTCCTGCAGCTTAACTTGTTCGTTATCAACATTTCCACAGGTGGGGAAGGTATCTCTATATGCTGCCAGTTCAGCCATCAGGGAAATCCAGAAAATAACTCTTGACCCAAAGTATGTCAACCAGTTCTTTAGCTTTTCTTCTCTCTCTTTCTTGTCCAGATTACCAGTTTCTTCATTACTTGTTAGAGAAATTTATTTAGAACTTTAATTATAGTTCCATTTGGATGAGAACTTTCTTGTGCTAATTATGATTCCAGCTTGGCTTGTCCTGCTTTAAATAAGCAGCACACTTTTTTTCCTTTTGAACTTTTTATTGACTGAGGTGCCTTTGTTGATTATCGGTAGTCTAACTACTACTTGCTGGTTTCTCTCAGGCTCAGCCTGGGCATCAAATTTGAGGACCCTAACCTAACTGCAGTGATTTCTGAGAATTTAGAAAGGATGGCTAAACGAAGGCAAACCGTCTGTACTTAAACTGAGGTGTCCCACGAAGCTTCTGTTTTTCTATAAAATTTGTTTGTTATTTCAGCAATGTATATAACGTGTGAATGTATCATATGATATACATAAAAAATTACAATAACCTGTACTCCTTATACATTGACGGCAGCCTCAAACTTATGCGAGGTGCATGTTTCATATAATGGCATTTTCTTTTCTAGTTTTAGTTTTGTTGAACAACTGTCTGGCATGTGGAATGCACGTGACCGATGGTATGGATGACTGTGCCTTCCAGATTTAATCTGGTGAAGGCCTTCAGGATTTATAGTAAAAATTGATTTCGAGGAACAAAGGACAATCAGATCCAAGCAAAATATTGGGGACTTCAAAAAATTATATGAATTAATTATGGCTTTATGCATTTGATGGAGGCAGCAAGATCATCTAGGCTCAGGTCCTGCACCAATTTGACCATTCTGACCTGTGCTTTGTTCATCAGTTCCATGAGGTTTGCCAGTTTGGACCAGCATGGCTAATATTTTTGATTGGTTCATTTGGCTTGCACTGTGAATCGAGCTCCCAAGAGGCTGAACATCTATGTTGCCACAGATTCGGGGCAGCAACCTTACAATATAATTTCTGCATTCTGAAATTTTGTTTGTCGGATTGGGTCATCAAAACTCAAAATTGATGTAATATTACGGTCTTTGTAGCATTTTTCATTGTTATAGAGCTGATCAAGTCGTAAGTGGTGAAGGGCTGCAAATTTTGTGGATTTTACCTGCTTTAAATGTTGCAATGGAATTTTTTGACGTAAATAACAAGGAAAAAACATAATTCTGATGTAATCATATAAATATACATTAATGCACGGGAAGAAATTAAAGGAACCCAATAAAAAAAATGTAATCTCAGGTAAGTTGTGAATTGAAAATATGGGCGGTAATTATTCAGAATTGTATCAGGTTGTAGGTTGCAGTAGGGTTAAATAGAATATTTCCAAGGCCTATATTGGTGCATTAGAAAATAATTTCTATTTTTTATTTAAATTAAAATAAAATATTTCATGCTGGAGTAATTTGTTCTAAAATATATACTGTTGTGGAGATGATCTATTGATTCCGCTCCTTGGGATGCATTTAGACCAACCTGGTGGGACCATTTTAGATATAGATAACGGTATGGAATCTCGGCTCTACGTAGGTAATTATCTCATTTGACCATGCGTGGAAAAATCTACGACTGATTGACGTCCATGAAAAACAACCTTGATGCTAAGGTTAGTGGGCAAAATTTCTTCCCAAATAAATTGGAAGATCATGGCGAAGACCAAAAGAATCAAGCCTAGTGGGCTACAAATTATGGCTAATCACCTACTACTCTACCTCTATATAGAGATGTATGAAAGGGACCTTTAGGTAAGCAAGAGGATAGGGAGGAGGAGAATAACACTCTATTCTTTGGCCTATACTCTCTCTTTCTATACTGTTTTCAAGCTTTAGCTAACTTAAGCATCGGAAGATCTCATGTTGGAAAATCTCTAACAAGTGTGGTTTCTCTTATAAGTTTTCTTCAGTGTCTTGGTTTTCGAATAGCATCCATCTTTAGTTATGTCACACTAGCTTGGGACATGCAGCAATAGATTTGTGCTAAAAGAAAGGCCAAGGTACATTTCATGAGAAAGTCCACCTACAACCAGCAATCCATTCGTCACATTTAGAGCAGTGCTGCACGAGGGTCTGTTGTGATGCAACCCTCCATCATGATGGACCCACTACCACTTGATGCTCTGGCTCGCTAAATTCAAGAGCTAAGTGGCCCCATGCATCGGCTCCAACAAGTGGAGCAGCAACAGCATATGGAGCCAAGTCTTCAAGCAAATCCTTCTCGTTGCAGTCGGCAATCTCATTTCCAGAGTTTGAGATTTGCCCCTCGACAACACTCTCATCATTCCCCTACTCCTGTGCATCGGTCCTCCTCTCGTTGAAGCTTGAGGAAGGAGGCTCGATTGAGAAGCTCTTCCTCCATCAGAGATTTGACCTTGGGTTACTCCTCTAGACCCAGGAGATCGCAGTAAGAGAAGGAGCTTGAGAAGAAGGTTCAAGATATCAGGCATCACCTTGGTGAGGTCTAGAATATGGTCCGTTGGAGTGACGACTTCAACTTCAACTTTCAACCCCCTTTTTCCTAGGCAATCCTGAGTGAACTGGTTTCAAGCCGATTCAAAATGCCTTGGGTGGAGCCGTATGCTGGTTCCTAGGACCCCCTCGATCATTTGGAGGGTTATAGGACCCTCATGATGCTGCAAAGCACCTCGGACGCCCTTCTTTGCCTCGTTTTCCCGACTACCCTCAGGAGGTTGATGCTGGCATGGTACTCAGGACTTCGACCTGAGTCCATCTATTCATTTGAGTAACTCGGCAGGCTATTTGTTGCTCACTTCAACAGCAATTAAACTCGTTCGAAGAATTTTGATAGTCTCTTCTTCATCCAATAGGAAGAAAGGGAGTCGATGTGCAGCTATATCATATGTTTTAGAGGTAGGCATCTTGATGAGTCAGCAACCATATCGGCACTCAAGCAACGACTCCGAAATAAGGACCTCATCTCCTTTCTTGACAAGACTTTCTCGAGGGATTATACTAACTTGCTAGCTTGAGCTCAAAAGTACTCCCACATGGAAGAAGCCCACGCAACATGGAAGCAGATAGAAAAAAAGAAGACTCCTAGCAATGAGCAAGGTCGAGAGGATTCTCGCATGATCCGAATGAAGGTAAAATTCTCCCAACCACCAAAGAGTTACAGGCCAAGGAGTCCATCTTGGTAATTCAATAGCTATACCTCTTTGTCCGCTCCTTGATCCCAAATCCTAATGAAGATTGAGGGTAAGGAGTACCTCTGATGGCCTAAGTTGATAAAGGCCCCTTTGGATAAGAGAAGAAAAGATACTGTTGCTTCCATCATGATTATGATCACGAGACCAGGAGTGCCTTCAGCTCAAGAATGAGATCGAGGCCCTAATTCAAAGAGGCTACCTCGACAAATATGTTTGGGAGTGACGAAATTGAGCACCTAAGGAGCTATAGTGATGCTAGCCCGATAAAGAGAATAATTACAACCAACCTACGACTGGCATCATTAACATGATCTCTGGCCTTGTTGGAGGTAGAGGGATAGAGAGCCATATGGGGAATCGATATCCTCGAACCATTTTTGATGATGACTGGCCAAAGGAAGTTCCTGATCCTTGCAGTTGACTATTTCATCCAATGGATGGAAGCCGAGCCTCTAGCCTAGATCACTAAGAAGAAGGTTTAGGACTTCATCCAGAAGTCCATCATCTATCACTTTGAACTGCCATGAGCCAGCATCACCAAAAACCAGAGATAATTCGATAATTGAAAGATTAAGAAATTCTATTTCGAATTATATATTGACCATAAGCTCATTTCGGTTGGTCATCTCAGTCAAATGGGGAAGCAAAGGTGAAAAATTAGATGATTTTGCAAGGGTTAAAGGTAAGACTCAGCCAAGCCAAAGGATTTTGGGCCGAAAAGCTCTACAATGTGCTTTGGGCCTATCGGACGACTTCTCGAACTTCTACCAAAGAAACCCCATTCAACCTTGCCTTTAGTGCTGAAGCTATTATTTCCATCAAGATTGGAATGCCGACAACTAGAGTGGAGAATTACAATGAGTGTAAGAATCTGAGTCGACTCCAAACAAACTTGGATCTACTTGAAGAAACCAAAGAGCAAGCTCGGATCAAGATGGTATCATATCAGCAGTGAGTGGCCTGCTACTATAATGCGTAGGTTTGATCGAAAGTGTTATGACTCGAAGACCTCATTCTATGTTGAGGCCAGGTGTCGAAACCCACTGAGTAGGGCAAGATGGCTTCAAATTGGGAGGGCCCTTACAAAATTGTTGAAGTCATCAAATCGAGAAAATACAGGATTGAATGTATTAATGGAATACCCATTCCTCGGACGTAGAATGCCGAGAACTTGAGAATGTACTATTAGTAATCCCATTAATAAAGGCTTCTTCTCTGAGTTTCCATATTGACTTCTTATTGAAGTGGGAATATTCGATTACTCATGAATGACACCATCGAGATCGACTAACGACGATGATGATTATGCAGAGGCTAATCTTTCAGGGATCCTATTTTGAAGATAAAGAGGCTAACCTTTCAAGAACCCCACCTTAAAGATGAAGGGGCTAGCCTTTCGAGAGCCCTCTCTCGAAGATGAAGGGGTTAACCCTCCGAGGACCCTGCCTCAACTATGAAAGTGCTAACCCTTCAGGGATCCTGCTTTGAAGATGAAGGGGCTAACCCTTCAGAGATCTCATCTAGAAAATAAATAGGCTAACCCTCTAGGGATTCTACCTTGAAGAAGAAGGGGTTAATCTTTTGGGGACCTTGCTTGGCCACTTAGTACTCCCCATTCACAAATGGGTCAAGTAGAGGCAGACGGCAATGACTCGATGAAAAACATTATGAATTGACTTTGGATGACTATGCCTTAAATACTTCCCTAGGGATCAAACCAAGGGAATGACAATGACTCAACAAGAATATCTCCATCAAGGGACATGAAGAAAATATCAACAAAGAGGCGCTTCATTCCAAAGGTTCGCACATATTATAGAAAAAAATTATTACATTCAGCCCCGTTTGGGCAAGGCTCAAACAAAAAAAAAGAAAATACAAGGTTCGGACTTAGTCGACATTCTCAAATGAAGAGCTGAACCTTGCTCGACACAACCCTCGATAACATATGTAGGGAGGAACCTCCTTCTGACAAGCACCATGTCACGCCCCGAGCCAAGACCTGAGCCGGGCACATGATAGACGGCTGTATGCCTTAAGCATTTAATCGCTTAGACATACAAGGCCTACCTATACTATCAAAATTCCATACAAGGCAGTGATATTGAAAGCAACTTCTAATTTTATTGAAAAGAGTAGTTTAATGACAATTCATCAACCTAAATCATAATCAATATTATTTTAAAAAAATAGACATCTTTTAAGATCCTAAGCTTCTCACTGCTCGGCCCTAAATCCCATAAGCTCTTATGGATTTAAAAAAAGGAGAAGAAAAAGTGATCTTTATAAACTCAGTAAGTACCAATATCTCTTAGAGATCAAGCATAATTAAGTTCTTTTTCAAAATAAAGAAATAGTTACCAACATAATTTTAATAAGCCATGCATAGCAATAAAACACTAAATCTCCTCTCAGTCATCAATGACTACGGCTACTCTAAATACAAACACCCAATCTATTGGCATGTACTAGTATTAGCCCCACTTGTTAGGCCTAGGAGGACACTAACTTTAATTCACACGACCATGATTAGCCCTGTGATAGGACAAAAAGATTAGTTCTGATACATAAATACGTGAAGAATTAGCATGTGCCAATGATCAAACCCAACTAGATAGGCTCAAGAAGACTAACTCTATCAGCGATCAACTGTAGGACTGTTAACGAATCGAACACGATCAAACACTTCACTGTTCAGGATCGATTGATTCGAACTACTATTTAGTTTATGTTTGATTTGAGTTTGAATGTATTCAAAAAAATTCTATTCGAGATCGAGTTCATTATGTTCAAATTCAGCTTGAGTTCAAATTAAATTTGGTTCGAAAGCTCGTTATGTTCGAGTTCCACTCGAGTTCGGCTCGTCTATAGTAATATAAAAAATAAAACTCAAAAATCAACAAAACATATTTTATTTATTTCTAAAATTTTAGTACAATGTACAATTATAAATTTTTATATACTATCATACTCATTTCAAGAAAAATTACAACTCAAATAATTTTACAAATTATAATGACTGCCAACAAGAAATATAGCTGAGTATAAGAATAACATCATGAGAAACTGCTAAGCAAAAACTTATTTATCTCTTCAGCACAAAACCATTGTTTCACAACAAGAATTACTAAACATACCGACCATTAGACATCAATCAAAATTCGAAGCTGCAGCTGCATGCAAATATGCCTCTAGACAATCCATTACTCAGTGAATAAATGGCTGCTTCATCATTGCACCAATCAAATAAACAATCAAATAAATCAAAGAGAAATTGAGTAAACTATAGAAAGTTAAAATAAGTAACTAAAAATCTAAAAGGTCCCTTGTGCTCAAGAGCATTTTATCGATAATTAAAGTTGCGGATGCATGCAAGCATGCCTCCAGGCAGTCCATTACTTAGTGATTAAATGACTGCTTCATCATTGCACAAAATCTAAAATATTGCCACCAAAAAAATAAAAAGATAGACAAAAAAACTGTAAGTGGTGCAATAAATTTAAAATAAGCAAAAACTTGTTTACCTTTTTAGCACGAAACCATCAATTTCACAACAAGAATCATTGAACATACCAACCATTAGGCCATTTGATAGTTTTGCTGCGATAAATAGTATGCTTAGAAGAAACAAAGCGTACAATAAACATTATTGCCTTGTTGATGAAAATTTTGAACTACAAAATTATGAACTATAAAGAATTCAAAGCTACCATAGATGATTTATAACATCCATCTGAAACTAAAAGATGATTTATCATGTCACATGGCTATTTAAATTATGAAATACCAGAAATTCAAAGCCACCATTAACAAGATAAAATCAAGTTGGTCAAACTCCATTGTAAGCCTACCTTTTCAAGACAAGGTCCAGCATGTCATCAACAATGATAGATCTATATCCTATGCTATATATAAAAGAAAAACCTAGCAAAGTTATCAATAATATGGACATATATATGATATTAGCAATCCAATCCTATCAGATCCAATTTGGACATCAAATTGCAAATAGGATAATAGCATATATATGATAGACAAAATGCAAAAGGCACAATAAGGATTTGCTATAAGGAAGGTTCTAGCCAGATCACACCAGCAGCAAACAACCAGTAGTAGCAGCAAATAACCAGATCATGCTAGCAGTAAACAATCAGAAATAAATAGATTATAAAAGCAAACACTACAGAAAAAATTAGTATAATAGACAGCATAAAACTGAACAACTAGCAAACATACAATGGAAGTCAGTAGGAACCTTTATTCTAAAGTATACATATCTCTTTTAAATATGCCAATTGCCATGCATCAATCATAGGAAACACAATAAGGCCACTAGCCCACTGCACCCCTGTAAATAGTAGTAGAATCAAAAGCTTGCGTTGGTCCTTTATAATAATGCTCTATATCTTTTGGAAAAATCTATATTCTCCAGGACGAACATCAATGTCTTTTTTTTCTAAGTACATGCTGAATCTGAACATAATGTTCACCATTTGAAGTCAGTCAAAGGATAATATGGAAGAACTTTTTTGTTCAAAAATAAAATTATAAACTGACCAGAGATATAGAATCTGAACCACAGCAGCCAAAGGATAATATGGATGATTTAAATTCCATTCTCCAAGATAGCACCGAGATAATTGGTTAGTGAATAAGTGGTTGTTTCATCATTGCACCAATCAATTAAACAATCAAATAAATCAAAGAGAAATTAAGTAAACTATAGAAACTTAAAACAACTAAATAAGTAACCAAAAACTTAAAAGGTTCCCATGCTCAGGAGCATTTTATCGATAATTGGAGCTGTGGCTGATGCAAGCATGCCTCTAGGCAGTCCATTACTCAGTGATAAATGGCTGCTTCATCATTGCACAAAATTTAAAATATTGCTACCAAGAAACAAAGAGATAGACAAGAAAATAAGAAAATAAAATCACGAAAAAATGAAAATAAAACTAACAGTCATGGATAGATGAAACTTATCTTTTTCTTAAGCTTGATAAATGCCTCAGATATTTTGGTGTTGCGGCTCTAAAAAATCCCATCAACCAAGGTAACCATAGCTTTTACATAAACTTAGAATGTAAATGAACATACATTATAAGTACTTGCTATTAATTAACTACAAGTAGCAGTAGTCTATATGCACTTTAAGGTTTAATTACAAGGCCAGAATTGATAAACACAAAACTTGCAAGTAGAGAATAATGTTTTTAAGTGTAATTGTTCCAAAATGACATGAAAGCGGTTAGTTATGTACCAAAATATCACCCAACTGTACCAAAATATCACTGTGCAGATCCTCTAACAAAAACTATCCACTGTGCACTATTAATTAATAAAAAACTAATTATCTAATATAATCTAACCCCCGATTCCTAACCAAGTAGCCATTTTCATTTTTCAGATGAAGGACCGAGTATCTTTACAATCAATTTTTCTTTCTTAAGTATTTCTTGCTGAAAGATAAAGAAAATAAATAATAATTAATACATAAATATTAATAAAATTAGAAAAAAATAATTAATAACTAAAAGATAATTTATATCAGTGCAATTTTTATATTGGTATGTCTTGATCTGATCCAATTTTCAGTACAAACTAAGGCATCCCCTATCTTAGAAGCCAAAGAGCTCCTATAATCATCCAAGATTCTCCCTCCAACATTAAATGCTAACTTAGAAGCAACAAAAGAAATAGGACTAGTGAGGATATCCTTGGCCATTTTTGATAATAGGAAAACTTGAGAGTATTTAACTTCCACCACTCTAGAACATTAAACTTTAAATTTCTTTAAACCAATCCTTCATCCAAATAAACTTGCAAGTCACTTTTTGAAGATTAAAAAAAAATACTAGTAGCCACAAACTCATTAAAACCTTGAAGTGGATCAAACATCCCACTATCAGGTCCACCACTACCAAAAGAAAGATTTGACGTGTCATGACCTACACCAATCATCCCACTATCAGGTCCATTACTCTTTTCTTCTATTATTAGGATCTTTACTCCATGCCTCATCAAAGTACTCCCAAGCTTTTGACTTTCTTTTTCTAGTTCCTTTAAGTTTTGGCTCTATAGTTTTAGCTAATTGAATTTCATTAGCAGCCTTCTCATTCTCATCATTTTTTGCTTATTCAATCTCTTAATTAGTTTGCTTAACTTCTTCAACAAGCTCAACTTCTTTGTGAGATGTAGAATTAGATCCAGAATTCTCAGGGATTGTCATTGTAATCCTTTTTAATCCTAGAATGAATTAACAATGATATAATTTTATATCAAAATACTATAAACATAAAAAAATCTCATAATATGGATCAAGACAGTGAACATAAAAAAAAAATAATAAGGGCATAAAAATAAATTGAAAATACTGTAAACAGTTAGTAGTCAACGTTAAACCAAACTTCACTAATTGATAAGCTAACATTTACAAGAATAAAAAAAGTAAATTCTCAAAAAAAAAAATTTAAGTAGCAGAAATAAGAGAGAAAGATAAAAAATTTCATAAATAAATATAAGCAATTAATCTCAACTCACTAGTTCTTTGTCTAGTGAGCAAGCTGCATGACTAATACCAATATACAATGGCTCTATTCAAGACAATCACAGACTCACAACTTGAACTTTAAGACTACTATTGCACCACCGATCCACCACTGGCCACTAGGAGATCCACCGTCGGTTGAAGCAACCTTCATTAGGTTACCGGGGTTGTTACAGCTCCGATAGCCACCAGTGGGTACTAGAGCAGTAGCCAAAGCCTCGTGGAGGTTACCACATCGAGAGAGCAACCAACATGAATAAATATCACTAGAGAAAAAAAAATATATAAATATCATTCATACTAACTATGCCGTCGATGGAAAAAGAAAAGATTAGAAGAGAGGCAAAGAAAAATAGGATTAAGATTTCAACCAGCAACGTCATTGATGGAAAAATCCCAAGAGAGACGGAAAAAACTGGGATTAGAATTTCAGCTAGCTGTACCATCGACAAAAAAAGAAAGAGAGGCGGAGAGAACTAGGATTAGGATTTGATTAGGATTTTGGCTAGCTGCGCTGTCGATGGAAAAAGAAAAGAGAGGGAGAGGGAATTGGGAATAAGATTTTGGTCTACTGCACTGTCAGTGAAAAAAGAGAAGAAAGGCTAGGATTAGGGTTTCGGCCAGCTGCGCCATCGGTGAAAAAAGAAAAGAGAGACGGAGGAAACTGGGATTAGGATTTCAACCAGCTATGCCATCGGTGAAAGAAGGAAAGAGAGATGGAGAGGTCAAGCCAACGAGGGATGAAATGAACAACTAGTATTAGGATTTCGGCCAGCTATGCGGCTGTGCCTGCACCATCGATAGAAAAAGAGAAGAGAGGCGGAGAGGTTGAGCAGTCGAGAGTAAAGTGAGGGTTAGGGTTTGAGAGAGTATAAGAATATATATATGCTGAGACTAATTGATCACGACCATCGATTCATTAATTCATCGATGATAAATTAATGCCTTCTTCAGCCACTAGATCAACAATCTAATGGTGATGATTAAAACTTATATATATAATACTATAATAATGTATAGTATATAGTATATATACTAAAAAAATACTAAAAATCTTATTAAAAAATAAATATATTAATATAATATATATATAAAAATATATATAATATAAAGTATATTTATTTATTTTATCAAGCTTTTATCGATCCAAACATGATCGAACAAAAGCTTGTTCTAGTTTGGATCAATATCGACTTTAAAAATTATGTTTGTATTTGGTTCTATAATTTAACGAGCGAGTCAAATATGACTCAAAAATGATTTGAACATTTCAAACAAATCAAACAACGAGCTAGACTGACAGCCCTAATCAGCTTCGACTGGCTCGGTTTAGGAGAAACTAGTTTCTAATCATGTGGCCAATGATCAATTCTATTGGCTAGATCCAGATTATATGTAGAGATTTTTTTTTAACATAACTAGCATGCTCATTTGCAAAATATTTTCAATAATTTCTCAAATTTATTTCTAGAAATAAGAGAATATTTTTCATTCAAAAATTTATGCAAGTATAAAACCATGTAACATAGAGAAACTATCATATCAAGATAACATTATGCTTGACCTAAATATTTGAATTTTCATAAGGTATGCATTTTTTCAAATTTTTAATTTTTTAAATATAAATTTCATATGATTCTAAATTGAAAAATATCAAAAATATATGAAGCAAAATCTCAGAGATAGGTAGAACTTACAGATATTCGAATCCAAAAATGGCAGACGACTTGATCCCTAACTTTGATACTCCCTTGATGATGAAGGCTCTAATCAAACAAGTTAATGAAATTATTAGTCTTCAATTGAGAAATTTGGATAAAAAAAAATAGTAACTCAGTCTAGTCCTAGTTTAGGTCTGGATTTGGATTGATTCATAGGTCAGATCCTTTAAGTCTAACTCAACATTATTGGATTAGGGTTAGGTTCATAAGATGGGTTTGAGGGGTCGAGTCCATCTCCCTCTCCTTCTCTCTCTTTTTTTTTCTCTCTTCACTCTTTTTCTCTCTTCTCTTTCCTCTCTCTTTCTCTTACTACTACAAAAAAGGGCTACGACAGCGGTTCGTAACCGCTGTCATAGCCCAAAAAATTACTGCCATAGGCTATGGCAGCAGTTTTCTAATTGCTGCTACTACGGTCATCGTCGTAGCTCTATGGCAACGGTTGTTACAACGGTTGTTAGAACCACTATCATAGATAGCCTATTACAGTGGTTTATAAAGCGCTGCAATAGATCGACCTATGGTAGCGATTACATAACCACTGCCATAGATAATCTATAGCAGCGGTCACATAACTGCTGCCATAGATAATCTATAGCAGTAATTTCTTATCCACTGTCATAAGTCTAATGCAACGATTGGCATCGTTTGTACTAAAAATCTATGGCAGCGGTTGGCACGAATATGACAGCGATTATAAAACCACTATCGTAGATCTTGAATAATTAAAAAAAAATAAAATTTTTATTTTTTTATATATTTTATCTTATAAATATAAATATATAATATAAAAAATATAATAAATATAAAAATTATTCTAAAATACTAAAATTTTATTATCCAATAAAATTTATTATAATATTTTTTTTTAAAAAATAAAATACATCAAAAGTCTCCTAAATCTACATCATCATCATCATCATCATCATCGAGAGCCGAAGTCAAAGCTAGAGCTGGAGTCGGAGCCGGAGTTAGAGTCGGAGCTAGAGCTGGAGTTGGAGCCGAGGTCGAAGCTGGAATGTAGGTCAACATATCCTCAAAGTTCGTGACTCTAAAATGCATGCTGAGCATCAACATCATGTCTCTCATGATGCTCTCCAGATGAGATGCACGCTCCTGAGCCCGATCTACCTGTGTTGCAGCATGGTCTGCCCATGCCAACACCTCCTCAAGCTCCTCCCAGCTGACGATACTGAAAGTTTGTGAGAAGATGCTCACCTCAGACCAATAGCTCGTCGGTATGTGTTCGGGCCTGCATTAGATTCTCTCAGAGTGCTCAGGCCCCAAGATTTGAGATAGATGGTCATGGGGCTCAGAGGTATCCGGGCCCTCGCTCGCGAGCGCATCTAACTGATCCTATAATTATAAATTAAAATAAAATTTTATAAAAAAATACTATAATACTAATCATATATACTAATATATTTAATATTTACAAAAATATGCCCGATTGTGATGTTTATCGACCTGTCCGTCTTGTTCGTGCAGTTGGATCGGAAGATCTCGCTACGGCTAGGCATCACTCCATCTCTCATCAGCTATAATAAAGAATAAATTTATTAGAAAGATGATAAAAAATATTAATTTAATTTATCTAATAAGATTTAGAATTAATTATCTCTCTATGCACATGACTGACTATAGACTTACGGCTTAGAGTGTGCATATACTCCTGAGCTATACGGTTCTTTCGGTTCTGATAGAAGATAGCCTAATAAGTATTCAAATAAATAATAAATATTTAAATAAAATTTTAAGTCTATTAAAAAATTTAAAAATTAGAAATTTTATCTCGAACTTCTGGCTCCTCCAGTGTCTAACCATTCTCTCCCACTGACTCGGAGGATAGTCCTATATCCAGGGAACAAGCTCCTCCAGAGTATCTCGTCGGTGCTCCAGCCATCCTCTATGGAGCTTGATCTTATAATTTTGGTACAACTCTCCGATCTTCTTCAGTCAGGCATCTCGAGCCCTCTCATGATCGAGAAAGTCGTACCTTCTCTGCACAAATTTATCAAAAATCAGTTACAAAATTATTCTAATCAAACATATATAGTATAAACATATAAAATGCATAAATATAACCAAGATGCACATACTTACCCATATCTCCTCCTATACCCGGTTCCTGATGGTAGCATCCATTAAATGCTAGTCTCTGAGCTCTATGGGAATGATGTCCGACCATCTCATAAGCACTCCAAAAAAAAAATGTATCTTTCACGCGGTCACCCCTACCGGCCTCCCCTCCACATCGTAATAGACCATCACCTGATGCTGGTGATTCCACATGTGTGCCATACGTGTGGGATCATGAAATATCCGACTGGATGATGTACCTGCAATGCAAATTATTATGCAAATATATAAGTATACAAATACTATATAAAAAATAAAGTTGTACTAATATAATAAAAATGTATACTCAGATTTCTGTATAGTAGCATGTGCCTCAAAAATATGGGCGATGGTAGAGGCTCAACTATCGGTGGAGTAGATGCCGTCGGTGGAGTAGATGCCACCGATGGAGTAGATGCTGATGGTGGAGGTCCCTGAGTAGTCGATGTCGAGGTGGATGGAGTATGCTCCGACTGCTCCTCGGATGCTAAACTATGCGTAACCCACCGAGGGGCAGGGGTGAAAGCTAGATGGCATTTCGGTGCCATCGTGATCTGCAACGTTAATGAACATTAATCAATATAACATCATGACATATCAAATTCTATTCACTCGAAAGCTGAGCAGGCTCCGTGCCTGAGATAGTCGGCTCCATGCCTGAGACATCCAGCTAGGATCCTCCTCCAATTGGCTCGACTGTATGCCATCCCCTCGATCACTCCCTCTCTCGATCTCTCTCACCGACGATGGTGGTGAGGCCGAACCCCTTCCTTCCAACTTTTTCATCTCTCAATCTTCCTCTCTCCCTCTCTCAATCTCTCTCATCGGCGAGGCTGGACCCCATCCCTCCCTCTCTCACTCTCTCGATCTCCCTCATCGGCAAGGCCGACCCCATCCCTCCCAGTGATGCTGGCGAGATCGGACCCCCTCCCTCCCTCTCTCGCTCTCTCGATCTCCCACTCTTCTTCTCTCAATCTCCCTTATTGGTAAGGCCGGACCTCCTTCCTTTCAATGATGGCGGCGAGGTCGGACCCCAGCCCTTCCAATGATAGCAGCAAGGTCGGATCCCTCCCTTCCTCTCTCAAGTATAGATCCATCGGATATTCAGATTTAGATTTGGTACCAGTAATTAAAATTAGATCCGAATTTGAATATCTAGATTTTAATTTGAA
Organism: Cocos nucifera; assembly: GCA_006176705.1. Lineage (NCBI taxonomy): Eukaryota > Viridiplantae > Streptophyta > Magnoliopsida > Arecales > Arecaceae > Cocos > Cocos nucifera. Next base: position 584,048 of record QRFJ01000091.1, on the reverse strand, counting down.
TCCAATCCGTTGATAGATCTAGTCCACAGTCGTCGACATGGCACGGCCTAAGGCTACCACCATGGCATGGCCCAAAAACTATGGCATGCAGATAATTATAATATTTATAATAAAAATTTATAATATTTATTATAAATATTTTATAAATTATTATAAATATACATCATTAATAAATAATACTATAAAATTTTAAAAAAAAATTATACCTACGACTATAGAGAGCGGGTCGCACCAAAAGCTTCGAGGATCGCTGGCAACGACGCTAGAGGAGGACGATGGCACTAGAGATAATCTGCGAAATAAAAGTAAGATAGTGAGATAGAGAAGGGAAAAAAAAAAGAAAATAGAGAGAGCAGGGGTGGCTGGGGATGGAGGCCAGGGGGGGGGGCACAGTGATGAGGAGGTCAAAGGAGGCTTCGCACTCGGTTGGGGGAGGGTCAGAATGATGGTGGTGGTGAGAGGGGTGGATTTCATGGGGCCGAAGGAGGGTGGAGGTGGGCTCGTCGGAAGGAGGTTTGGTTTTGCACCGAGGTCGGAGGAGGATAGAGTGTGGGAGAAAAATTTCATGGAGAGCCGGTGGAGGGTCGAGGGTGGATGGAGATTCACCGGAGGGGGGTTCATAGGGGTCGGAGAGGGTCGGATATGGGTTCGTCGGAGGGGGTTCGCTGGGGACCGAGGGAGGTCGAATGGGGGGCGGCGGAGGGTGGGCTTTCGTAGGAGGCAAAGCGAGGGTTGGAGGGGGGTTCGTCGAAGGAGGGTTTCGTGGGGGCTGAGGAGGGTCGGATGGGGGTTCGTCGAAGGAGGGTTTCACTAGGGGCTGAGGAAGGATCGGATGGAGGGGTGGGGGGGCGGGTGGGGGGCGGCGGGGAGGGACAGCCAGAGATGGGGGATCGGAGAGGGAGGGGGAAGGAGGGGCGGCATCGACCAAGGGGAAGGGGGACGACGTCGATCGGAGGGGTGACATCGGCTGGGGCGAAGGAGCCTCACCGATAATGAAGAGGAGAAGGAAAGAGAGCGAGAGAGATCGAGCATGCATGAAAGAAAAAAAATTAAAAATTTTTAACCTAACCTACGGTAGTAGTTATCAAATCACTACCATAGATCTACGATAGCGGTTTTCCAAAATCGCTGCCATAGATCTACGGTAGTGATTCTATAACCACTGCTGTAGATCTATAGCAGTGGTTTTTGATAACCACTGCCATAGATGAAAAATATTTTTTTTATTTCTTTTAAATATTATATAATTTTAAAATTTAATGTCCATCTTCATCGTTCATTATCTAAATAATTATCATTAGAGTGTCGTCACAAAAGGTCATCTCGATCCAATGGCTCTAGTTTCATTGATTAGAAAAATTTGATTTCGACGATCATGAATGATGATATAATGATTTGATAGATGGAGACCTCTGATGGATTTGAAAATCTGCAACGATGATTTTGATAATATTTGTAGTATACTATCAAAATTTTACTTCAATCAGATATCGTTATCATGGTCAATTTAGTAAGAAATGATTTCGATCGTTAAATTAGAAATAAGCGATCAAAGGGTTAAACGACGTCTAATTATGAGACAAGTTTTTAGTTAAATGATCTTTATTATAATTTTAAATATTTTATATGGTGATGATAATAAAATTTAAATCATTTTTATATAAACTATTCATGTTAAGCAGATATTGCAAAAGCACGAGCATAACAACCAATGAAGTTTTAGAATGGTTATCAGGAGACGTATAGTTTTAGATCATTCTTTATCTCACTAGTTGAATTTTATAATCACCATCATAAAAAAATGATTAAAATAGTAGCTAAGATTATTTATAAAAAAAATTATCTCATAATCGAACACCATTTGGTCGCTTGATCACTCGTTTATCATTTAACGGTCGAAACTAATCTATACTAAATTGCCCAAGATAACGATATTCGATTGAAGTAAAATTTTGATAGTATTCTACAAACATCACCAAGATTATCGTTACAAATTTTTAGATCCATTAGAGGTCTCCATCTATCAGATCATCGCATCATCATTCATGATTGTCGAAATCAAATTTTTCTAATCGATGAAGCTAGGGCCATCGGATCGAGGCAACCTTTTGTGATGACACTCTAATGATAATTATTTAGATAATAAATGATAAAGATGGGCATTAAATTTTAAAATTATATAATATTTAAATATATATATATATGATAATGGTTATAATTAATCGCTGCCATAAATCAGATTATAGCAGTAGTTTCTACTAACCACTGCTATAAGTCTAACTTATAAAAGTGGTTCCTACTGAACCACTGCTATAGATCGACCTATGATAGTGGTTTTCTATAACCGCTGCTATAGGTCCGACCCACGGCAGTGATTTTCTGTAACTACTGCTATATATTGGACCTATAGCAGCGGTTATAAAAACCGCTGCCATAGGTCCGACCTATGGCAGCGATTAACAAAAATCGCTACCGTAAGAGCTATGGCAGCAATTTCGAAAACCACTGCCATAGTAAGCGCTGCCATAGGCCATTTTTGTAGTAGTGTCTCTCTTTTCTTTTCTCTCTTTTTCGCTCTCTTCTCTTTCTTTTTATTTTCTCCCTAGCTGAAATAGAGCCTACCCGTGGCTCTTGACAATCGAAGAGGGGGGGGCTGAAGGGTAAATCCTGATTTCCCGGACCAGGTTCGTTCAGATCTGATCGGATCAAGAGATATATTTCAAAAAAAAATTTTCTTTGATCTAGATCAGATTTAGGATGTTTTAGATTTAATCTTTATTATTTTAATAATTAAAATAAATTTAGATAAATTAAATCAAATTTAATTTACCTTGACGTAGGGTAATCCTATTATCCGTTGATGATCCTATAAGCAGCGGAAGATTCTGGATCAAACCACATAAGTGTCTGGCCTCTACCGATATCCACTCGGACTAGATTTAGAGATCCTCTTTTTCTCTATCATATCTCCAAAAATCAGATCTGGATCTCATTTGGAGGATCTTCAAAATACCTTTCGAAGATCAGTAGTTGTCCTTGCAGCAGTGCAGCCTTCTAGCTTTCTGTCGCCTTTCTCTTGTCTGGATTGCACCAACCAAGATCCCAAACCACTTTGGGCGTGGGGAGGAGAGGGAGAAGATAGGCTTGGCATGGAGGAGGAGGAGAGAAGCAGCCTTGGGGCATGGGAATTTCTCAGATCTTTTCAATTCACTCTTGAGTTGGGCGCAGGGTCATATTTATAGACTATGCGTGATCCAACTCCTCTTCTTCCCAACCAATCACAACCCTTTGTGAAATCAGATCTAAATCTGATTGGTGGAATAGAGTCCCTTGGATTCCTCCTTAGATGGTGCCTAAGACCAGTCAAACTTGGATTCTTAGGAGGAACTCTAATTGGAATCCAAAAAGGAGATGGAGTCCCTTGTCCAACAGGGGACTCCTGGGCGCCTCCAACTTGGGCACACGCCAAGGGTGGCGTGCGCCCTCTCCTTGCCAGGTTCTGGCAGGGGACAAGGCCCCCACCAGCTCTCCAATAGGTGCATGACATGTGGTCAAAAGTCAAAGTATCAATGGTCAATATTTGACCAGTCAAAGGTCAGACTTTTGACCAAAGTCAAAGGAACAAGAAATGGCAGGTGACCAAAAAATGGCAGGTATTGTCTTACAAAATAAGACAACCCTTTTCTAACTTGGACAACCTCCAGTCAGACCATATGAAGGCCTCTGATTGAGCACAAACTCCTTTGGCTCAGTCAGGACAACTTATTTATGATAGTAAAAGAAGAACGTTAGGTTCAATCGAGTGCTAGCACGATTTTCCTTGAACCTAATTGAATCTCATTCAGATCAATTGAACTAGATCAGTTCAATTGATGATCACCAGATTCAAACCCTTGTTTGTGTGATCCCAGTTAGGTTCAGTTTCTGTATGGTAATGGGATATGTCATGATCTCTATCATCGACATCATCGAAACTCCTTTCGATGGATCAGAACTCTTCTGATTCGAACAGCTAGAATGATCGATCATCTAAATCATTCTAATTGCTCCCAAAATCCACCAGTGACACCTAGCAGTATATGGTGGCAACCCATCAGAGCTGAATGCAAACCTCTTGGTGCAGCTACCTGTGTGATTAAGTTCTTCTATCTTGAGCCCCGATCAGATTAGGGTTAAGGTGAACTCGTCAAACCCTAGTCTCTGTCATATGATGTAATCATTCGATTCGAGTCCAATGTGAAAATCTAAATAGAAACTCTTTCTATTATTTCACTCCACCATGGCCATGGGGACTTGATTCTCATGATCATCATAGGGCTGCTCCTCTACCACCGAGGTAGATAGATTCCATCTTGATGCAATCCAGTTCCTACAATGAACATGCTATAGCCAACATACACCTCAGGGTTCCATATTATGGCTAGGAGACCGAGTAATGGTGTAGTCAAACTATAACACCCTCAAGGTGAACTGCCGATGCATCTCAGGTCAAAGAACCAGACACACTACTGCAGCATCGAGTCAGTCATTGACGAGAAGGTAGACTTCCTAATGACTACTCGAGGTGGTCACGCTCAGTGCCCTCGTTCTCTAACGAGTACCTATACTCTCGCTCCGGTGTCTCCACAATGTAGACTCAAGACTCATCTACTAAAGAGAAGCGATTGTACACCAACCTTCCGGATCAATCACCATCCTCGTGATGATCCTATGGTCGGGAGCATTTTATGAGTTAATAATGATTATTCATGTCTTAAATTTTCAACTCTTGAAAATATGAATTATCATTACCATTAACTCAAAGGATGTATCACAGACACTAAATACACATATGTGATAGAAAATAACCCATTTTATTGATTATAGTCAAAATTATAATTTTGCCCCTAGAAGTGTATTACAAGTGTCAGCCAATTCTGGCTTCTAGGGCACATATATCTAACAATCTCCCACTTATCCTAAAGCCAATTGGCTACAAGTCTAAGTCCCATCTTCTCAAGGTGGGCTTCGATCTTCTGTTGGCCCAATGGCTTTGTAAGTGGGTCTGCCACATTGTCTGTGGAGTCGACTCTCTTGACCTCGACGTAACCCTTCTTGAGGTAATTATGGATGAGGTGGTATCGCCGCTCAATGTGCTTGGATTTCTGGTGAGACCTCGGCTCCTTAGCAAGGGCTATGGCGCCATTGTTGTCGCAGTATAGAGGAATGGCATCTGATGGCATTACTCTGATTTCTGTAGCAAACTTTTTATACCAGAATGCTTCCTTCGCAGCCTCTGATGCAGCGATATATTCTGCTTCCATGGTAGAATCTGCTATCATGGTTTGCTTGAAACTCTTTCAGCTGATAGCACCACCATTGCACACAAACAGACTCTTAGATGTCGACTTTCGATCATCTACATTGGATATAAAATCTGAGTCTGTGTATCCCTGGACTTGGAGTTCTCCGTTACCAAAGACCAACATCATATCCTTAGTTCTTCTCAAGTACTTAAGGATACATTTCACAGAAGTCCAGTGTTCTTCATTTGGATTTGACTGATATCTGCTTGTGACACTCACAGCATGGGCTATATCAGGTCGTGTACATAGCATGGTATACATGAGGCTCCCTATTGCAGAAGCATAAGGGATCTTGCTCATGCATTCTATTTCCTCAGGTGTGCTAGGGCACATCTTCTTGGAAAGATGAATACCATGTCTGAAGGGTATTAATCCCCTCTTAGAGTTTTCCATACTAAACCTCTTTAGTACTTCCTCTATGTACATCTTCTGTGAAAGTCCTAGCATCCTATTCGGTCTATCCCTATAGACCTTAATTTTTAGAATAAAGGATGCTTCACCTAGGTCTTTCATGGAGAATTTCTTGGACAACCATAATTTGACTGTCATCATTATAGGAATATCATTTCCAATAAGGAGGATGTCATCCACGTACAATACGAGAAAGACAACAGTGCTCCCACTGATCTTTTTGAAGATACATGGTTCCTCTTCATTTTTGATGAAACCAAATATTTTGATCACATCATTGAAATGAGTGTTCCAGCTTCCGAGATGCTTGCTTAAGTCCATATATGGACCTTTGCAGCTTGCAAACCTTGTGATCAGTATCACTGGATGTAAAACCTAGCGGCTGTTCCATATAGATATCTTCCTCAAGATATCCATTTAAGAACGCCGTTTTCACGTCCATTTGCCATATTTCATAATCAAAATAGGCTGCAACGGCAAGCAATGTGCGGATGGATTTTAGCATAGCCACTAAGGAAAAGGTATCCTGATAGTCAATGCCTTCGCATTGACTATAACCTTTTGCCACTAGTCTAGCCTTGAATGTCTCCACATTCCCATCTGCACCAATCTTTCTCTTGAAGATCCATTTACACCCAATAGGTACTATACCTTCTGGTGGATCTACCAAGGTCCAGACTTGGTTTGAGTGCATCGAGTCAATTTCTGACTGCATTGCCTCTAACCATTTTTTGGAGTCGATATCTGATATCGCCTCGTTGTAGGTTTTGGGATCATCACCATGAGCACCATTACCTATGAGGAACATTTTCTCTACTTCCTCTGAAATAATACCTAAGTATCTTTCAGAAGGGACGAAAAACTCTTTCCGATCTACGAGGTGGAGGAGGTAGTGTTCTTATTGGCTCAACCTGATTTGGTTCCAATTGGTCCTTAGCTCATTGTACTTGTGAGACTTTCTCATCAAGCTTAATCTGCTTTCCAATGCCGCTATCTTGAATAAACTATTTTTCAAGAAAGATGGCATGTCGACTCACAATCACATTGTGGTCTTCTGGAATGTAGAAATAGTATCCTAATGACTCTTTAGGATATCCTATGAATCGAGCTCTGAAGGACCTAAACTCTAACTTGTCCGCTTGTTGTCTTTTGACATGAGCCGGACAACCCCAAATTCTGAGATGACTCAGACTTGGTTTCTTACCGTGCCATATCTCATACGGTGTGGTAGGAACAGTTTTAGAGGAAACCCTATTCAGTAGATAAATTGAAGTTAACAATGAATGTCCCCAAAGAAAATCAGGAAGGTCTGTGAAGCTCATCATGGATCGAACCATATCCAATAGAGTCCGATTTCTCCATTCTGAAATTCCGTTGAGTTGAGGTGTTCCTGGTGGAGTCCATTGAGAGACTATGCCATTTTTCTTGAGATAGTCTAGAAATTTTCGGCTAAGGTATTCACCTCCTCGATCTGATCGAAGAACCTTAATGGATTTTTCTAGTTTATTTTTCTACTTCATGTCTGAATTCTTTGAACTTTTCAAAAGCTTCAGACTTGTGTCTCATAAGATACACATACCCATACCTAGATAGATCATCGGTAAAGGTAATGAAGTAGACAAAATTGCCTCTAGTCCGGCACATCAAATGGGCCGCACACATCAGTATGTACTAGGGCAAGGAGATCTGTGGCCCTTTTCCCATGTCCAACAAAAGGGAGTTTAGTCATTTTGCCTTGAAGATAAGATTCACAAGTTGGATATGACTCGAAAGTCAATGGACTCAATAGCCCATTTTTCTCCAATTTGTTGATCCTATCTTCTGCTATATGACCTAATCTCAGGTGCCATAGATATCTATCATTTGGACTATCCCTAGGTCGTTTGGCATTCACGTTTTGCTCGATAGTTAGAACAGGTACATCAATATGAACAGGTACATCAATATGTAGCTGATAAAGACTGTTAATAAGAAAACCATTTGCAATTTTATTTCTTTCATAAAGAATGTTACAATGGTCCTTAAAGAAGGTAATCACATAGCCTTCTAGTGCTAAGCATGAAATAGAAAATCAAATTCCTGCTAGCTGCAGGCACATAATAACAGTCTTTCAAAACTAAGTCTAAACCAGATGGTAATCGAAGAGGATATGTTCCTACCGCCACTGCAGCAACTCTTGCTTCATTACCGACGTGTAGGATCATGTCTCCATCCCTATCCTCAAGACCCTGCATGGAAGTGCACAGATGAGCACTAGAACCAGAGTCAAGCACCCAACTGGATGCAGAAGAAACCGTAAGGTTAGACTCAATAACGAGCATACCTCCAGAAGGACCTTCCTTCTTGTTCTTCAGGGTGGCCAGGTAAGTAGGCAGTTCCGCTTCCAATGGCCGTCGCTGTTGCAATGGAAATACTTTTCTTTGACATCGGCCTTCTTCTTCGGTTCTGCCTTCTTCTTCTTTGCTTCTTCCATCTTCTGCTTTTTCGTACAGACTTCTTTTTCTTTTCCATAAGACTTTCTTTTGGAAGAAGTCCATTCCATAGCAAGAACTGAGCCTTTAGAACCTTTCATAGAAAGCTCAGCGGTGACCAGCATATTCATTAATTCGGCCAAGAAATTTTGAAGTTTATGCATGTGGTAATTCATGATGAATTGCCCATATGCATCAGTCAAGGATTGCAGAATAATATCATGTTCTGCAGATCCAAGTCTAACTTCACACCGAGCTTCTCAAGCTCTTCCAAGTCCTTGATCATCATCAGACAGTGATCTTGGACTGACTGCCCATCATGCATCTTAGCCTTAAAAAGTCATTTCGTGACTTGATACTTGGCTGCGCGACTCTGTTCACCAAACATCTCCTGCAGGTGAGCCAACATTTGGCGAGCAGTTCTGATATCTTCATGTTGGCGCTGGAGCTCATCAGACATCGAGCCCAACATGTAATATCTGGCCTTATTATCTTCGTCTATCCATTTTTTCAGAGATGCTCTCTGTTCAGTGGATGGACGGGCTGGTAAGATGGGAGGATCCTGATCCAATATATGGGTTAACTTTTCAGAATCCAAAATAATTTTGTAGTTCCTTAGCCAATTTTTATAATTGGGTCCGGTCAGTCTATGTGTGTCCAGGATACGTGCTAATGGGTTGGATGCAGACATTTTTCTGTAGAGAGTCAAAGATTCTAGTTAGATACTGTAATTATGACTTGACCAATTTATTTAGAGATTTTATTTTTAAATAAATTAGCTTCCACTATTTTCTCGGATCCCTACACTCCCTCTGTAGAGATGCGAAAATCTCCATGATTAATGATTTCTAGTGGGTGGTGCGGTCTCACCAACTGACTCATCACCTCACCTAACAGTTATTGGTGATGGGTTAGCCAATGAGTGAACAACTCTTGTTCAATGATTCTCTAATCATGGTGCACCCAAACTTGATCTCTAATTCATGAATCTCACCGTATCCAAAATATTGATCCACTCCTTAGTTAAGTCAGACCCACCATTTGCACAGACTGGATTTCTAATTGAGTCTCTCATCGTATCCGAAAT